>OZ026842.1:6211334-6333618 GCA_964023205.1 Lutraria lutraria
AGAGAATGATGGAGAGTCAAAAGACGCTACTGAAAACTGCACCTAACGAGGAAGAACGTCTTTTAATTCATAATCTATTTTTAGAGACAATAGATCCCAAGTAGGTTTGCATTAATTTAAATCACAGCTTCATTTTGTTTTCTTGTATTTTCCCTAGTGTTCAACATCGCACCAGCATCCTTGTTATTTTGTGAATTCTTTAGTTTTAATGACAGAGGAAGGCCCCAAGCATACACCTGGATAGTACCAATGAACTTCAGTAAGCTTGCTGGACATCTTCCTCACATGTGCAATTTGGTGCCAGGTGGGATTCGAACACTCTGCAATAAGTAGGGCTGGTGTCTTCTTGTCAGGGACTATAATCACTCGAACAACGAGGCCCCTTGTCCTCTTCTCTAATTCAGAAGTTGGCGTAAAAAAATCAATTTTGTTTCTGGTTACCCAATCTACCCTAATTTTTGCCCTACAACACTAAACTTTATATTAGACCTGAAAAATTCCTACCAACCTACCCTAATTTTTGCCCTGCAACACTAAACTTTATATTAGACCTGAAAAATTCCTACCTACCTACCTACCCTAATTTGTGCCCCGCAACACTAAACTTTATATTAGACCTGAAAAATTCCTACCTACCTACCCTTATTTGTGCCCCGCAACACTAAACTTTATATTAGACCTGAGAAATTCCTACCTACCTACCCTAATTTGTGCCCCGCAACACTAAACTTTATATTAGACCTGAAAAATTCCTACCTACCTACCTACCCTAATTTGTGCCCTGAAACACTAGACTTAATATTAGACCTGAAAAATTCCTACCTACCTACCCTAATTTGTGCCCCACAACACTAAACTTTATATTAGACCTGAAAAATTCCTACCTACCTACCTACCCTAATTTGTGCCCTGAAACACTAGACTTAATATTAGACCTGAAAAATTCCTACCTACCTACCTACCCTTATATGTGCCCCGCAACACTAAACTTTATATTAGACCTGAAAAATTCCTACCTACCTACCTACCCTTATTTGTGCCCCGCAACACTAAACTTTATATTAGACCTGAAAAATTCCTACCTACCTTCCCTAATTTGTGCCCTGAAACACTAGACTTAATATTAGACCTGAAAAATTCCTACCTACCTACCCTTATTTGTGCCCCGCAACACTAAATTTTATATTAGACCTGAGAAATTCCTACCTACCTACCTACCCTAATTTGTGCCCTGAAACACTAGACTTAATATTAGACCTGAAAAATTCCTACCTACCTACCTACCCTAATTTGTGCCCCGCAACACTAAATTTTATATTAGACCTGAGAAATTCCTACCTACCTACCTACCTACCTACCCTAATTTGTGCCCTGAAACACTAGACTTAATATTAGACCTGAAAAATTCCTACCTACCAACCTACCCTTATTTTTGCCCCGCAACACGAGACTTTATATTAGACCTAAAGCTCGCCAAGATACGCTTTCACACTCACCAGATAAACCTTCTCCATCTCCGGCACCAACCATGTATTCTCTATTGAGCTCAGAGACCGATCACAAGTTTTATAACCTCTGGGCCAGGAATCAGACAATATTGATATTATTGATACATTAGCCTGACAGCATAATTGATCGGAATACGTATTTAAACATCATTCAATACTTTAAATTGGGAAAGGAATTGAGATTTGAGCTTAGAAATTGTTCTCAAGTTTTATAACCTTGGGGCCTGTTCTAAGTTTCTATTGTACATATTTATGTTTCAGGACACACACATTTAGAGTAAGGGTAAAGCCATCAGACTCTGTATGGATGGAGGAAACCTTATTAAAGAATATTGTTATATGTATGCCCGAACAAAGAAACCTATACAATAAAATATTCGGTGGATTTCTCATGAGACAGGCTTTTGAATTAGCATACGCTAATGCTTCATTACATTGGTACGTACAGGGGTGATCTAGAATTAATGAGATTTTCGTTCCCAATTTGTTTCTTTGAATCTTGCACGCTGATACTCTGATAACATGAAGATAAAATATTTGTCTCATATGATATCACTTCTGATGTCAGACAGTTGTTGGCTCCTTGTGAAAGGGTCAGTTAGTATGAGCACTACTAGTTAGAATGCAGTACAGGAACACTAGTTAGGTGAAACAACCCTCGGTATACAACTGAAGTGTTGTAGCGATAAAACCAGTGAAACTTAAGATTGCTCTGCTATGTTGGTAGATGTATGACGATAGAAAGATGGTTGAAGTTTTAAAGTGTAGAGATGGGGACACCAGGGAAAATTGCCTGATGAATACTTTAGTAAATGATATTACTTGTCACTGCATGGTATAATTTGCTATTATAGCAATATGCGCAAGATTATGTCTGAATTATTTGTGCTGCTGTCTTTATTGAGTACTGCTAAATTGACACTGGCCAACAGAAAGTAGTAAATTTGACCTTTTTTGTACAAATTCTCAAGAGTCAGAAGCTTTCTTATGCTAATTTCAAGAGTCGAAATTTATGCAATTTAAGGGTCAAATGAAGGCCCAGTCCGAGAAAATATTTGAAAAGATTACTGATGTGAAAATGTAATTTAGTATATTTTGAAAATGTTTTAATAGTTTCTTGACTGCATAAACGTTTATTGACATCGATCAAAATTGTATTGCTTAAACATGTTAAAGTGACAAATTTGGTGAATAAATAGAATAATTCATTGAATTAATGGCCATCTATGTTGAAAAAAGATGTTGTTTTTTACTTACAGTAAAAGTAGACCTTACGTCGAAGTAGTTGATGATATTGCCTTCAAAAAATCAGTTGAAGTTGGATCTTTGTTATTCTTATCATCACAGGTATGCTACAGAAAGCTACTCTTTGTGTTCTTATATATTGCTATCTGATCGCCTCCGTGGTCGAGTGGTTAAAGTTGCTGTCTTCAAATCACTGTAACCTCTCATGGATAGAGGATCGTGGGTTCAAGCCCAGCAACCGACCATGTCTCTTTATGTGAGAAAGTAGGCAGTTGCTTATGGAGGATGGGAGTCTAGTACTGGTTCTTAACAGGAATAATGTTCAGGTGAACTGTCCGCCGCATACGCTCTGACTGTTGAAAAGGGGCGTAAATACTAAAACCCTATGAAACAAACAAACAAATGTTGTCATCTAGGCTTTGAAATCAAGGGGATAAATTACCCTTTGAAATAATGAAAGAATCTGAGATGAGTTCAACTTTCTGTACCAAGATGTGATGAGATAATTAATAATACTTTTCAAATTTTATAAAGATTGACTGAGACATTGCCTTTTTAGTGTTCATGTATCGAAGAATAAATTCACAAGTTTTAGTATGTTTTGCGAATTTTAAAAGTAGTTCGGTCAGAACATAACTACGCGCTATCACTGACTGCGTCTTACAATCAGAACTATTTGTTTAGATGCTCCGCCCTCGGAGGTGGACTTGGAAGGTCGAGCAGTTACGAAAAATCAACACTCATTTTTTCCCACAGAACATTAAAAGTGAATGTAATTATTCCAGATTGTTTTCACTCAAGGAGCAAAATTCATGGTAAAAGTTCACGCTGAAGTTGTGGATCCGAAAGATGACTCAAGGGAGACAACTAATGATTTTTATTTTGTATTCAACACTCGCCAGCAAGAAGTTCCTAGAGTTATCCCTAAGTCTTATGCCGGTTTGTACAGTGTATATACATGTCCACTTTTCTGTTACTCTTTCAGTTTCTGTAAATTATATTCTTGAGCTGTGGTCATGGTCTAGTTGTAAGTGGGCGGGACTTGAAACCTGGGAATCAGGATTTGAATACATGTCACTATACTGTGGAATCATAACTTGATGATTTTCGTTGGGGATTTAATTTCGTGGGTCGGCTCATCCACGAAATAAAATCCCCACGAATTTAAATGCAGAGATAAAGCATTTCGTTTCAAAAATCAAAATCCACGAATTTATGACCCCACGAAACAGCCATTTTAGTAAAACCCACGAAAATTGAGCCCAACGAAAATAAATGAAAATACAGTATGTCATACCCTTCTATGACTGTTTGACGAAAAAGTCAATTTCCCTACTTATGTGGAGATGTTGTCTGCTTCTTGTAGAAGGGTAAGTTAGTGCTGGTTAGAATACAGTCCAGGAAAATTGGTTTGGAGTATTGGCCACTGTATATAATAGAAATATTGTTGAAAAACCCTGTTACATCATCTGAAAAACTGATATAGGAGTCCTCTCTGACAGTGTAGTTATGATCTCTGACCCTTAGTCATTAGGCTATCATTGCTGTGTGATCAAACCCCAACTAGGACAAGATTAATCCAGTTAGAAAGCTGTACAGCTAGCACACAGAAGGTCTGTGGTTCTACCCAGATGTACACCTGGTGGTTTTCCTCTAACTTTAAACCTATGAAATCAAAAAATGACTTTGGCTGGTGTTAAACCCAAGTTTAAAAAAAATGTACTGATAATGTATTACATTGTTTACTATGATTTTTTCTGTGTTTCAGAATCTATGCTGTACTTAGATGGGAAAAGACATTTTGACATGTGATAAAACGGGAAAAGACATTTTGATGTATGATAAAACGGGAAAAGGCATTTTGACATATGATAAAACGGGGAAAATGGCATTTTGACATGTGATAAAACAGGAAAAAAGCCATTTTGACATGTGATAAAATGGGAAAAAAGCCATTTTGACATATGATAAAATGGGAAAAAGGGCATTTTGACATATGATAAAACGGGAAAAGGGGCATTTTGACATGTGATAAAACGGGAAAAGACATTTTAATTTGTGGTAAAATGGGAAAAGACATTTTATTATATGATTATAATGGAAAAAGACATTTTGATATATGACAATAACGGGAAAAAACATTTTGATGAATGACAAGATCGTGAAAAGACCTTTTGACATACATGTATGATAAAACGGGAAAAGATATTATGACATGTGTTAAAACTTGACCTCTATAATTTTGTTTAACCTGATAGTAACATCCAAAGACATTTACACATGCATGTAGTATTGACTAATCCTGTATCACTGTATCATAATATACAAAATGTTTGTACGTAAGGATTTGGTTTTACTGAACTGAATTTAAATTTACTACCATGGGTACTGTGATATGTAACTCTTCTAGAGTGATTTGAATAAAGAAAATGTGCAAATAGTTTCGTCACAGAAATTTGTATCTTTGGCCACCTTACGGTCAGAAGTAGATTTATAATATACTATTTATACCTATATTAAACAGTAATATAAAACACAAGGACCGTTGTTTTGTTATAACGAATGTTATCAGAACCACTTTAATGTCTTCAACTTTTATTATACCCCCAGATATGAAAGTTGCTGAGAAACTGTCCGGACAAAATTTGCCTATTGTATATACTGTATAAAAAACAAAGGGCTCTAACTCAGTGAAATATTGGATTTACGCTTGACGGTCGGCCGGTCAGTCTGTGCGTCTGTAGACACAATTTTGTCCGGACAATTTCTCAGCAACTACTTACTGGATTTCAATGAAACTTCACAGAAGTGATAAGTAGGAGGTCTAGTTGTGCATGCTGACAAAATTTTTCGTTTGGATTAATTTTCACTGAGTTATACCCCTTTGTTTTTTATACAGTATATACAATAGGCAAATATTGTCCGGACAATTTTTCAGCAACTACTAACAGGATTTCAATGAAAATTCACAGAAGTGATATGTCTAGGTGTGCATTTTTTGTTTGGATCAATGTTCAATGAATTATAGCCCTTTGTTTTTTATACAGTCTATACAATAGGCAAATTTGACCAGACTATTTCTCATTAACTACCAACAGGAATTCAATGAAACGTTAAAGAAGTGATAATTAGTTAGCCTAGTTGTGCATTAAGGTTGTCTTGTTTGGTTAAATTCCCACTGAGTTATGGCCCTTTCTTGTTTTTATACAGTGTTTATACAATATCTCAGCAACTGCTTATAGGAATTCAATGAAACTTCACAGAAGTTATAAAAAGTAAGCGAAGTTGTGCATGCAATAACCAGATTTTGTTTGGATTTATTTTCACTCAGTTATGGCCCTTTGTTTTATAAAATTGGGAAATTTTGTCCAAACTATTTCTCAGCAACTACATGCATGAATTTGGTGAAACTTCTTAGAAGTGATAAGTTGTTTGCCGAGTTGTGCATGTCCACAATAGGTTTGTCCAAGTAAATTTTAATGAGTTATTACCCTTTTTTATATAATGAATATTTAGAAATTGGTCAGGATAGTTTTAAGCAACAATTTGCAGGTATTAAAAAAATGAAAATGCGTTATATTACCCTTTGTAAAATGTAACAATAACTGTATCAATGTGGCATATTCATCACCTTTAATGATAGTTCTAGTTTTATCTATATTAACAAACATGTGCTGTTAACAGTATGAATGCTGGTGTGTTCAAGAAAAAAGTAGTTCACTTGGGTGACAATATTCCGGATATATCCGGAATTCCGGATTTTATTGTCATAAAAGGGCTATGAATTCTGAGCAAGATAAAAGTCATTTGATGTAAATATCTCAAGAACTGGCAAAGTTATGGACAATTCAATCTGCTTTTGGGGGTTTTCTTCAATACAAACTGAGTTAAATATGGAGGCAATGTGCTTGAAGGCCTCTCGGTCGGCAAAAATGGTCGGGCATGTAAAATTGCAAGGATTTTTAATTTGGCGCTATTGACACTCCTCTCTCACTCTTCACTGTATCTGAATCTTCATTTTTACAATAGTTCGTTATATCAGAGTTTACTATAACCATGTTTTACTGTTTTATTAGTTTCTGTGTAGCAGTCTGTGATAACTTCGACTATCTTATTGATAGATATGGAAAGTCCAGCACTTATTGCTTAAACTACTAGACAATATTTAAGTTAAATCACTCCAGGGCATAGCCAGCTTTGAATGAATGTTACACCGACAGGGGGTGGGATCAAGAAGGACAATCAAGATTACTCAATGTCGCCTCTTAAGTTGGTCTGATCTTGTGGATTAACGCTAGTTAGACCTAAGTAAGGTCAAACACCTTAGCTTTCATCTAAGATGTCTTTTAACAGAACCTCTGCTTCTAATCAGTACAAACAATCGGAACAACTTTTAGAGCTTTAATATAAGACTTTATTCCAACCATTTTACGAAAATGCTAAACTTGTTGCTCCTGTATTTCCAATTGTTGTTTCTGGTGTTTTTGTTGTTTATTTTTATGCCATTCATGCACATTTGGCACAAAATAACACAGTATGGCACCAGTAATGAGAATACAACCGATAAAGTTGAACGTGTAGTTGTAGGATCCACTGAAATCTCGAAGATACCCTGGAAGAAAAAATCTGTTCTTTACACAATATAATTAGTCTGACCTTGACGTTTGGTCTTGGCAATCCCAGAATTAGTCGTTAGTGCTAGTTTGTCACACAAAAAGAATTATAGAGTCAAAGGGCGTGATTTACCTAGGATTTTGGTATTGAAATACCTGAGAGGTAATTTCTGTGAATTGCGTAGATCTGGTGAGAAAACCCCTCGTATATTTCAGCCCTTAAGCTTCCGGCAACCCCAAGCACATCCCTGGGGTCTGATTAACATGTACCACATTCAGTGGGAAATAAATCATTTGAACAAAACTGGTAATTAGAATCTTCTTTTATAAAATAAATGGTATGCCATTTGTCACTTAATGACATCATTCATTAAATACATTACCTGCCAGTAGAAGAGACAAGCCACTTGTTAACCCTTGAGCCAAACTGATAAATCCTAGTGCTCCCTTAAATACAAAACAATGTAAACAATTAATTCCATTAAAATATCATCGGGCGTTTTAATATTGTTTGTTTCTGGTTACATGCTCATTAAATAAGGTAGGTAGGTAGATAGGGAATTTTCTATTTATTCTATAGTTTATTTAACAGAAAGGCATAAACGTGAGACAGGTTTCTCGGGCCAAATAATTTTTAAAGGCTATAGTAGCAAGGAAAAATCGAGAAGGGTGGGTAACCAGAAACGAACAAAAAAACACAAAAAAAAGTGTTACATCCTTAATGTAAAAAAATTATTATCTCTAGATTTTGGGAACCTCTATATTTTTTTTAGATAAAGATAGAAAAAAGATTTACCGTGAGATTTCTTTTTTTTTAAAATTGACAATACATTGTGTTATTGTCTCTAGAAATATGCACTGAAGTCTATTGGAGTAATTAAATAAAGAAAGTAGATCTATTTCAATGAAAACTCACCATTATCAGTATCAATCTGTTTTTTAGAAAAAAATATAGGTCACCGTGCAACATCTCAAAAAATCTATTGTTCAACAAGGGCAACCACTCTTACACAATTTTCAAAATTGAAATATCTAGGGTAACTATCAAGGAAATAACGATGCTTGGGCAATACCTTTTTATTATATTATCATTTTTTAGTGACATTGAGCAGAAATTATGAAAAGGTTAATTGTAATCAAACAACTGACTTAAAAGTATATAATGAACAATGTTGACAAAAACTGTGTTAATTGGAACACAATACAATTTTTTAATGGTTATGACAACTTGGCTGAACTTAACTTTGCATAGTAAATTTGTTCGCTTCTCGGTACAATGCTGTGAAGCATTTGATTAAACTATATCGACAAAAAGCCTAAATTTCTCAAATAACTGAAACTAGATTACTAAATACGTGTATATGTATATCTTCGTACCTTCAAGTTCTCCATCTCAAGAATGTCTATAATCACAACAATAAATAGTGCAAAGTAGACACCCTGCAATAGTCCACCAATAACTGCATAAATCATCATGGTTGTTAATGTGGTCATGAAGTAAATGAATTGCGCTGCCACGCCCAATATGAAACATGCTACAGCGATGAGTGTTGACCTATGACACCATCCTTTATCTGAGATGTATCCAATTGCAAACTTTGATGCAATATCTAGTACACTGGGTACACTCACCAATAACGCAGCTTTTTCATCACTTATACCCATCTCTATAGCATGAGTGGGGAGAAATGCTATTGCTAAATCATTTCCACTACATAGTAACGCATTACATAGCAGATAGTATTGGAACACTGGGTTGGATAATAATTTCATGTCAAACAATTTGGCGGACATTTTACGTAATACACTAATACAAGTGCTTGATGACGTAGTGCCTTGGTTTTCATCTTCAGGAATTTGCACATCTCGCTTGAGAACGTTTAGTTCCTGAATCAATGATAGATTCGTTATTGAACTATTCATAAATTCCGTACTAGCAAACATGGACCTCATTGATTTCAGAAATGACTCGTGTTTCAATCTAGTATTTGGGTCTTTTACTTGGTTTTCTTTATCATTTTCACTCAAATATCTTCGACGTCGGAGAAGTTCCCCATTCACACTCGATTTATGTAATGACTTAGTATTACCATCAGTAGTGAATTTAGTATTACTTCTTTCATTGATTCCATCGCTCTGAAAATCATTGCAGGTAATGTCAACATGGCGTTCGTTTGTTTCAGCGTCAACACCAAGCAGTGTCCTTGTTTCTTCGTTCTGAACACTTTCGTCCATTTTCTTAACTTTCTTATCCTTCTTGTAAAAGCTAATAGGTCTAATTAAACATGTAACCACGAGTAACTGCAGATTGATTCCCGTAATAATGATGTGTGTACCAGTGTAACCATAAACATCAAATAATTTCGTCAGTAGCTGGGCCATTGCAATAGCACCGACGCTGACACCTCCATTCATTATATTGTTTGCGAAACCTCTTCTCTTCTCGAAGTACATGTTAGTCGTCGCGCAGACTTGGGGAAATATGAATGCACTCGCGAACCCTACACAAATGTAAAAAGTAATGTGAACATTGTTTCATAAGTCATCAAGGAGATATCGCCTTGTTGTTTGTATGATTAACGGTTTATTCACCGAACTTTTGTAACGGATTAATTGATTTCACATTATATGAAAGCTACAATAGTTTTCTTAAACAAACTTTGAAGCAAGAAATGTTTTTGATATAAATTGAGGAAACAAAACTGCAGAATTCAAATGTTAAATATTAGAAAGGAAATTTTGAAACGAATATTGAAACTATCGTACTGCCGGGTAAAATATTCCCAAAAAGTCTAAAACCATTCCATTGGAATCGACTTTCTATACTTTAAAATTTCAGTTGTAAATGTTTTTCAATACTTGTTTTCAATTTTGAACACAGTCCTCAAAAAGTCTTCCATGTTTTTATACTACTGTGTAGTACATAGACCATAGTACTATGTGTAATGTAAATATACATAAAAGAAAAGTGAAAGCTGAGGACTGTGTCGGAATTTAGAATGCCATTAAATATAGAAAGTAAAAAAAAATTAAATCCTTGTCACCGATTGGATAAGAAGTGTTATCGGCGCACCTGTCGCTACTCCAACAGTTACACAGGCGATTCTTGCGTCATAGATAAAACCGCTTGCGATTGAACCAATACATGCCGCAACTGTTCCAATCAGCATTGATACTCTGGTTGGTGTATTATTTCCAATCGTTAAACTAAGCAGAGCTGCAAACGAGATGGACATATCTAAGCTGAGATTGCTAGTTCCATACTTCAGACATTTACAAGCTGACAATAAATCCCACAATAATCAATAGGAGAAACCATGCTCATGCTTTACTTTTTAACAAGGGATAGCAAGCTTTCTAAATATAGAAACTGTCAGTTGAGACATAAACAGTCTATGAAACAGGCCCAAATATATATTATGTTCTTCAATGTTTGTTCGCACGTTTGTTTAAAAGAATCTTATTGGCAAAACTATACAGACAGTGGAATTAAGTTCATTAATATACGCATGTAAAAGAGTGTGTATTAGTAAATATTACCCGTGTTCAAATGATTTTTGTTTACTTAGATCTTAGTTGATGAATAAATGAGCACGTGTGAAGATAGTGTTATGTTTTCTAAAAATGTGTGTTCAAAAATACTTTTCTCATAAAATAAATTACTAGTCAATCTTGTTTGTAGACTTATCTATTCAGAGCAAATTTTTATTACCAAACAGGCAGTTTTGATCTAACGAAAGAACTATATTAAAATATGACCGATATAAAATGGTTGTCCAAATGTTTTACCAATTACGCTATACGTCGCATTCATCACAGTGAATATCAATGAAGTCTCAGCCGAAGTTGAACCAAAACGTCGTTGATATTGCACAAAAAAGATACCAAAACATTTCAACTGTCCAAAGATCATGAAGTGTGCAAAAAAGATGCTATAATACAAAGGAAATAAATAAACATTTATATACATGTAATTTTTAAATGCTTATACATGTATGTTAAAGCCGATGTTAAAATTAAAGTAGGTCTTATTTTACCTAAAAAGGATGTCTTATCAGTGAAACTGATTTTTACTTTGATTAAATAAATTTGATTTAATCAAAAAGTACATATAGAAATGTAGCACAGTACAAATGTATGTATGTTTTCAATGATATTGCAAAATAAAATACAAAAGCATCTGACAACATTTTGCGAGATGTAGCTAAAGAAAGGCATTATGTAAACATTTTTTAGGGCAAACAAGATTTACTTCTTAAATTTTATTATCATTTTATCTTTGTTCTAAATTCAAAAAGCTAATGGTCCTTAAAATATAGAGGTCTGATACACTGCTGTGATGGTGATTTTAGGCCTAAAGTGTCCACACGGCCCCCCGAAAATAATATTCATATACATGTGCATGCATAATTATGGACCAGGACTCTCGAAATTAAGGATTCCGCACCAAGTTTGTTCAGCATAACGATTTTTTTCAAAATTTACTAATTTCTCATAAGTTGTGTCTACAGATAGCTAAGACATTATACTACACAAAACTAGTAAGCGCCCGGTTCAATTCTAAACAATCAAGTAGAATTTTCATCTTTGTCCACCAAACAATCTCCATTTTTTTGTTTACTTGAACGCGACCTTGCAACACCAAATCATATTGAATTGCCATACTTAATATGCGTTAGAAACACAAGAAGCAGAATTGACAATGCATGACATCCTTAAATATAGTAGATTCATACCGATCAAGCGCAAAAGAATAATTTAGGAATGTTTTACTTACGTACAATTAGCCCAAATCGTCGGTAAGTCATCAACATTCAATTCGCTACGCCATGATGATTCATTGATCTTCAGCCAACGAAACGATCGCTTTCAAACGCTTGTAAGACGAAGGTCACGGAATCAACATGCCAAGCGAAGTTAGTTATAGACGACTTTACCGACGATTTTTATTTATTCTATAAGTGTAGAACATACCTGGATAATTCTTTTGTGCTAGGACCTACAGCACAATAGAATTGTAATGCATTAGCACACGCATTCTCACTGAACTGTCCATATTAATGTTACAGCTTTAATATTGTGGTTTTCACTATATAAAAATAATTAACCTATGTGTAAGAATGAACCATTTAAAAATAGAAAATGCAGAAAAAATCATTTCTATGTGCATGTTTAAGTATTTTGTTTGAAGTAGAGTAGACTACCCCCTACGCAAAATACAGTATCACAACCTAGAAAACAACATTTCGGTCGTTACTGGCATATCTTATGTGCAATTGATATGCAAAAGAATGTCTTTTATTCATAGTAATGATCATTATTAGTCACTAGAATTACCATTTTAAGGAATAAAAGAATGCTGACAAGATCCATAAATTGACAGGATGATGTCACAACCTGCACGAAGTTTACGTGCCAAATTTTACAGAGGCAGCTACTGATTCGAGATATACGGTTTGGTCATGGTATAATCTTCCAAATTAATTGTTTGCTTATACTGGTTATACATGTATGTTTATTCAATACTCTAATTTTCCATAGCAGATGCAATCGATCCACACGTACAAATAACTCAAAGTTGGCTACTGTCCATTGGGGACTTTTTGTCTGTATCTATACGTGAGACGGCTATGCAGCTTATATAACTGATTACACCCATTTAAATGAGTTGAATATAGTGGTTTGTAGTCCGTTAGTAGTTAAAGCCACACAGGATGTCCATCTTTGAATTTAGCTACAATTCTTTTCGGTTTTGACGTAATAATGTTTTTTACGTGACGAAGCTTTATGTGACGATTTATTAGTTATTTAAGACTTAATAACGATATTACATTCGCCAAGTTTAGCGAAGTAATTGATAATAACTACTAGGAGGCCAAGGAAGGTTGATACCGCCAAATGAATCTGAATGTTTCTTGAAATACATGGTGATGAAAGATTTTCTGTTTTATAAGGGGTAAGTGTATAAAATGTTTAATATGTCGTTGAAATTATGTCACCAAATTACGTAGAATGTAATAATGAAAGTACTAGGGCTGACTTAAAAACTTATTTGAATTCGGCTTAAAATCAATGTGAACCAAGCATATAACTTCTATTTTAAAATGTCACGTAAAACTTCTGCATTGTTACGTAAAATTTAAATTAAGTGGCCCCTTTCTAACCGTTCGTAATATTTCATTATTGCTATAAATACATGAATATTATTGAATGTTCATTGCATCTAGTACCCAAGTTTAAGCTTTTATAAGTTAACTGCTACCAAACATGCTTTCATTTAATCATTTGAGCCGCGCCATTTATGCAAAATAAAATAAATATGTTTTTCTTCAAATCTGTCGACCATCATAATTATATGAAAATCAATCTCTATTTTATCATCGGTATTTCGGTAGAAGAAAACATCAATTATTTTGTAGGTTAATTTATATGATTGGATGCCTGCTAAATTGTTTTCATGCGACCATAATGCAATGTCTTTTATAACAGTTTTGCTTCCAGTATTCGATATGCTTCCTCTTTGTGATATTCAATAATATAGTACTAGACTAGGTATTAAATCATAATTGAAAACAGACGCTCTGCTAATTTCGCATACAAAAGTGTACATTTTGTACCCAATAATAAATAAATCATCAAATTATTCACGAATTATATTTCCAGTCACAATTGCATTTATCCTGCAAAGGAACGCTTTCTTCCATTGAACATTCTTCAAAGACGCATGTTGTTTTCTGTTCCTTATCTAGCCCAGTAACGCTATGCATCTTCGTTGTCCTTTGTAGCATTTATTTATGTAGCCCGTAAGAAAGAAATGGTGCATAGAGAAACATATAGGTCCTTAATCGCACAAGCAAAGCTTTGCGCTTTTACAAATTATCAAATGATGAAAAACAGAACTTCACATTTGGAATAATCAGTGTATGTAGTTTACGTGACAATTACAATGCACGTATTTGGATATTCTGAAGTAAGATGAAAATATTTTTTGTTGATATGACTAATTCCGTCAGTGTTAGACAGTTATTTTTATATTCTAACTGAACGAATATTTCAAATAGAATCTACATGTATATGATGGGCATGCACTCCTATATAAAAGTCAAGTCGTTAGTATACATAGTTTACGTGACTTTTGTCTTTCCATTATTTTCAAAAATGAGTTTATTTAATCACAAAATTGAGTCATACATGTTATATAAGCTAAAATAAAGTCATTTCTTTCAAACGAACAATTATAATAGTTAATTCATTTTAATGCCTTTCTTCATCTCACATAAAAACAGTTGGATGTGTCGTTTACGTGACAATGGGACCTATACATGTTTACATTTAAATGTTTCAGTAATGACATGTGTTTGTACCTATTTTGCAGGAAAGGCACGTGCATGCTTTAAAAAATGAAATATAGAAAACAAGAGTAACTGCTCTATGAAAATTATAGAGATGTTTAAGCAACTAACGTAATGATAAACCATATTTAAATGTGGAAATATCAGTATATTTGCTTTAACGTTAGATACGGTTATTATTTTGTTCAAATTCAAGAAGGTCATTAAAAACGTTGTGCCATATACAAAATCATGTCCGTAAAACCTTTACTTATGAAACGAAAACATAAAAACAACAAAAATCGAATGTTTTTTTTCCAACTTTTTGCCGTCCATTTTGGCCGTATAACGTATTTTTTAAGGGGAAAATGGTTTAATAGAATGCAATTTTATTGATTAACAGGTTATACCTAACAAAATTATCCATGCCCATCCTCGATCAATCGGTAAATTAGCATCTTTCGAGTCATCATGTTTGCCAGTTTCGTTTGCTTCATTGTCTTCTTCTATTTGAACCGTGTCGGTAACATTTATATTGGAATCAGCGTCTGAGTTCGCCGCCATCCTTACTATACTCTGTATTCCATTTACACAGCACCGTGCTTCATTGTCACTGTTGAACACAGATGTTTGTTTATCGATATCGCCTTTATTTTCTCCAATCGCCTTTACACTGTTATGTTCAGCCTCTCGTCTTGATTCAATCTTTGATATTTTAATATTTTCTTGTTCTGGAGTAGTATCAAGTGCTGAACATTTACACGACTCAGTTATTCCTGTCGCCATTTCGTTTTGTTTAATCATTATTTTTGTCTTTCAGCATTTCAATAACCTTACCACTTCACAACTATAGAAACAGAACACATCCAAGCCCGAACTAGTACGTACAATTTATACTAGAACTGTATCCACGACTGCACAATATCTGTTATTGCACAAGACACAAGATTATGGTACAGTTAATCTACTGACGAGAGAAGTCCTGTCTATCTCTGACTATTTGTTATCTCCTTTATTTGTTTTAGGTGACTTTAGGATCCTCAGGGTTATCACCCAAAGATTAAATACAGTAGATTTTATAAATACCGCTTTTGTTACATACTTGGATGTTTTGTAACATGAATGCTAATCATAATCAATTGTGCACTATTTTATAGAATTGTTATAAGTCAATACATTGTTCTTTTTTTCGCCTACTTAAGGTCAGTATAATTATATTGTATATCAAAGAACAACCTCACTGCCATCCCGGGACAAAGTCGCGACATGGAATTTATTATGTATATCAATATACATGTAGTCTGCAATATAAACTTGGATATAAACTTCCGACCGACCCTAAATTTTGGCCACGGCCATAATATTTCTAAAAGTGAAATCCAAGTTACTATATTTGTTTGGAGGAAAGAATCAGATTTCCATAGTACGATAGATATGTTTGAAAAAAGATTTGCGAACTACAAACACTAATTCAGTCAACTTACATCATCATAACGATTTCTACTAGACTAAGAATGAAATTACTTTTAATGATATTGATTTACTGACTATGACTAAAGGGAATGATACATTCTTAATGTACTTATATAGTACGTAATTCTCTATAAAGGGAAAGAAAAGTAGGAAATGATATTCAGTTTCATTAACATTTTGAGTACATAATATACCCTTTCTCTCGTATAGTTGGATATTACGTATTGAATCTTCCCTTTTCAATATCTGAGTTGTGCGATCCTAACCTAAATCTAGACATTTCTACCAATACCCTTTCTTTTGTAATAATATGATGGTAGTTTTCAAAAATGAATTCTGAGTGTTTATTTACTATTAGTTACTTCCTAATCATACTGTACTCTAGGTATAATTGTACATTAAAATTAATTTTTCTGATGTTTAACAGTCCAATCAACAGATATGGTCATTTGAGGGCCACCCTAGAGAGATTCTTTATCGTGCCCGGTGTAAAAGTTAGTGGGCTGGACTTGAAACCTTGCTATCAGGATTAGAAACACAATATCGTGTATATCATTTAACTGAAGTTAAAACCATGGTCAGTGCTTTCAGGGCCTTCTGGATCTCTGTTCCTTATCAGTACAAAGAATCAGAACAACTTAGAGATTTAATGTAAGACTTTATTTCAATCATTTTACAAATATGCTAAACTTGTTGCTCCTGTTTTACCAATTGTTGTTTCTGGTGTTGATGTTGTTTATTTTTATGCCATTCATGTACATTTGGTACAAAATAACACAGTATGGCACTAACAATGAGAATACAACCGATGAAGTTGAACGTGTAGTTGTAGGATCCGCTGATATCTCTGAGATACCCTGAAAGAAAATTAATATTTTACTTAAGTGTATAAAAATGTTTGTTTCTGGTTACCAAACCTACCCTATTTCCCCCTGCAGCCCTGGGCGTTTTATAAGGCCCGAGGACTGAAACTGCTCACTTTTCTTTCAATAATAATAAAAAAAAATATTTACAACTTCGCCACCTAGCCTATTTTTTATGAGCATAAAAAAACAGAAACAAACATTTTTACACCATATTGAATGGGAAAACACAACCAAGTTTTGTACATTTAATAGTAAGACTGACCTTGATGTCTGTCCCGATTAGTCGTTAGTGATGGTTTGTATCACTGAAAGAATTATTATTAAAATAGTCTGAATTACCTGTACCACGTTCAAATTGTCAAATGTATAATATTAAGCCAAAAATGTTAATTGGAACATTATATTATCGGACAAATGGTATGCCATTTGTCACTTGACAACATTTATTAAATACTTTACCTGCCAGTGGAAGAGACAAGCCACTTGTTACTCCTTGAGCCAAACTGATAAACCCTAATGCTCCCTGAAATACAAAATTTGAAACATTTAAACTAGGCCAGAATGTTTGTATTGACAAAATCTTGGACAAGTTCGATAATGGATAATTTAGCGTAAATATTAGATCAAAAGGTTAAATTACATGAAAACCTCGTGCACACTCTAGAGCTCACTGTTTTGATTGGATTTTCATGAAACTTTGTCTGAATGTTTGTCTTAATGATATTTTAGACAAGTTTGATAATAGGTGATTTGGAGTAAAACACAAGGTCATCAGGAAAACCTTGTTAACTAACATTCTAGATGTCACAGTCTTGATTCTTCTACAGACATTGTCAGAATGTTTGTCTTAATGATATGTGGATGATCTTTGAAGATGGGCCATCTTAGATGAAAAACTAGGTCACAAGGTCTAATCATAGGAAAACCTTGTTTACACTCTAGATGTCACAGTATTGATGGAATCTTTACCAAACCTTGTCAGAATGTTTGTCTTAATAATACAAATGAATGTTAAACAAATTCGAAGATGGATCGTCCCGGGTCAAAAACAAGGTCACCAGGTAAAATCTTAGTGTTACACCCATATTGTCCAAGGACAAATGTGCCAAAGTGATCAAATATCTAAAACAAAATTACTAAATACATGTACATCTAATGGCTTCGTACCTTTAAATTTTCCATCTCAAGAATGTCTATAATCACAACAACAAATAGTGCAAAGTAGACATTTTGAAATATTCCACCAATTACTGCATAAATCATCAATGTTGTAAATGTGGTCATAAAGTATATGAATTGCGCTGCCACGCCCAATATGAAACATGCTACAGCGATGAGTGTTGACCTATGACACCATCCTTTATCTGAGATGTATCCAATTGCAAACTTTGATGCAATATCTAATACACTGGGTACACTCACCAATAACGCCGCCATTTCATCACTTACACCCATCTCCACAGCATGAGTGGGAAGAAATGCCACAGATAAACCACATCCACTGCATAGTAACGCATTACATAGCAGATAGTATTGAAACACTGGATTAGATAATAATTTTATGTCAAACAGTTTGGCGAACATTTTGCGTAGTGCACTAGTACAAGTTTTTGACGTCCCGGAATTTGGGTTTTCATCTTCAGCAATATGCCCATCGCGCTGGGGAACGTGTAGTGCCTTAATCAATGATAGATTCATTATTGAGCTATTCATAAATTCTGTACTTGCAAACATGGACCTCGTCGATTTTAGAAATGACTCATGGTTCAATCTTGTACTTTTATCGTTCACATGGATTACTTTATCACTTTCACTAAAATATCTTCGACGTCGGAGAAGTTCCCCATTCACACTCGTTTTATGTAATGCCTTGATATATCTGTCATTACTAGCTTTAGTATTACTTCTTACATCAATGCTCTGAAAATCATTGCAAGTAGTGCTAACATCACGTTCGTTTGTTTCAGCGTCAGCACTAAGCAGTTTCTTTGCTTCTTCGTTATGAACACTTAAGTCGATTTTCGTTACTTTCTTAGTCTTCTTCTTGTAAAAGCTTATTGGTCTTACTAAACATGTAATCACGAGTAGCTGCAGGTTTATTCCGGTTATGAAGATATGTGTACTAGTGTAACCATAAACTTCAAATAATTTGGTCAAGAAAGGGGCCATTGCAATAGCACCAACGCTGACACCTCCATTCATTATATTGTTTGCGAAACCTCTTCTCTTCTCGAAGTACACGTTAGCCGTTGCGCTGACTGGTGGGAATATAAATGCATTGGAAAACCCTATACAAATGTAAAAAAATATGTGATTAGTATAATTCAAAATTAAAGTCGTGAAAGAAGTATCGCCATGTTGTATAATGTTCAATGTTTTATTCACCGATATTTTGTTACACATTCTTTGATTTCTTGTCATGAATGCTCTAATGGTTTGGTTCAGATTACAGTGATTATTCTTAAACAAACTTCGAAGCAAGAAATTTCCAATTGATATAAATAGTACTATATTAATTGTAGGAAAAAACTCGATGTCAAGTGTTAAATATCAAAAAGGAAAGTTTACAATGCCATAAAACGATTATTGAAAATAACAGCCGAGAAAAATATCCGATCTAAAGCCATATCATCGAAATCGACACTTTGATTATTAGTCAGGGTAATGTATACTTATATCAAATTGAGTCCATCATAGACCTATGAGAGTTTATAAGTTTATTTGATTCGGATATATGCGTTAGTAGCCTTTCTATGTGTCGAGTTTGAAATATAGAAAATTGACCAACCCATTGCTGCTCCAATAGTGACGCAGGCGATTCTTACGTCATAAATAAAACCACTTGCAAGTGAACCAATGCATGCCGTAACTGATCCAATTAACATTGAAACTCTGGTTGGTATATTACTTCCAATCGTAAGATTGAGTAGAGCTGCAATACACGATGGAACCGTTTCATAGACATACCTTAACTAAAATAGCTATTTTCATTATTTGATTAATCTTGCTTCGTGTATTTATTTCAGACATTTGTAACTAAAAGCTGACTTTAAATACAAAATATAAAACATGGTTTACTTTTTCAAAAGGGGTAGCAAGAGTTTTAAGTTTGGGAACTGATATCTTAGCAAAAATAATGTTCGTATATTTACGATAATGTACATTTGTATTTGATAAAACTACAAAGACATTGGAATCTAGTTTATTAATTTACAATATGTGTCAACATATTAGCAGTGTGCAAATGAGAGCTAATTATTGAATTTTAGTTTGATAATCAGATAAGTATGTGTGGCGTTAGTGTAAATTTACAGAATACGTTTGTTAAAACGTGCTTTGCTGATAAAACAAATTACTGGTCATTTGTATTCTAATAATTTGTAGACGTACATGTATCTACTTAAAGCAAAACATATATCAAACTAGTAATATCGATCAAACGAATTGTACCGTACTAAATTTTAATTTGCAATATTGTCCCAAATGTGTTACCTGTTACACTATATATGATATTCATCACAGTAAATATCAATGAAGTCTCAGCCGAGGTTGAACCAAAACGACGTTGATATTGCACAAACAAAATTCCAAAACATTTCAACTGTCCAAAGACCATAACGTGCGCCAAAAACGATGCTAATGTTAAAAAGAAATAGATACACATTAACCGATTTTTAACGCTTCTACACGTACAAATGTGTATTAAATAACAAGATTTGTGCTACTTGTGACCGAGTTTTACGGTGGATGAAGGCCTAATCATAAGCACTCGATTCCGTGATTTTTATACGTTTACAGATGTTATTTTTTAAAATTTCACCCATCAAACAACGCAAACCTGTCGAAAGAAAAATCTTCAGTTTTTCCCTTATTGAGTGTATAAAATACTCCAAGGTAGTGAACTCGTCATCTTTTCGATTGACGGTAGTGACGAAAATAAGCGTGGGTCCCGGCTTTCCGTCTAATCTGCACGTGCTTTCCGGGAACCTTGCTTTCGTTGTAGTGTTCCCCAACTTTAAACGTTTTGACAGCTTTTACAAGGAAAGCTGGGACCATACAGACTATCATCACATACATGTACATACGTATAAAATGAACACAACTCTCGATAAGACGCTTTCTACAACAAGTTTATTTTAGCCACCGATATAGCTACTTAAAGGTATTTTATATTATTACCCCTCACTTGTTTCGTAATGTTAATTTCCCATAGGCAAACAGGTAACATTTTTACTGTTCCATTCATGGTACCACGTGACTGAACATTTTTTTACTGTCACTGGGTGATAGTAAATTTTTAACAGTATTTTTTTTACTGTCACAGGGTAATAGTAAATTTCTAACAGTATTTTTTTACCGTCACATAGGTAACAGTATTTTTTTTCAGTATTTTTTACTGTCACATAGGTGACAGTAAATTTTTTTGAAAAAATAAATAACACAGCTAACGTTGTGGGTAACAGTAAAAATGTCAGCCTGAGGAAAGTACTGTTACCCAAGGCTGACATTTTTACTGTTACCCACAAAGCTATGTGTTATTTATATACTGTATTGATGACTAATACAAAGGATACATTTTCAGCGGAGAGATGAAAATCTAATCTTACCATGTGTATTCGTTTCACTACAAAATATTTCCGATTTCTTTTCGAATAACGTAAAATGAATAACGGAAATGATTTAATAAATGCAAAATTAATTAATAATATGTTGTACCTAACAAAATTATCCACGCCCATCCTCGATCAATTGGTAAATTAGCATCTTGTGAGTCATCCTGATTGTCAGTTTCGTTCGCTTCCTTGTCTTCTGTTTGAACCGTATCAGTAACATTTATATTCGAATCAGTGTCGTCTGAGTTCGCCGCCATACTTACTATACGCTGTATTCCATTCACACGGCACCGTGCTTCATTGTCACTATTGAACACAGATGTTTGTTCATCGATATCGCCTTTATTATATCCAGTCGCCTTTGCACTGTCATGTTCAGCTTCTCGTCTTGATTCATAATTTGAAATTTTAATATTTTCTTGGTCTGGTGTAGTATCAAGTGCTGTGCATTTACACGACTCGGTCATTCCTGTCGCCATTTCGTTTTGTTTTATCATTATATATTATTATATGTGTCTTACAACATTTCAATCACAATGCCTACAGAAACAGAATATATCCAAGCCCGAGCAAGTACATAATTTATACTAGAACTGTATTCACGATTGCACAACATCTGTTATTGCACAAGACACAAGATTATGGTACAGTTAATCTACTGACGAGAGAAGTCCTGTCTATCTCTAACTACTAGTATTTGTTATCTCCTTTATTTGTTTTAGGTGACCTTAGGATCCTCAGGTTTATCACTCAAAGATTAAATACAGTAGATTTTATAAATACCAGTTTTGTTAAATACTCGGATGTTTTGTAACGTAAGGTTTATTTCATGAATGCTTATCATAATCACTTGTGATACTGCAGGGTCTGGAAAATGGCGGCGCCCACAAGTTCGTATTTTTCGTCGAAAATTCAAATGCTTCGAGTTTTTCATGTAGCCCAATTTCCAGTCAACAACTTTTCGAATCCATCGGTTACTGCCGTAGTTTGTCCATAGACCCTGCAGATAAATTTGAAGTGGAAATATTTTCGCATTAATTGTCCAAGTATCTCTGCAGGATCTATGGACAAACTACGGCAGTAACAATGCCATTTTTGGTACCGATGGATTCGAAAAGTTGTTGACTGAAAATTGGGCTACATGAAAAACTCGAAGCATTTGAATTTTCAACGAAAAATACGAACTTGTGGGCGCCGCCATTTTTCCAAACCCTGTGGTATCAAAACGAAACATCACGTGATTAATCGCAACATCAATTATTATTAACAACGATAATTTGTTACTACATGTTAAATTTATTTCAATCATTCACACACATAAAAAATATTAAACTTGATGATCCAGTTTAACTAATTGTTTTTGTTGTTTATTTTTGTGCCATTCATGTACGTTAGGTACAAAATAGCACAGTATGGCACCAACTATGAGAATACAACCAATATAGTTGAACGTGTAGTTGTAGGATCCACTGTAGTCCCGGAGATAACCTGCAATACATATGTAATCTCTATAAATATAAAAGTTTTTTTAAGTAATTATAAACAATATAACATGAGCTTTGTGTGTGTAGGATTACGTCGAATAAACGTATTGGATTGCAGCAGATATTAAACCGTAGCATTAAACGTAGATTTGAATTGATCATTTAAATTAATACACTAACATTGAATGTGAATGATGAATATACAACATGAATTCACGTGTGAAGTAATGGGTCTGAAATGTAATATTCTGGAGCCGAGGCGGCATGTTAATGCCACAGACAGTATAATATAATAAGAGCAGCCGAAACTTGATTACGAAGATGTTGGTATGACGTTCTCCAAAGTACTGGTTGAATCTCAACGAAATACTGTCTATATTTATAAATACATTATTGATAAAAACGAATTACTAACGCATACAAAAATGTACACCCTTCCCAAAATACCACCAAACCAAGTCCAAGCATAACATACATTGTACAAACATGTACAAGCAATGTAATGTATAATATAATTTCAAGTACATGTAGTCATGATTTCACAGATTAGATGTATGGCTTTATTATAATATATATGTTGAATATATAACCTGCTAAGGGAAGGGAAACGCCCCCTGTTAGTCCTTGTACCAAACTGATAAATCCCAATGCTCCCTGAAAAACAACATATCAACTAACGTCATTTTGCTGGGACGGCACGGTAAATTGATTGACAGTTGAATGATAAACAGACCAGAAAGTTATTTCTTGAAACATAGTGACCACAACAAGACCCTCCAAATCTCGCAAGTAGAGCATATTTATATCTTGGAGAGAATGAACGTTGAATGTGTATTATGCTGACGAACGTGAATACATACCAAAAAGTAACCGAACAATAATTATTTGGTTGTATTTCATGTCAGCGGAAATAGGACAACTTATCAAAGAGAATGCGTTTATCTACTGTTCAAAAAACAGTATAAAATGTATAACATATTTTAGATCCACTTGTAACAGTAAAATTTACTTTAGTAACTAAAAATAATGGGATATGATGAAAGGACTTAATGTCACAGCATATGTGTGCTGGCTCTAGATTCAAGATGCCTGTGACGTTATTTCGACAAATTGGTTGTTAAAGTACCACTTATACATTTCTATCACTATAATATATAGTATCCAACTCTGACATGAAATTGGGCTTTCGAAGAATGCTTATCGGCACGAGGTTATAATTAATGTTTGAACTCTTGGTTGTAAGCTTCTGAAATTTTTAAACCAAATTACAAAAAAATATGGTTTCTTACCTTTAAGTTTTCCATACCCAATATGTCTATAATCACTACAACAAATAGTGCAAAGTAGACACCTTGTAAAATCCCAGCAATGACTGCATAAATCATCAAGGTTGCGAAAGAAGTCATAAAATGAATGAATTGTGCTGCCACGCCTAATATGAAACATGATGCAGCAATGAGTGTTGACCTCTGACACCATCCTTTGTCTGAGATGTATCCAAAAGCAATCTTTGATACGATATCTAATACACTGGGTACACTAACCAATAGCGCCGCCATTTCATCACTTACACCCATTTCTATAGCATGAGTGGGAAGAAACGAACTAGCTTGACAACAGCCGGCATACAGTACAGCATTGCATAGTAGATAGTATTGAAAAACTTTGTTAGATAATAATTTAGTGTCAAACAATTTGGCAAATGTTTTACGAAGCACACGTTTACATGTATTTTCCATTTTAGTGTTATCCTTTGTGTTTTGCTTCTCAGGTTGAGTTACATCCGGTCCCTTATTTAGAGTAAGATCCATTACAGAGCTATTCATAAACTCTGTACTGGTAAACATAGCTGTCTTCGAATTCAGAAACGATTCGTGATCCATTTTAGAATTCACATCGTTCATATCGTTGAATTTATCATCAGCACCTTTTAATCCCCTTCGTCGAAGTTCACAATCTTTATTATATCTCTGCAGTGGGTTAATAGTGAAGTCGGTATTAGACTTATTTTCACTTCTTCCGTCGACTCCAGTGTGGTGATCATTATGGGTACTTGTTTCAGCTTTGACACTCAGAAGCTCCATTGTTTCTTCTGCGTTGACATCATTGTCTTCCTTCTTTACCTCCTGCTTTTTCTTCGTGTAAAAGCTCATTGGCCTCACCAAACATATCAGGACAAGCAATTGCAAATCCAAACCGGTAATAATGAAGTAGGTGCCTGTGAATCCGTAGTACTGAAATAGTTTTGTTAGTAACGGGGCTAATGCAATAGCACCGAAGCTCACGCCGGAACTCATTATGTTGTTAGCGAAACCTCTTCTCTTCTCGAAGTATGTGCTGAGTGTTGTGCTGAAATGCGGAAATATGAACGCATTTGCAAATCCTGAAATAAAATACAAAGAAATGAATATGAACAAAATATTTAAAACATAACAAACGAGCGAGAAATGTACCAGCATCACCAAAGCTAGTAAAACATTCATTAAGATTTTGTTCATTATGTTTAATCATCTTTGAGCTTATTAAATGCGGTAAAATATAATTAAGGAAATGATTCATAGAAAAACAACATACAAAACATCCCATCCAAAAATGACCATTGCCCAGATTCCCATTGCAAAAACTCGCCCAACACAAAGTACCAAAGGGGAAAAATAGTCTACCCGAGTAGGGTCTTCCTATTTCATTGACCCTGTCCTGTCTGTGGGAACCACATTGGAAAGGTCAGTAGCAAAACTACAAGTGGGTTAAAGTAGCTTTAAGGGCCCATCATGAAATATTTGTGACTCCATAATCAGTGGAATATCGATTTCAGTCTATCATTAGTTCACTTAGATACATTAAAATGCAGAAAGGCATGAAAAAGGGTAGGAGAATTTATTTTTAATTTTCACTATACTTGTATAATTTATTATAGTCCATTATAACTATCTTATGCAATTATTTATACTTTCAATCACTATTTCAGTGTTTTTGGGGGGAGGGTTGTTGTTAAAATTAATAATCCAGCCATAGAGTTAAGTTTGGGTCGGTTTTAAAAGCGAAAAGTGTGTGGAATCCTCTGATCAAATTTAATGAATTGAAATAAACACGTTAATTATCTAATTAAGTTCAAGACTTAAAACTGATGTTGGTTTTGAATTGGTATACGCTGACCCACCTCTTGCAACTCCTATTGTAACAAAGGCGACCCTTACGTCGTAAATTTGACTGGTTGCAAAGGCGCCAATGCTTGCTATAGTTACTCCAATCAGCATCGATAATCTGGTGGGTATGTTACTTCCAAGTGTCAGGTTGAGCAGGGCTATAATATACATCGAAATGTATAAGCATCAATTTGAATTTGACGAAAGGTTTTTGCAATAGAATACATCGCCTAACCACTAAGTAGAAAATACTTGGTAATCGTATGATACAAACAGGGTGTGAGCACGTAAAAATATGCAAATGCATGTACTATATTATTATATTCCACTAGTATATTACACAAATCGTCGCCTCAATCTTGTAGTGAGCTATCTACCATTTTGAAGATTTAGAGAGATTTTTACATCGTTGCAATCGTCTCTGAGAGAGCTATCTCCTCGTGCCTTTGCTTTAGCAATTGGAGCCCCCATTAAAAGTTCAATCACATTTTGCGCTATCTCCATGTTTTTCATAATTGACTTTGTATGTTTGTTGGCCTTTTTCTCAAAATGGCAAAAATGGAGCTCATTATCAATCACAGGCTACGAAATGTGTATTGAACACCGAATACTTTGGTTGTACAATATGTTTGTTTGCTTACATCATTATGATAATAATAGATTACATTTGTGTATTCAATGTTGAAATAAGCTGATAGGCCAACAATAATGTTATAATAAAAGATAACAAAATTGCACTTTGTACTTTCAGCTATTAGGATCCTAACTCCCATTTTTTCTGTTGGTTTTGCTTAGTGCTACACAAAAACAGGTATTATTACAGATATAGTATTTCCCTATCGTCATCATATCTTTGATAGTTACCTCAGGTGCTACAATTCATTTTACGACAAAAATTATAAAAGTTGTAAAATTTGTTGCCCGCATTAAAAAAGTTGAAAAATATAAATTTCTCCAGATATTGCATAGTGACCTATTTTATCTTTATCAAATTATACTGATATTGCATAATTGCATCTTTTTACCATGAGTTTTCATTGAAATGGATTGTTTTCTTTTGTCACTAATCTTTGAAAATGGTTTACTTCCGTAGACTTCAGTTCAAATCAAAAGAGAAAATAACTCTCAAAGGAATGTCATTGTTTTTTTAAAATTCACATGGTAAATCATTTAATTACTATCACGGAATTTCCAAAACCTGTCCGCCCTATTTTGAGATAATAATTTAGGAAGTTAGGATCCTAATACATTAATTGTATTTTATGTGTTTTACCAGTTACACTGAATACCGCATTTGTCATGGTAAATATCAACGAGGTTTCTGACGACGATGAGCCAAACCGACGTTGGTATTGTACAAAAAAGATTCCAAAACATTTCATCTGTCCGATGGTTATGAAGTATGCACAAAAAGATGCTGAAATATAAAATATATTCCAGAAATTGTTAACAGATAAATGTTGATACCAAATCAATCAGACAATGATAAATAAAAGCAATTCAGAAAAACCTATCTTACTCTGACTATACGTATCCAAAGAAGTAAATTAACCTTTTGACAAGCCAAGAATTTTTATACAGAAACATTGATCAGGCCAAATAGACAACTTCATTGTAGAGAATTGAAGGAAATTCTTCACTGATTGATGGTTGAACTGTGAACATTACCGTCGTGGTAGAATTTAAGTATTCTTAACAGAGCTGTATCCTGTCATGGTAGTTTCGAGTAGATAAATACTAGTAGTTAAAAACGTTGACAGACGACAGCGATAATATGGTCGATAAGTGTATAACATGTATACGTTGGTGGTCAGAATCCAAGTAACCAGTTTAGCTTTGTGTATAAAAAAACTAATTTAACGATGTAAATGCACTGAGCTTCAATCATATGCTAACTTCTTCATCCCCTTTAAATACTACTAGTATATTGGGAAACACACGAGTGGTTTAACATTCGTGATTTTATCACTTGTCTGTCCATACCTAACAGAATTGCCCATGCCCATCCACGATCGATCGGTAAATCAGCTTTCGAATCCTCTCGTCTGTCAGTACTGTTCTCGTCATTTTCTTCAGTTGTGTCAGTAAGATGAGTATTGGAATCTGCGTTAGATGCCTCCGTCATACTTTCTATTCGTTGAAGTCCATCGACATCACAACGCGAAGTATGTTCATTATCTGACGCAATAGTGTGCTCCTTTGGAATGTTATCATGTTTCTTAGTTTCACGTTGTTCAGAAGTTGCAAGAACGTCTTTAACGAGAGTATCTGCAGTGTCTGATGCTGAATATTCATTTAAATCGTCCACGTCTGATGCCAGTCCGTTCTGTTGTGTCATTCTCTATATCAAACAATGTATAAACGACTATTCCACGTTTCTGCCGCAAAGAATTCAGTCAAAGTCCAAATGTATCAAAAATTTAAATTCCTATGAGAAGTCCGCTAAAAAATGTGTACAATGAAATTGCACAGTGTACTAGATTATTTTCATATCAAGAGTAAATTTGTTAAGTTTCGGTTATGTAGTACATTTGTATCTCTAATGTTTGCATAATGTTGTCCTTGAGGGCTTCAGTTTAATCAAACGACGATAAAATACTGCTCATAGATAGCTCTAACCTCGAGTGGAAAACATTACAAACAGAAAAAACTGAATATTAAGTTATTTTTTGGAATTTAGTTTTATCTTTGGTTTTAACAAAGACCTATACATGCATGTATGTATAGGTCTGTGGTTTTAAGTTCCAGCTTTTACAATGGATGATAACAATTTTTCCTCACTTATGGAATTCACAGGTTCGGGATATGTTTGGAACTCACAGTGATGATAGATAATAATTACTAGTCTGAAAAATTAGCCACTGGATTACGGAAGCCCCGTCACAACAGTATTCGAGAAGGTCTGTTCTGAATGTGCAATGAGATTTCTATGGTGAAATTTCAATACAAATGTACATGCACTCGAGCAGGCTTACAAGCCTTGTGATATAAATATTAAATACCCCCTCCCCCACGTGCCATTATATTCAATGCACGAATACAAGCAGGCTGGCTAAATATATAATGAATAGGCATACTAAAGGCTTTCGAACTTGATGGCTCGCTTGGTTTGTAAAAACGAGCCATATAACTTATCCACCTTATTTTCAATCTGCGTACAGTAAAACCCCGATTATTCGAATGTCGTTGGGCCCTGAAGAATCATTCGGATAATCCATGGTTTCTAATAATCCATTTCAGTACGATGTACTGGTTGGAAACGATAAATTCTGTACTGTCCGTTTATTGCAAGGGAGTTAACTCTCGTGTGCAAACATGACGTTACGTGAGTGATAATAAGAATAAAATAAAATGAATAACAAACACTTATTATTTATTCTTGTTTTATGAATGTATATGAGTTAACAAATTAAACAGTATTCTTGTTAAATAAAATAAAATACCCGCGCATTTATGGATTATGCAGAAAAAAATCCGACACAATAATATGTCATTCTCACTTCACTAACGATCGACTAGGCATCGCTATCGTCACATTCTTAAACAATTAAAGAATCGAAGACGTAATGTTTTATGTTTGGAACATTTTTTCACTAAATCATCATATTCTAGTTAGTTTTGTTTATTGTTTGAATCAGTTTTTATATTTTGAAAGACGCTGAAATGCAAATAATTTCATACAGATCACCAGGTACGTACGTGTATTAACTTATCATACACGAGATCATTGTGAAATATTCGTCGCGATTAGTATAAAAAAATGTATATAAAAACCTACATAGTTTTTATCTAACATTTAACTGACCCAATTTCAGATAACCAAAATAAAATGTAATGATAAAACACGACCTCGTTTACTTGATTCAGTTTGTGATGACTTTGTGTAAAATTAAAACATCTAATACGGTGATAGAACAATTTTAGTTTGCACCTCATGCCATATAGACGATTCTATTTCCATCAATTAGACCGCCGCCATTGTTTTATCACGTGACCGTCCGCCATTACAGGAGTGAAAGTTCTTAAGAAGTATGCGAGTTGATTACCGATAAAAATCTATAACCGCAAGTTTTTGTCTGTAAAAATGACACAGAAGGAGCAATTTCGTTAGTATTTGCTAGCGGAGTAGTGTATAATAATGAATATACCTGTAAATAAATGATTTGCCTATCTTAAGTGTGTCTTTTATTATTTGTTTAATTGCTAATATGAGACCTAAGACTGTTTCTACCTGCCTTCATACGCAGAAAACGAATGCTTGATTAGATTTTAATTATTCAATTAAATATCTGGTGCTATATATGATGATGATGGTGCTCGTTGTAATTTCTTTATGATTTCGTAATGATGATGACAATGATGGTGGTGGTGATCGTGTGCTGGTTGTGATAAAAACTTTGTTGCATGAATGTGATTGTTTAAAACCACGTTTTCCTTTCAGAACTGCATGATGACAAATTTAATGTGATGTATTCGTTGTCATTTTCATATTCCTGTGTCCACTTTTTGGAATATGTCACATATCTGACACGTGTGATATATTCGGTCGAATTTTTCACTCGTGTTACATATTCGATCTGTGACATATGTGTGACTCGATCAACAATTATAGTTAATCAATAATAAACAGCAACAGTTCAAGAAAAAAATAAAACAAAGTAATTTTATATCACAGTTCTTATAGCTTTTTACTGATATAACATCTAGCTGATAATGATTTTACATTTTATTTTCAAATTATAGACAAGTGACACACTTTGTTTATTTAGTCTATGTTGTACGTGTACCTAAAACAATCACCAAGGTCCCAATATGCTACTATTAATCCAATTCCACATCATTAAAACATCAGATAAGATGTCACACGTATATACTGTCTCAGCAAGTTTTATGATACCGAGACAGGAAAACAGGAAATTGACAGCTGACTTCAAAAAGAAGCACCGACACTTAAAGACATTGAACCAGGAATGCGAGGCAAGTGCCTTATGGACCAGCAAGACCCCTGTTTCCACAGTAGGGGGTAATAAAACAGACAGGGTTATTGATAGACTAGCTTCTCTTTACATAATCAGTTACTCTATGCTTATAAAAACAACAGGAATTTAGTCATAAACTTATTATCACCATAAATCAATAAAATTATGACCCTACTTTTTTACTAGGTGTCAAGTCTACAGACCATGACCAGCCAGGATTAATCCAATTAGGGACAATAAAACAATTAAGAGATTAGACCTCATGTGGATTGGGGGGGGGGGGTCACTTATATAGTAGCAGTTCAATGTCTAATAGATGACTGTGTAATATGGCAAACCTAAGTGTGATCGTGTGATCAATTAATTAGCGACTTTCGGTTGTTCAATTAAAATTATGGATCACTGCATGATATAAATGATATACTGGGTGCTTACTCGTAAGCCTTATCGTTAATAAAAACTATTTTGTAAAATACCTGCGATATGCGTAAAGACAAACTGAATATCATAGTTATTTAAAATCATTGCAATGAACTCTGTACAGTGATTTATTTTATGTATACAACTATGGTTTAGTTTTTAAATCTATTAATTGGCTAAATATATATGACTGGATAATAAACAACGAAGAAGTTACTACGCTTTCCTATTCATTTGCTGTAGTTTCCACTATTTTACTAAAGATGTACATTATGTTTGTTTGAATTAATGTTCACAATGAAATGGAATTGTTTTATTAATTATGGCAATGAAATATCAGAACATTGTGATATTAGTTTACTAAATTTTACAATGATATATTGACAATTTAATAATGCTGTACTTCTATAATTTGTGTTAAAATGTATGTCGCTATGTCTGTCTGGCACGTAGAATTTCCCATTCATATAGTCTTTTTTATTGTTAGATCAATCAAACACAACACATTGTCTACCACCACCGCGCTTATAAGGCATTTTTACAGATTCATTTACTATCAGTTTCTTTGTGTTTTCACTCCTGTAATGGCGGATAGGAGATTGAAGAGTACTTTTTCAGGGGAGGTAAATCGTACAAAATTTAAAAATAGAATCGTCTATAGATAGGCAAATAACTTAGTACACAGCCATAAGATGGTGTGATTCTTTGAGTTGCGCAATCGCTTCCATTTTTTTTGTGGTCACGTGTGACTTTTAAAAGATGATTTCTATAGTAGCATCCTTAATTTAAAAGCTTTTATCTGCAGAAGAGTCAGTGTGATGTATGCTAATTGGAAAAAGAAAACATGGCGTCATTGAACTATTTGTCATTAGTTACTTAAGTTTTATTTTAAATTCTGTATTCTTGTAGTTTACTTACGCTTATACTGTTTATTCCTTAAATGACAATCTTGGGTTAAGCAGGTCACACATACGAAATAGATAGTTATTCATTTATATTTAATATTCACGTATTTATGTGGAATATTTTTTATGATTTATTCCTTGTTCAATATAAACACATTTAATGGCTTGAAAAAGGTTGAGTCTAATCTGGTAAAATAAAATGAGAAATTATTTACTTATTATTCCATAGTGTTATTATGGACCCGAACGGCTGCCTTGCTCAACCAATCAAACATGAATATTTCAGTAAGCAGTGTACTTTTTGTTGTTGTTCCGGATAAGAAATCAATTAAGAATTTCTAATTGTGAATAAGATATCGGCTTATTTCTACAACCCCGTATGTCATTTTTCAAATTCTGAGAAAATCGCATTTGAAGCATTGAAGTTTGGCGTGAATAAGCGAGTTACGGGTCCTTTTAATTTGGATTTACCCTACTTAGTGGAGATCTAGAAGCAGGTAAGTGTGATACCAAAATCATAATATTACGGGGTTGTAGAAATAAGCCGACAAAATATTCAAAGGCGGGAAATGTGTCAAGGCTGTGATACACGTATGACAAATTGAAGTCGAAGTATTGTCGTAAAGTCTTAATAGTTGGTTATACTCGTAAATTATCCAGATATACAATTTTGTCACATGTTCGGGTTTGTTTGATTTTAATCTGTTGTATTGAAGTGTTGTTTTGCAGTATCGAGGTCTGAATCAAACTTACAAGCCTCTCGGCATTTATCGATAATAACGAAAGCACTTCGAATTACATTATGGACCAATCAGGTTGCAGTACGCCTATCTGACGGGTAAAATGGTCGGTATCTTATCCTCCATCAGCGGTGATGTTTTACGGTAAGCTGGACCTGATGGCTGCCTGAAGGCGGTTTCACTTCAACCATACGTGGTCAAGTGTGATAAAAATGCCATGAACTTTGAACTGCCTAAATGTTTCGTAAATTATGTTTGATTCTGACTCTTTTTTCCAACTGAACAGTTGAGAAATAGTTCGCAAAAGTACGGCAGTGGTAAAATTTATTATTTTAGGAATATTTACACGGAGAGTGTATGTAACATGGATTTACTGAAAATATTCATAATTTTCGGTTTATTGGAACTTTGTGTCTGTTCAAAGGTAGGCAAATATTATAAATAATACGATGAAATAAAAAAAAAAGGTTAAGTTTAGAGGTTTTTAAAATCCCATTAGCTTTTTGGCTATAAAAATATATGCAAAAATCAAACAATTGCTGATATTATCCTAAGATAATTATTACCGACGAAACAAGCCATTTTTCTTCTGAAAACACTCGTTTTTTTTTCGATGTGAATTTTGCTTTTGTAAACTTGAAATATATAGAGCGCGTGACATATTACCATTAATTTGTATTTTATCTTAATTATTTTAAATTTATCAATGTGATTATTGTCTAGGTGTATGAATGGCGGAGAATTTGGAAATCTGGCGATGAGACTCGAGAGTTCGCACAAGTTCAAAATTGGGGAAAAACTGTGGTTCACTTCAGTACAGAAACGTACGGTGGTTTATACCCTGCCATAACTTTACATGACTACAAATTCAGCGCTTCAGGATTTGATAAGGTAGCATAGTTCTTATATTTAATGTTTGCACATATTGTCTACTGTGGGTTTAAGATAATACAACTAGCACACATGTAAAGACTTATTATATATAATTATAATTCAATTGTGTATACTGTAGTTTCATTTATTTTCGTTGGGCACAATTTTCGTGGTTTTTACTAAAATGGCTATTTCGTGGGGACATAAATTCGTGGATTTTGTTTTTTGAAAAACAATTCCCATTCTCTGCATTTTAATTCGTGGGGATTTGATTTCGTGGATAAGCCGACCCGCGAAATCCACGAAATTAAATCCCCAACGAAAATTAATGATTCAACAGTATGTTACCAGACAAACAGTGTTATCGTTTGTGTATGATTGTTATGTTTTAGGAGCGGACGCTCTTATAGCAATACACTACTTGTTCTACTTACTATTAAGTGACGCCTCTTACATCCGCGTTGAAAAATAGTACCATTCGTTGTATATGTATACACTGCAGACTTTGCAGTTTTCATTTGAAACCAGTTCTCAACAATCGATCGGGAATTTTTTCCTTCATACCGAAAAGCTTCCATTAACCTTCCACCTACGAAAATAGTACCACTTTTACAATTGCAAATTCAAATATTATGCGCATTCAAGTCAAAATCAGATGGCTATGCAAAATCATCTACACTCGTTGTAGAATATTGTGTTACCTGTGTTAGCGGCCACCCTGTGAATATAGGCCACCCTATTGATAAAGACCTCCCTGTTGATCAATGCCACCCTGTGAATAAAGGCCATGCTGTAGTTAAAGGTCATCTTGTGAATAAAGGCCACCCTGTTAATAAAGACCACCATGTGAATAAAGGCCACATTGTGAATAAAGACTATTCTTTTAAAAACTGTTATCAATTATTTATATCAAAATGACCTCCGAATAAAGATGACCTGTTAATTAATGTCATAATGATTTATTCCGGGTGGCCTTTGTTCACAGGTTTGATTGTATGTATATATTGTTTTATTCTTTTCATTCTTAAATTTCATTTGTAGGGTATTATAGCCATAAGACCACTTGTGGCTGAGGGTAACCAAGTGTGCTTCATTACCGCTTCTCCGGATTTATTTTCGGAGGCTAAAAGTGAATTCCAAAGTTATCATGGTGTAAGTATAGTGTTCGATTTATAATACACCAAACTATCATAAATTATGTATTGTTTACAACTGCAAGCCCTTTTGTAATTTTTACAATGTTTTTGACACCGATTTTCTGTACATACGTGTATATAAAAAATACACTGAACATTACGGACGAAGCCATTTTTTGTCTATCCGAAATCTGACTTATTTTAAATATTATATATCTGTATTTATCTGTTGTTAAAAAATGATTTCAATGTCTGATTATAACGTACAAATATATCTAAAACACTGCATTACACCTGCGTATTGCGTTTTAATTTATTCAAAATTGATTATATAATTATGTATTTAGAGCTACTTTGACCGGGAATTCGTAATTATTTTAGTGCTTGTACGATGCAACCTCTAAAGAGCAACACACTTTGTGAATGGCAAAATTATATTTGTTATTGAGAGGTTGTTGCTCTAGAGAGGTTAAACAATAGTTAAACGATGCAGTTGGATAAAATAGTTCTGATGTTAAAGTGAGGTTGGTGCTCAAGAGATGACCGCTCTGGTGAGGTTGTACTGTATATAAAAAAATACTGTCGATACATGTATAAAATGTATTAGTTTTAGAGGGTTCGCGATCTCTGTAATTACATGTCTGTATACGTAAATATTTCAGAAATCCTTACCAGCGTTTACTGGCAAAAAACTGGTAACATTAGTGAGAGAGTTTCCAGGGCAACTTGATCCCCTCTCTGTGAACACCGTTAAGGACTTCTGTAATGTGGACAGGGATCATATTTTCTACATGAAAGGGATAAATTCACGTAAGAACTTTTTTGTTTGTTTTATCCACCGATAAAATAGCAACTACAGTCAAGCCTGTGTTAGCGGCCACCTGTCAATTAAAATCACATGTATTTCCCAATAGTGGCCTGTCTCCATAGGTTTTACTGCATATATCTTGTTTTTAAATTACCAGGATAATGTCATTCCGTAATTCTTTCAGTGTTGTATTTTGTCTAGGTACAGATTCTTCCCAACAGTCGTCCAATTTTAATGTGGTAGTCCAACATCAATTTTATATATTCGATAGTTCAACTCCTCATAGCTGTCTTTCACTCGGTGCGCATTAATTTTGCTAATATTAAACTAGTTCCTGTTCAAGTTTATGCAATATCAGTTTCTGTATTTTCATCACTTTGATTTACAAAGGCGTTACTGTGTATAGGTTAGAGTGCATATTTGGATGTTCTTCGAAATAAGAAACCAAAAAGGAGCGATAGCGTTTATCATATACATATACAAGTACAATGTATATGATAAACGTGTTTTTTGGTCCGTGTTGCAATTTTACACCATCACTGCAACGTGCTAGCCTCCTATGGTAGCTTCTTATCACGCAGAACACCCAAATGTTAGTTAAAAATCCTTGTCATTGGTTTGGATAAGAAAATGAGGCGAGCACTAAGGTCATAAAACACAGCACGAGAAACTCATGCTCCGTACATCGTTTCACCAGTGGACCCGCCTCCGTGGTCGAGTGGTTAAGGTCGATGACTTCAAATCACTGTAACCTCTCACTGATAGTGGATCAGTGGTTTGAGGCCCGCTACCGACCATGTATCTTTATGTGAGAAAGTAGGCAGTTGCTTACGGAGGATGGGAGTCTAGTACTGGTTCGTCCCAGGAACAATGGTTAGGTGATCTGTCCGACTCATATGACTCTGACTGTTGACTATATGGATACAAGCCGAAAACTGTCCAAAATTTAAAATGTTGGATTGCTTGAGGGGTTAATAAAGAAATATCTGTGCCTTGTCAGCAGTGACAAGCGTGTGTTTGTTTGACAAGGTATTGCTATACTTTTTGTGAAACAAAACATATCCCTTACAAGCATTTAACATGAGGCCAAAAAAAATTTCTTCAGTGGTGTTTTGGATAAAAAGATATGGACCAAATCGCTTGACACATATGTAGTCTAAAAATATTTGTTCAAAATTTGTGTAAATCTTCTATTTCAATAGATCGGTTTAAATTGACTTCGTTTGCACGTAACTTCGGGACGATTCCTATTATTTATATTTTCATTTAATGCACTACATTGTATGTACTTAAGCCAATAATAATAACAGAACAGAACAAAACAAACTTCATTAAGACTTAAGCATTATAGCCCATCGTCATATAAACATATACATATACAATTACATGCGTAAATTATACGCAACTTTTACAAACATTAAGTATAACAGAACAGAACAAAAATAATTAATTTACAATTAATACAATACATAATTACCTAGCTTTATTTATAATGTATAATGTGAGAGTGCTTCAACTTTGATAAGTAAAGAAAAGATATCTCAAGTATAGGAAAAGATTGATAATAACATTAAATGATCTAGCCTACTTAAATATAGCTGTTATAGTTTATACCTTTATAGTTACACATAGTTACATTGGCTTGGCCTATAACATTGAGTCACCTGTTTTAAACACTCAAATAACTCACAGGTATATGTGCCTCGGTAGCGCAGTAGGCAGCGCGTCAGTCTCATAGTCAATAACAAATAGAGTAATCTGAAGGTCGTGAGTTCGATCCTCACCCGGGGCACTTTCTTTTTCTGAAAATTATCATTCTATTAAAATTCTAATTTTCCATTTTATTATTCAATAGAGACAAAAATAAGTCCCTAAAAATCTCATTAAACTTTATAGAATACACGCATAACGCATAATCTCATGAATTTTACGGACAATTCACATATTCCTGAGGGTCATGGGTTCAAATCCCACTGGGACCATTTCTTTTTTAGATTTGGGTAATGTTTTTTATTTAGACCATGAATTTATACAGTAATATGGAGGAAAATATTTATTCCAAAATATTTTGTTGAGATTATAGGAATTTATACGTGGTTAATTAACGAAATTCAAGTAACTATGGATTTCTGACACGCACCTTTACAAAACCGGACGGTAAAACGTTTTAAAATTTGGTGTAGACATTATATACACATAGTAGTAAATTTTGAGAAAAATTCAAGTGTTGCCCTGCTTTAGATTTTACCTAAGTGATATTTATCAGTTTGTTACTTTTTGGTAACATGCAAAAATTTTGGGGCGGGGTTACATTTTTCATTTTTTCTACGACATAGTATACGTAGTTCAAAACATCATATGTACAATTTGGATTGACTAAGTATTGGTTAGCCTTAGACTTTTACACAATCTTGCATTTGTTGTTGTTGCTATGGTAAAGGTTATTATTATATTTTTTACAGTTAAGAAGTATGACAAGAGAATGAAGATTCACACAACGATCGGTCTGTTTGGTATTGGGGTACCTAGCAACTTCACCGAAATAATATTTGGTAAATAATTGAAATAACCCACAATATGAATCACTAGAATCAATTAATGGTTGCCCTTAGCTACCTAAAAATTAAATGGACACGATAATGTAAATTATAGCTACAAATATGTATCGGTCGAAACACATTTCTACCGTTTTTAATAATATCTCTATATTGAGCTGCGTTGATTTATTTTTGAAAAATAAAATCTTACAATAAACCGATTAATTTTTGTTATTTTCGAAATCATTTTTTATTGGTATTGGATCCAAGTATCACATAAGTTGACCGCAATATAGCTATCCTATTCAACGAACACTCGATTCCGTGATTTTTATACCCGCAATATATAGACGTTATTTCTTTTTTGTTTGTTAAATCTTCATTTTTCACATTTCGAGCCTATAAGAAAATCTCTTGTTGGCATTGATTTTTTACCTGTGTTTAACTAGTTGTTTCCCTTTACACACAAAAATTAGTATAAACTGGTTCCCGTTCTTTGTTGCAGCGCACCAAAGGCTTTGTACAAAGGGGAACCAGTTTACAATAAGCCGTCCCATAAAATGGTTCCCGTTGTCGCTGGCTGTATTTTAGTGCGCTAGCTGCAACGTGGAACGGGAACCAGTTTAGCCGTCATAGGCAAATAACATAATCGAATATGGATAATTTACACTCACTGAGAGTTATAAAAAATGTAAATTTGTATAGTTTACTAATAAATTTGGTCGAATTGTCTAAGCAACAGGTTTACAATGCTTTTTATTCTTTTGAGGATAAAATATGTTTTGTATGTCCCCTTCGTGTTTTCATGTACTGTCAATACCTCTTCATTATTCATTATTTCAGATTATCGACGGAATTATAATTACAAGTACAATGTATGCGTTCATGTTCTTGAAATGCATTTTTTTTTCAGTTAAACTTATCACTTTCTGTTTTATTTTAGGTGCGTTGACTAGATAACGGATCTATTCCATGGATGAGCATGCATTTTTAAATAATATTTCTGTAACGCTCATAATTAAGTCCATATCATGTCTTTATTTTCTTTTAGGTTCGTCCGAATGTTAAGTGATTTTGTAAGTGAAATATGCCTGCATTAGGCCACAGGAAACTGAAGTTTTATTCATATAACAACAATGGGACTAAAAAAAAAACGAAATCCAAGCCTCATTCATAGACCGCTCTAAACACATAGAATGTTTTATATGTATATACAGCGGTCTATAAACGAGGCTCGGGTTGTATTTTATGTTATATGAATAAAACTTAAGGTTTCTGTGCTTAGGCTTATTTATTTATTTATTTATTTAAGAATTTTGACAAAATTGGTGTCTCGTTCCTGTTTTCAATGCAAACATAATGTTAAAATACATGGTGTATATAGCGTCTACTTACTGCTAAATGCTTTGGTCTCGTTACCGCAGACCAACCTATTTTTTTTCAGGTTGGCCTTACTGTTCATGTCTGTATACACCGTTGATCTATTTTACGAACAAAAAACTAAACCATATTGTTCTTTTTCAGATATTTTTCTCCATTGTTTGATGAATTCATATTTATTATGGATTATCTTTTTTATGTTACGAATGTGAAATGCTGTTTGTAGTTAGAATTGCATGAGTATTTAAAAAGCTAAATGCATGTGGCGTGTGATTTCAGATACCTTTAAGTGTTTTGAAATGTTATAATACATGTTGTTTTAGAATTCGTCCATAGTTATATATCAGTTCACAGGTTTACATAAATATTATGCTATTATACATACAAAACGTTCTTTCATGTATATTTGTTAACACATGTATTATTAAATAAATTGATGATTAACCTTGTCTTAATTGTATTACGTGTTGAGTATTTTATTCTATTATATATGAACGATCATCATCATAAGAGTCATTTTTAGAAGCGAAACTCCTATATGTATACACCACTTTTTCTACTTACAACACAGTGAAGCCTCATACATCCGCGTTGAAAAATAGTACCACCTGTTGTGTATGTATACATTGCTGACTTTGCAGTTTTGATCAAAGTTGGAGATATATTGTAGGATTCTTTTGATTTTGAAAGCATGGGAAGTATTTTTGCAGTTTAAACTGTAAAACTAACAAGTATAATAATTAAGTATTCATCCACACAAAAGTTCCATTCATAATCTGTCCAGTTAACAAGATTTACTATATGTATACTGGAAATAGTTTCATTCACAAAAGTAGTGCCTGAATACTAAATTGTCTCTCAGAGTAGAAAGATTACACTGTGACATATGGTCAGAAGTTCCGTGCAACAGACCAGATGGTCTAACTGTATACGGATCAAAGCGCTGAAGGCACTGAATTTGTTCGGGTTTAGTAGTGAATTTCTCACTGTATATCATGACTTTCAGCATTAGAAAAAAGAAATATTTCTTCCAGGCAAACAGTTAAAAAGTGTAGCTGTTTCTTGGTAATAATTATTGTGGTTAATAGACTCAAAGATGTACTGTGTGTCAATACTATGTATACTTGACCTTCAAATTCTATTTCATAATGATGATAACACAGGCCTTTAAATTTTTAAGTATGGTTTTGTCTAACACATTTGAACTTCGCTTCTGAAAGTACTCTTAGTGCTTTGATTGTTGTTTGGTACGTACACAAGGTTAAGACCATTTTGCAACAGTCGGTCGGGAAACTTTTCCTACATACCGAATAGCTTCCACTGGACTTCCGCCAACAAAATAAGTTCTAATTTCCATTCAATGGCATAAATACAAATTCAAATATTACGTGCATTCAAGTCAAAATCAGATGGCTATGCAAAATCATAAACGAGTAATATAGTCGTAAAAAATCTAAACAATCTTCAACCTCAGAATACTACAATATTTACTATCAGTACGCATATTTCAAGGAATTATGAGGTCATAATTGAACAATTTTATGCCGGATGTAGAAAAGCGTAGTTCTTTGGTCTCCATCAAAATTCATGCGCGACCCAATACTTCACTCTACAAAGAACCGAACAACAGCAAGTTCAAACTGAGATGGTAGAGATATCAAGTGAGTTAAAGTCCCATACGCATATAAACTATTGGTCGTAATAGTTTCTGTTTGTTCTATAACAGAGGAATCCTGTATATTTTCTTCCCGCGCATACTTAATAGCAAGAAAAAATGTTTCCAAAACCAATATCGTATTTTTTTCAACTTCATTGAAATAAATACTATTTATAGAACAGCTGTGTTTTACCGCAGTCAAGTTATGCACACGTCGAAAAGCGACGTGACGCGCTCTACATATTTCAAGTTTACAAAAGCAAAAATCACAGTGAAAAGAGTTTTTAGAAGAAAAAGTGCTCGTTTCGTCGGTAATAATTATCTTGGGATAATATCAGCAATTTTTTTTTGCATATACATGTATATTTCTATAGCAAAAGCTAATGGGACTTTAAGATAACACGGTCAACAAATTTGTAACGAAGGACAATTTGTGCGCTCTCCTGCTTTCTGGACGTTCAGGTAACTTGTAACACGTCATGGAACAACCGGAACCCCTTTGCGTTTATATTAAGGAAAGTGCCTCGGACATAATGGGTATTTCCGTTACTGGGTTACAAAGTTTGGTTATGCGGTCTCCTGTCACTACTTTTTCAACACTATAAGTACTCGTTCTCAAAAGGCATTCTCAGCATTACAGACTTCAAATGTGTTTATTGTTCCCGATTGATAAAGTGGGAATCAATTTTCCATTGAAAGAAACAGTTTGTTTCCATCCGGATTGATTCCCAGGGTCAGCCATGATGGAAAGAAGTCCGTGAATAGCAACAATATGGTGGCCTGTCTATCATGTCTGAGGCACTTTTCTTTAGACAAAATTAATGGGGAGTTCCGATTGGCAAATCGTCAATAAATACATACATCAGTGTCTTACTCGAAATAATACAATATAGACTCTTTTCAGCGATGTTATATAATGTAGAATCCATGCGCTTTTCATTTTTTTAAATGAAAAACATTATTATACACGTTCAAGTGAACTCGATATAAATTTAAGGAAATTCCGTGCAATCGATCTTTTTCGGTATCGATTACATTACCTTGGAAATTTCCTAGTCATATCATATACTTCTGATATACTAGTATCGTAATAATTAATGCGTGTTCTATTTACTGTTAGAGGGTCTTGTGTTCGAGCCCAGCTTCCGATTATGTGAGAAAGTAGGATGGGAGTCTAGTACTGGTTCTTCCCAGGAACGATGGTTAGGTGAACTATCCGTCGCATATGAGTCTGGCGTAAAACCCAATGAAACATACATGTATATATTAATGCAGAGCAAATTGGCGTAGGAAGGATTAATATGCCTAAACTGGTTCCCGTTCCATGTTGCAGTGCACCCGTTGTACACACAAGTCAACGGGAACCAGTTTATAATATGCCTTGTCTATCTTAAAATATAAGGGGAGACTACTTTATCTAATATTTTTTTACCAATGCGGTTTTGAACTTTAACATCAACGCACAGCTAGCACTTCCTTTTCCGGTCGGGTCTGGTACTACAAGAGATTGTTTGAAAGAACACCTCAACAATCTGAACTAATCGGCCAAAATGATTGTCTTTAGGGATCTGGTTACAGGTATATATGTACAATGGTTGTTTATACTTGAAATCTATTTATATTTGAAGTGATAACTTGTAAGAACCTCCGTTAAAATCGGCAAGTCCGGTGAACGCGAATTTGATGTTTACATTAGTCCCAATATTGACAGTTTAACACTTCCGTCTAGGTCAGCTACTCGGTCAATCTCGACTGACTTCTGAAGATATGTGGATGTAAATATTTCTGTAATTGATGTTGAAATGTTACTGTATTAGTAAGAAACATAATATTACTAAGAAACATAAAAGGATATGTCACCGATGAGTTATAACGTCATTTCATGATTTCAACAAATAGATTAGTACAGTTGTCAGTACTCGAACAGCCTTGATAGTATCGCTCACTGGGTACCAGAACGGTGATAGGATTGTGTATTTGGCTGTTTTGATTTGCATTTTATTTAAAATATACGAATAAAATCACCGAATTATGGGATTGTCTCTTTATTTTTGGAGCTGGTCAAATGGTACCCATGTAAAACATTGATTCAATGGCCATTTGTTTACACTGACCCCACAAAAAATGAAGAATTCCAGATCAAATACTGATTTAATAAGCCAATGTCCAGTGTCCGATCTAGGATTTAGAAAGTAGGGGGGCGTGTTTATATTAACATCAGAAAACTCATCGGATCTCGATGCATCGATACCCACACAGGTGTCAATCGGTGCCTGTTCAAAATCAGTTTTTATCCAAATTCAAGAAAGTTTTACATTTTGGGTTACTTCACGTATTGAAAAAGTCGGTAATTCTCCTTTTTGACGAATGTGACATTGTCATTGACTCATTATCAAAGATCTTGATCATCTGCTTTATAGCGAGGTTTAATGCTTAGCGTGGTTTAAGTAACTTGTATATCCTCTATTCTCACAACTTCGTGCCTTACCCCAAGTTCGTGCACGAGGCTATAACTGATTTTAGTGATGAATGACATATAGTTTCCCGTGTCCAAGTTTATGCCAGTTGTAGATGAAGAAATATTGCTGTGCGAAAGAAGTGATAAATGCGTAAAACTTTCTAAACAGAAATTCAACTTTTAAGAAGTTCACATTTCCAATTTATTTGACACTCGCTGACTTTATCTTCGTTGCTATATTTTACTACTAATCTTATCAAGTGTCTAAGTGTTTATTCTTAAAGAGCATACCCAATACTTACAATTAATGATAAAATATAATTAGATAATAGCAGCGCGGCATCCGCATGACGTCATCAGTTTATGAGCACGAAGTTGTGAGAAAGCTTCCAGATGATCAAGATGGTCAAGGTCATGTTTATTTTGAGGCGAGCAATGCATGTTTATTAGCTGTTTTGTTACATTTCGTTACATGTAGAGAAAATTAACTTGTAAGTTGATATTTTATGGAGATCTTGTTCAACCACGGTAGTATCATATGCGCATGCGCAGACTACGAATATTAACGGGCACAAACTTATGAGTGTAGTGGCTAATCATTAAAAAACGAAACGGCTATTCGAGAAATTTTATTCAAAAACTAGTATTTGTTATTTGGCACGTCAATTAGGCCTAAATTAAAAATATGTTTGTTTGCCCTTTACCGACCCTGAAGATTAGTAGAGGGTCGGTAGGTAGGAAAAATGTTCTATTTTATTTCTGAATTTGACCTTTACCTAGCATGAAATTACACTTCTACCTAGCATTCTGTATTTATTTTATGTTTTCTGCAACCTTACAACCAGATATTGTGTGCTTTAATCAACCATAAACATGTACCAGTGTTTTTTCTCTCTTCATTGGGAAGAGGCTTTAGTCTGTTGATTTTGGGAAGAATTATCGCTAAAATTGCTGATTTGGGAAATAAAATAGCTAGTGTAAGTTTGGTTTTTTGGGAAAACTGCATGATTTTAAAGGAATTTTCAATTGGGATTAATGGGCCTCTGTTATAGAAGGTGAAAAACCACTGTGTACTCAGTGTTTTCATTTATTACTTCAAATGATACTTGTCTACTTTTAATGTTAACATGTATATTTTCCCAAGTATAAAAATAAAGTTCTCCCAGATTTTGCAATAAAATGTTTTGAGTCGGCATGATTTTTTTGGGTCGGTCAGTAAAGGGCAAACAAACTTAATTTTAATTTAAGCCTTAGATATCTCCACATTTGAATAAAAATATTGGCAAAAAATATCAACGGTAACAATGTATGATGGTAAAAGAAAAATATTATGCAATAATTTTCGTTCGCACATGGTTTCGATTCGTATTATGGGCAGATATCACGCAACTGGAATGAAAATACAGCTTTATCGTAAAATGTCATGTAGAATAGGCAACCATCTGAATGATAACATTTCTACTTTCGATTTCATGTTGCCTATTAAAGCTAGTAGATCTTAAATAAATCGTCATTCCACGATTATGACGAATATCCTAAGGTAGTATGTCTCGCATCCGCTTACTGAGTATGGGGGATTTTGACAGGAATGTCACGCGCCCGATCATTTAAAATGGGGGATTTTCAAAAAAATAGCGTGAATCGTTCATTCTAGATCGGACACTGATGTCATATCAGGGTGTCTAGTCTGACCTGACTTTTAAATAAAATAGCACCTACGAAACATTCCTGGGAATCAGAAGTGGCCAGGAAAACCCATTCTATTATTAACTGTATGATCACTCCAGAGTGCATAATCTGTTTATTTACTTCATTCAAATTTGATGTGTTGGCGTTGAGCTGTGAAAACTCTGCCTTTTTAGCTCACCAGAGCACTTAAGTGCTCAACGTGAGCTATTGTGATCGCGTGTTGTCCGTCGTCAAGGACTTATATACATACATACATACATACATAAAATAGCTCAAATGATACTGTTAGACGATCCCACAATGCATTGCTATATACTTGGGGATGTGCGACAGCTGTAATCGGGCTTTACAAACTTGATTATATACTTAATAAATAGGGCAATCTGACTAAAGTATTCGATCTTCCTTACGGCAAGATCTGATGACGGCCTATACCAGTTTCTATTTTCAAAAGTCGGAATTTCCATGATCACTATTTATATCTATTTATAATTCAGCCAATCGTATAACTCGTTTCATCGGTACTTTGGCCGAATGAACTTTCTACCTGATGATGTTATTTAAACGTTAGTAAACATTAAATTACGTATAACATATTTGTCTGCAACCACTTTTTGATTTTTTTAGTAATTCTGATCGATTCGGCCTTGGTAGTATAGAAAATTTAATAAACACGCATGTCACATGGGCGCTATCATTACATTTAGTTGCGTAAGAATAGGTGTTCGTGATAACTACAAGTCAAATATTGTTTTTTACTGCGGTTAAAAATAGAATCAGATCACTTTCAGAATTATGAAAGTAAGGCGCTGATTGGCTAGTGGAAAAGGTCACCTGAGGTGACCTTCTATAGGTCGTCTTCAGATCCTCATAGCGTAGCGGGTTTAAGGATATGATTTTAATCAGATTGTAAATAGGGCTGTGTATTGTCAGTCCACTTGCGAGACGAACCGGTTCGCAAAACAGCAATGAAATACGCAGATCAGTATGCGAACCTTCTGAGCTTTATATCAATAAAGCATTTTGTATTATTTACTTGCTCCTACCTATTTATCAATGTACATGTACACAAAAAAAACATAAAGTAGCAACCACAGATAAGCCAATATAGGCAATATTACCTTTGGAATATGCAAAAAATTAGTGGGTGGTAGTCTTCAAATATTTATTTCACCCATTTATACTATGCACTGTGAAGGTATACAGACCTAAGTACCTTCTCGGCAATTCGCATCGCGTCATGTAGGGTTGCGTCACAAAAAAGTGGCTCCAACTTTTTTCAAGCCAGTGTGGGCCCTGTGTTCTGTGCAATGGATCGAGAATCAGAAATTTTACTCATCCATGGGGCAAGCAGAAATGATTTTTTTGGTCGCCCGAAAATTTTTAGCTCCCCTGATTCATCAGGTGAGCTTTTAGGATCGGTGAATGTCTGTCGTCCGTCCACAATTAGTTTTTATTACACTCTAGCAACCGCAACTCTTTACGAATCTTGATTAAACTTGCTCACAATGTATATGGCCACAATGTCTCGGCTAAGTTCGATTATGGGCAAAATCTGATTATAACTTCTAGAGTTATGGGCCCTTGAATTACAAAATTTGCTATATTTAGCTTGTTTACACTCTAGCGCCTTCATTTATTCACCAATCCTGATCATATTTTCAGTAAATGTGTATTACCAAAAGATCTTGGACAAGTTCGATTATGGGCAATATCGGACCAGAACTTCAAGAGTTATGGGCCCTTGACTTAGAAAATTTACTATATTTGAGTTTGTTTACACTCTAGCATATTCATTTATTCACCAATCCTAATCATATTTACAATGAATGTGTATGACCTTATGGTTTTGGACATGTTAAGTTATGGGTGGAATCGGACCACAACTTCAAGAGTTATGGACCCTTGGATTAGAAAATTTGCTACGTTTTAGCTTGTTTAACAGTATTATACCTTCATTGTTGGTTTTGATCTCAAAATCTACGTAAAAATTAGCTTTACGAGATGGAAACTATATTACCTGGTCATTGATTATTGGCCTTGGTTCTCAGGTGAGCGATAAAGGGCCAATGTGGCCCTCTTGTTTAACTTGCCAGGGCAATCGGGCGAGTGCAAATTTCGAAGGCTGTCTGCGGGCACTGGGCAAAGGATTTGTCGGACATGTGGGCTCTGCCTTTGACCCTGCAGGAGACCTGCACTGCCCAGACCCCTGGCTAATTTTCAGGAGTGAGGATCTTGTCCTGTTACAACCCCTGATAGGCTCGTTCTGGAAAATTTAAAGTCTTCTAGACAGAAACTACATTGCCCATACCTTGGATATTCGGTGTGTAGCATTGTTAAGTAGACCTCTACCAAGTTTTCAAGTTGTGGCCCCCGGGTTTACTTGATTTTACTAAGGCTTATATATGAAAACCAAAAAAATCGTTTCAGAAACTACTGTGTTAGAGCTTAGATATTTCGGATGTGGCATTGTCTAGTAGACCTCTGCCAAGTTTGTTGAAATGATGGCCCTGGGTTCCAGATTGGCCCTGCCCTGGGGTCACTTCATTTATGTAGGCCTGGCTCATATATAGCAAAAAGGTGAAAAAAATTCTTCTAAAGCCTTTTTTTCCTTGTGAGCGATACAGGGCCATCATGGCCCTATTGTTCTTAAAAACTCTTGTTCTGAATCTTTAAAATGCTTACCAGTGGTTGCTATTACATTGTAAAAGAAGGAACTACTGATTATTGCAGGTGATGAGCTGTTCAGTGATGCTTACCCAGTGAAAAATTTTAAGATGGATTGTGAAGATGATGATTGTGATGATGAAACATTTGTTGTTTCTTGTGAAGCTAAGGTTTGTTATTCAATATTGTGTATTTAATTGCTTAGAAAATAACGCAGCAGCAGGACCAAGTTAATTCTTAATTTCTATGTAGTTCTCATACCACTTGGAAAATCATATGAATAGCAACCACCACTGAATTTCAATCTGATTTGTATCAGAGTTGTTTGTATTCTGCTAAGTAATTCCATCACAAAACAGTTTAGTTTTTTTTAATATCTTAATAAATAAAAAAGTTATGAAGTTTGAAAGTTTATAAAATAAGGTGTTTTTCTGGAATTTTTTTTGCCTGATTTTACATAGATCAAATATTAACTCTCGGATTCGAATCTAGTTAAAAAATACTTCAAAATGTCACAAAGTGACGGGTGAGCTTTTCTGATCAGTCTCCGTTGTGCGTCGTCAAACTGTATGTCAAAAACTAGGTCACCAGTGCCAAATAAGTGAAAACCTTGAGAACACTTTAGAAATCACTGTTTTGATTGGATCTACATGAAACTTTGTCAGAATGTTTATTTTAATATGTAGGTCGAGTCTGATAATGGGTCATTTCCGGTCAAAAACTAGGTCACAAGGGCAAATTGCTGGAAAACCTTGTGCACACTCTAGAAGTCATTGTTTTGATTGGATGATCATGAAACCTTGTCAGAATGTTTGTCTTTATAATATCTTGGACGAGTTCGAACATGGGTCAAAAACCAGCAGGCACGCACGAGTATCGCCTCTGGGTAACAGAAGTCAAGTGTGAAGCATCAGATGATACAGGGTGTCTATCGTTAGGAGCTTACTTGCAAAAGGAAAGCATTTCGTGACGCTTGATGCTGCACAGTTTTTACATGTAAATATTAAAAAATGGGAATGTGCCATGGGCGCATCAGGTGCAAAAGATGATGTGACATTTTGCAGGGCTCTCCTTTGAATTTTGACTCTCGAAATTTGCAAAATAAGGATTTTTGCTCTTGAGAATTGGAACCAAAGGGTCAAATTTGCTACTACATAGGTAGGAAATTTTGTTGGCTCCTTAAGTTTCTATCAGCTGCCAGTGATTTTTTTCCAAAATTTTCTCTACCCATGCCCATCAAAAGGGGAAATTTAGCGCAACAAATTTCAAAATGGGAATATATAATAACATTTATTTCTATGGAATTTGTGATTATTTAGTTGTTTAAATCATAAATATTACTATACTGTAATTGGTGACAATGGCGAGAAAACTTGTATTTTTCTTCTTTTTACATGATCATGTGGAAAACACTTCTTGTTAGGGGAAAATTCTGGCCATTTTGGGGGGAAAATGAAGGAAATTTTACTAGGGGAAACTGCCCATATTCAGCAGTAAATATAGCGAAAAAAAATCACTGCAGCTAAGAGTCAATTTGACCCCCAAAATTTTGAAGGCTAGGAAGCACCCTGAATTTGAATTTTAATGTACTGTGGCACATGCCTCTGCGGATCACTGTTTCCAATTGATACATTTTGGGGAAGTGAGTCTGCTTTCAGGCCTTGAATATTTTTCTGACTCCAATGGTTTTGAAAGAAAAATACTGGATGCTAAAAATAAAATGCTCCATGCTCCAATAATGTATGATGTTACTGGTTGTGATGATGTCAAATTAACTGATGATGCTAACAATGTCGTACACTTTTCTTTTTTTTCAGATGGAAAAGGTTATGGTAGGTGGAGGTATAAGTGCTGATCTAATTGGTGGAAATCCAAGTCAAGAAGAACAGTGCGATGACTTAGATGATTCTGCACAATGTAAACAAGATCTAAATCTTGTCAACAATTTTGGTATTAAGGATCAGTCGGATTTTTTTACGTCCAAGAAAGCTCTTGCAAGCTATGTAAAGAAATGGATAAAGAAGTTAGAATCTTCACTAAGTATTTTATTTTTGGAAGTTATTTAAAAGTAACATCATTAGTGATGTGGTCTTAAGTGGATAGGAAGGTAGAAGATGGAGGTCACATGGATTTTCAACATAAAAACCTTATCCAATCAATAGTCAGTAGAAGATTCGGCCTTAAGCTTTGGTTTTGAGTCAATGTCTTGCTACCCAGTTTACATTGAGAGTACATCTATCGGGTATATATCTTGTCAGTCTGTCCAACCAACTACTAGGGAATGATTTGGCCTAAGGTCCTCAGACTTAAATTTGGTCATATTCCAGATGGAAAATAGTATCTTTTTAGCTCACCTGTTTGATCAGGTGAGCTTTAGGATCAATGAATGTCCCATGAATCCCTGAGTTGGTGGTTACAACAGGAAACAAAGATTTTTCCTATTGTTGGCGAACTATCTGAGACTCTCTTGTATCTTATTTGTAGCGTTCCTGCAAAGATTGAAGATGAAAATAAACGAGAAAAATTTAAGAAGGACTGTGGAAAAAAGTTGAAAGCCTTCATAGACTTATGGCAATCCGAAAGTGATGTTTCAATTTATACAGGTAAAAATATTTTATTAAGTTCTGCTTTAGAAAGTAATGTTGTTTGTTAGTCCCCTGCAGCATAGTTCTCACTTGGATTTCAAAGTTGCAGTCCCAGGACTCCAATGACTTATAAAGTTGCAGTCCTAATTTGATTCGCGATAAGTGCGAAAAAAACTGCACAAATTCTCAGCATTAGGCCTAAATTAAAAGATTTTTTGTTAGCCGCTTCCGGCCAACCCGACAAAAATCTGCCGGTCCAAAAAAATTTTTTAATAAAGAATTAATGCATTTTTTTTTTATTACTTCTGTGTAATATTTCTAAGTCAAATGCCATTTGGTTTCTTCGACACACATGCTTACAGTTGTATTTTTGACATCCTTTATTCCGTCAACAATCCATAAGCATGTGATTGGCGATGTCGCCTCTTTACTCTTAACATTATACTAATTTCTCGCCAATAACAGCGGTATCACACATTATTTAATTGCGCTGTTGTGGACAAATTATTACCTGATAAGTGTGAAAAATTAGCGTTTACACAATTATAATCAACAAGTGTTCAGAACTTAATAGTACGGAGTTGTTTCATGTATTGTAAGTTTTGTAGAGATAGGAAATTTAAGAATATCATGGCAGTAGCAGGGTCCTTTAACTGCTTTTTGGGGAAGGCGGGGCACTCAGGTTGGAGAATTTCACATCATTTTTTTGGTTCTTATAAACCTGCACTGAATATTTAAAGGTTAAAATAGCAATATTGTTATCAATATAATTTATATCAATATACAATTATTCATCCTCATAAAAACCTCGAGTCAGATTCAATGTCGGACGTCTGGCAAGACATTGCTGTAATTTTTTTTCAAATGGGCAGAAAAACACAATTGTTCTGGAGGGGAATTTTTATTTAAATAGGGGGGAAAAATATATTATTTTAGGTAGTAATGGGGACAAAATTCAGCCCCCAAAAGGGCCCTGAATAGATACTGCAAATGTCATAAACTGCTTTGGAAGAAAATCTCACAAAATTTGGAAATATCTCACTGATTTAGCTTTAACGGGATTTTTTCTCTCACACAAATTGCCTGCCAGAATGGTCCCAGTTATGACCATTCTCAATCCACCCATAATTATCAAACACCGACTTTGACCTTGACATTGTTCAAATGGGCTGTTGCTGCACAAGCATGCCACCGGGGGCGTACGCGCTTATTGAACGCAGCGTTCTTGTTTATTCATACATTAAAATGTATGAAATTTCCCAGAAAAGCAGTCTGCAGTTCATATGAGCAAATTTTCATCAGAAATCTGATTGCTGTGTCATCTGGATGCTTACTGGAGCGCTCCTAACTTCTGGGGCTTCAAAGCAGTTCACTGAAAAATTACCAGAAAACAGCACATGAAATATGTAGCTTGAATCATTGTATGTAAACTAAAATCATTCAAGAACAATTCAATAACTAGCCTTTAGATAAACTGAGAAAAAGAAAACAATGAACAGCTGTTTATTCAAAGAATAAAAGTAAACCTACTAGTCCCAGGAACGACTCCTGAAAAGTATACAAGGTCCGCTATCGTGACCAAAATTGTATGTACGAGTTTAAAATATTTGGCGTGTAGCATTGTCTAGTGGACCTCTACCAAGTTTGTTCAAATTATTGCCCTGGGGTCAAAATTGGCCCTGCCCTGGGTTTACTCTAATCTATTTAGGAAATTTAAAAAATCTTCATGTCTGAAACAACAAGACCTAGAGCTAAGATAGTTGGTATGTAGCATTGTCCGGTGGACATCTACCAAGCTTGTTCAAATTATTGCCGTAGGGAAAAAATTGGCCCCACCCCCGGGCCACTTAATTTTATAAAGGCTCATGATAATTTTCTCTAAGAGTCTTTTTATCTGGTGAGCAATAAAGGGCCATCATGGCCCTCTTGTTCTCTTTTGAAATAAAAAAAATGTCTTATTCAGCGGGTATACAAACATGTAACATTAACAAGAACAAACAATTTCAATGAATAAATTATAAAACTGAATCACAGAATGCACACTTGTATATAATAATTTAAAAAGAAAGTGCAATTGACTTGAGTTCGAACTACTAACATCTGCTCCAGGTAAAAATGTCATGTATGTACATGCCACCTTATCCAACAAACCACAGCTCTGGTTCACGTGAATGATGCTTTTCTAGAGATTTAAAATGATTAGGGCAATCAATTTACAGTGATTACCTTTACAATGGTATCATCCAAAATTCAACCTTGACCATAAGAAAATTGAATAATAGGGTATTTCGGCCTTCTTGCTCTTGGAGCAATCACACCCTGTTTACTTAGTCATTGGTTTGATGATAATTAATTTCTCTCTTGAAGGAATGAATGTTAATGAACCTTTAGATATGAAAATTCATCTTGGTTTGCTCAATTTTCAAACTGTCCTTGTGTTTCTTTTAGGTGAAAGTTTTGATCCTGGTGAGGCAGCAAGTACTCCTATGATTGGTGTTTGGAGTGCAGATGGTATGAGTGTTACAATGTATGTAATCAAAGAGTCTATAATTGAGGAGAAGTGTGTAAGTATGAATTACAATTCATATCTTAAAATAAAGTATAAAAAGAGGGCAGTGATGGCCCTTTCTTCGTTCTCCTCAAGATATGACTGCATTTACATCATCCTAAGTTCTTTCGTATCATTTACCCACGCAAACTTAAAGTTTATTGGAGTCACTGTTGGTCGGTTGTCCGTAAGTACGCACCCAGATGTCGTTATGGGGTTAGGGTAAGTACAAGTTGTCGTTATGGGGTTCCAGTACGTACAAACCGACGTTGTGGGGAAAATTTGTGCTTATTGAGTGCAAAAATGTTGCTTGTGGGGTTTAGAAGGTCAAAAGAGATCAAAGGCGGCACCCCACAACGTCACTTCATCCGCCCGCCCATCCGCATAAAGTTTGTGGAGCGAACTACTTCCACATTTTTTAAAGTATTGCAATGAAACTTGAAATGTTATCACCATCAAGTGTAGATGTGCAAGACACAATTTTCATGCCCAGCGATTCATTCATTGCTGAGTTATGTCCCCTTGAACTTAGCCGTGTAGTGTACTATTGCAGTATTAGTGTCAAAGCAACTGCAGGGGTAATAGTCACCTCTGTGACAGCTCTAGTTTAAATTGAAGAGCCCTGATGTGAGGGATAATGAATGACAACTCTGGGTAGAGCCCGAGGTTGCCAGCATGGTTGAAATAGGCTGGAAGTGGGGCTCTTCAAAAAGAAGACAGTATATTTATGTTATTATTCAGTTCCTGTTCTCATATCAGGTGTCTGTAAAAGTTATTCCACAGAGACATAGTAAATTGTTAAACTTGTTACAGTGATACAATAATCCAGATGGTAATCTATGTATTTTCGTACTTTTTCAGTAACTGCTGTTACCAGTGACAGGTCCTGATTACTTCAACTTCAACATTAATCATCATGATCCAGATTATATCTTGATTTATCATCATTTGACCGGCCATTTACTAGATGCAATCTTCCTTATTTATTCGGACAGCCAAAAATTTGCTTTACTATTGTGTCTAGTTGGTAGGGGTTTCGCAGGTTTGAGAGCAATATCTCAGAATTCTCAAGATTGACAAAATGTGCGGCATGCCCTAGTTTTCAACCTGTGAAGAAATAATTTATTCTATGACATTGATGGAGTTTATTGTATTGTTTGTGCAATAGTTGTTTCAAAATTTTTAAAATTAAACCCCTACCTCCTACAGATTTGAATAACAATGACAGACTTACGTGGTCCTAATTGTGGCTTATATCTGTTCGTCAGCTTTTGTATGTCATTCTCATTCAAAGCCAAATAAATATTTAAATACATAAATATAAGGATTTGTTTTTTAACCCTCATTTTACATAGTAAAATTTTAGTGGTGAGTTTCCATTTCTTAAAAAAACATTTCTCTTCCTGGGAGAGAACCATTACTAGACTCTCATCCTCTGTAAGCAACTGCCTACTTCCTCACATAAAGAGACATGGTCAGTAGCCGAGCTCAAACCAACAGCCCTCAATCAGTGATATGTCAGCAACCTTAACAACCACTCGACTACAGAAGTGGTTCGGGTGGCAAAATGCACTAAGTCATGTAATTATGCCAAATCAAGGGTGGACTGCGAATGGTACAAATCAACTCGGACAGGAAGGTCGATCACATGCCCCCACATGAATGGGCACCAGGGACATGGAATAATTACTGGTGTTTAGGACATTATACAACTATACCTGCTGCAGAGCTATTCACGAAGTGTCTTCAAACGTTAGTATTAAAGAACTCAATAACTCAACTTTCACATGGACATTATCCTTTATCATCGTATAAGTCGGATACACGTACTCGTATTTTCTTAAAAAATGTATTCATTCTTACAGACGCTAAGAAGAACGCTTAGGCAAACCACCAATTTATCCAAGGACAAATTGGTATGTTTCTCTAAGCGAACTGTCTTCTTGCGTCTGTAAGAAGACACTTTTGAAGAAAAACTCGTACTGTATCTATTACTTATTCATTTGAATCTACTACTTGTATGAGAATATTGCGAACAGAAATACAAAACTCAAATTATAGACATTTATTCATACAATTATATGATAAATTCAACAACAGGCATAACCACAATGGATGTTGTTTACTAATAAGTGATAAAACATAAATCTTGTAGGAATCTAGGACTCATTTCAAATAAATTCATATAAAATATACACTAATACGTACTGTTCAAATAAAGCAGCAATAGCGAGCAAAAAAAAAAGTAAGTTCTCGGGGAAACTGAACTACAAAGACTTGCACTGTAAGATGGAACAAGTTTAACAATAGCACGGCGGATGTAGAAAAACATAGTACATTGGTCCGCAGAAAAATTCATGTGCAAAGCTTGACTATCGTTCAATTTCCAAAAATCTACCCACATAAAATGTAATAATCATAATTATTTATAAAACATTAGCAAGTCCACTGCTAAGTGTCTCTATCAGAGGTTGCACCTAAAATAAAGGAATTAATTTATCAATGACTAACAAGAGCTGTCAGTAAGACAGCAAGATCGCCTATGCTCAGTGATTCATAATAAAGTTATCTATGAGAGTTGTCTTAAAAACGGACAAAAGAAATAATTTCATAAATTCATAATAAATCCAAAAACGGGCCATAATTTGGCTAAAATCCAACCAGTAGTCGTCTAACTTGTCTGTCTGAACACATGCACAACGTTTCAAGTCAATATCATAGATGGTTACTGAGATATGTAAATGATTGCAACTTGACTAGGTAAATTCGACACAAAGGCAACTGCAACAGACCTCCATATTCTTCGAATAGTCAAGCTAAAAAGTACTCCTTAATAACTGAGTAAGAAATTCACAAATCTTAAAGTAGTTAATATTAAAGTTAGTACAATTAAATCTACATTATACCAAGCAAATACATGTACCATTAACTTGGAAGTCGAATTTCAACACTGGATATATTTTGATAAAATCATGGATGACATAATATGATGAACTCGTCATTTGAAAGAAAAGATCAACATCGACTGGTTTATCAAGAGGAAAAGTTCTTTCATGAGTCCGAGAAAATTCCTTTTGCACCTGAATCTGAACACTAAAACACATGCATAAAATGGTTCATTACGAAAGTTTTAGTGCATGACAAACACACATTTATGAAATGGGATAATAATGCAGACACATCGTTTGAAAGACTAGCTCCCTCCATATGCCATGAAGATAATTCGAGGGCTCAACGCAACACTGTCATAACTTATTCTTATTTCAATATGAGTTCGACACTATTGCGTTGAACACTCAATATGGTCATACAGTCAAACCTGCAAACAAAGACCACCCTTGAGAAAGACATAATGCGTCCTAAAGATAACTGACAGGTGGCCTGTATTCAGAGGTCATATTGTTTTAAATAAGCAATGACAGTTTATAAAAGAATGGCATGTTTTCACAGGGTGGCCTTTATTTAGAGGTTGCTGCCAACACAGGTTTGACTTTACTTGGCATTTTATACAGTGTTGATTATTGAGATTACAGAGTAAAAGTATGTGGCCTAACAAGAAGTGATGACCACACCGCAGTCAACCACTGCGATCTAAAATTCGAATATTACAAATGCATAACAAATAATAAACTAAGAAGATTACAATGACATAATTCATAAAAAAAAAGAACACTAAAAATGATTCAATGCCCGTATGTAGATAAGTACAACTGTGACAAAAATGAGCGGGGGGAAAATGGTTAAAATTACAGAGCAACGTAACCTAGACTGCTTCTCAAAATTTTAGATTACGATGAACTACAAAATGAAAGTAGTATTCAATCAGAAAAGATCCATTGTCAAGAACAGCTTGTCGTCATAAAACAGCTGATTAACCCAATGACAAACACAATACTGGATATCTAAATTTCAGCTGCTATTAAACAATTCTTGTGCCTATTAAGGCATATTTCAAGCACAAGCAGATCAGTTTTCTGGGAATTATCATCACATGCAGATCAGCTGGACTGGTCTCCAGGTTTATACAGTTATGTTAACAGAATCTCACAGATAGACTGATTCCCAGAGTTTCACAGTAATTTGAACACCAGTCATAAAGTCAACCTGGTATCAGTCTGAATCTGCCACTTCTTTCTTATGTTTCTTCTTCTTTTTCTTCTTTTTCTCTGATGATGGTTCAGCCACCTAAATAATCAAAGAACTGGTTAAAGTATTATATTTCTGACACAAAAAAAAACGTGCTTCTTTATTTTAATGTATTTTTCTCAAGTAGCAAATACTACTCTTTTTTTCTAGTTCACTCCAGTTCCGCAGTATTACAATCATATACAGACAGGCGATTTGAGTTAACTAAATCAATTTTCATGTAGACGACAAGATTTACTAACCTGTTCTGCTTCTTCTTCACTTGCTGGTTCTTCTTTAACCTTCTTCTTTTTCTTCTTCTTATGACCGTCACCTTCAGCGGTGGGTGTTTTGGAAGGAGATGACATGGTTTCGTCTGAACTGCTACCTGGTTCATGCTTCCTCTGAAATGTACACAAAATCACTTAATACAACTTTTCCCTGATGGATAATTGTATTTATACACCATCATTATTTACATACAACTGGATTGACGGACTGCAAGTTTTTATTAACACCTGTTCATGGCAAATCCTGCAGGTAAGGCGGCCAGAGAAAATCTCCAAAAAGGAACTCTTGGCAAGCTATCACTGACTCCGTACAACAGAAGAAATGGCGTTGTACCAGCCACATCCTTGGAATCCCTAAAGGCACTAGGCGATGAGGAAAGCCAACAAACTCCTGGCGTAGAACCCGGGACATTGAGCTCCACAAGACAAAAATATCATGGGGAAAACACCAAAGCTCAGGCCAAGAACCACACCAAATGTGGTATGCTGGGGTGAAAGCCCTATCCTCCATCTGGAGTGAATAGGATTGAGTAAGTTAGTATACACCGTCTTAAATTCTGAGCTACAACAACTACGTCATATACAGGGTTCTCAATAAGTTTGTGGCCAACATGATGCCCAAAAGCTAGACTAACAGGCCTGCTAGGGAGGGCCCAGGCATTTTCAAGCAATATTTTATAAACTTTTGAGATTCCTAACCGGCCCAAACACATTTCTAAGCGGCTAAATTGGCCTGCAGCCTGCTGTTATTGAGAACCCTGAACATATAAACATATATAGAACATCGTGTTTACTGATTTGTAATCTCTCTTTTTTTCAAACAAATTAATCATTTTTTCTCTAAACATAATAAGCTTTACAGACAAATCTTAATACATCATAAGACTAAGATGAAGCAACTACACCAACATACTGGATCACACTTATTATGATTTCAAAGTAACATGTATGTTAATGTCATCCCCCGACAAGTCCTGTATCCACAGAGCAGTGGGTAAGAAATTTTTAAAGGGATATTATCCTCTAGCACCGGCTACCAAGATCCAATCCATTGTAAAGATAGGAACCTGTTTTTATAGTGCTTACCATATCAGGGTTCTCAATAAGTTTGTGGCCAACAGGCCCAAAAGCTAGACTAACAGGCCTGCTAGGGGGGGGGGGGGGGTCCCGGGCATTTTCTATCAATTTTTTATAAACTTTTGAGATTCCTAACCGGCCCCAACACATTTCTAAGTGGCTAAATTGGCCTGCAGCCTGCTGTTATTGAGAACCCTGAACATATAAAACATAGAACATCGTGTATACTGATTTGTAATTTCTCTTTTTCAAACAAATTAATCACTTTTTCTCTAAACATGATAAGCTTTACAGACAAATCTTAATACATCATAGACTAAGATAAAGCAACTACACCAGCATACTGGATCACACTTATTATGATTTCAAGGCAACATGTAAATGTCATCCCCCGACAAGTCCTGTATCCACAGAGCAGTGGGTAAGAATTTTTAAAGGGATATCATCCTCTAGCACCGGCTACCAAGATCCAATCCATTGTAAAGATAGGAACCTGTTTTTATAGTGCTTACTATATACCATAAATATGTACAGTACAACTTCTGTAGAGCAACAGCCTGTGGGAGCTGCAAATATTGGCCGTTGTTGCTCTACAGAGGTTAAATTTACAGTAAATATCAACTTAGGGAAATTCTGAAGGTGTTGTTATAGAGGTTGTTGCTCTACAGAGGGCCGCTCTGGAGAGTTTGTACTGTATTATTTCTAAATAGAAACATTCATTATTTCACTTGCTCCGCTTTAATGACATCGACGGTACAAAAGACTGTGATGAAGAAAAATATTTGACCTTTACATCAAAGATAATACAACTATATAAACAAAATGCATCTTCCCCGAAAATTCACTGACCTTAAAAAAAAATCCTGACTTTTAAGTGGCACCCCTTTACGAAAGGTCACACTTTTCAGCAGGATTGTCAAAAACAACTTGAGCTGCTTTGAAACGACCCTTTGCATTATTTTACACATAAATCTACATACCTTGTTTGTTGACTGTTCAGTGTCCATACCATTACCCACTACTGGTAAAATACCCGATTTATCATCTATATCACCAGACTTCTTAAGTCTAAAAATAAACAAAGATACAAAAGTTAAACATAAGATACACAGTTCTTTCTATTTGGAATTTGTGGGTTATCCACACTGATAATTGAGCAATTATGGTTGTTTTATTATAGCTGTAGCCTGTAAAGGATACCTTCCCTCTTAAAATTACTTTGAAATCATACAATTTTCCCCAAATTTCCAATTTACTCCTGGAAGTGTCATTCCCCAGAATGGTTTCAGGTATTATTTCATCCCCATATTAAGTACAAAGTCGCCCTTCCCCAAAACATAAAGAAAACCGCTGATCAATAGAACTTCAGCAGTAAAAAGAACATACATGTCCATCCAAGCTCCCGGTGTTTGGTTATTGGGTTTTCCATATTTGTCTAATTTGCCATCTTTAATCATCTGTTTCTTAATCATAGCCTGAAATAATAAAACATTATAATTATTTCAAACTAAAGAACTACTCATTTATGAATAACACAAGAGAGATTTAGGATTAACTATTATGAACATAATTATAACAATGCTTTTTCGAAAGCATTTGATGTATGAAAAGAAATTGCATTAAATGGACATAAACACCCCGCCCCCAGTAGCATGCTTGATGAAACGATATAATCTACCTAACCCAGTGATTTTCCCAAAATTTTCTCACTACCCATGCCCGTCAAAAGGGAAAATTTAGCGCAACAAATTCCAAATTAAATAAAAAAATAAAAATATTAACATTTATTGTCTATGAAATATGAGATCATTTAGTTGTTTAAGTCATAAATATATGTACTACTACACTGTAATTGGTGACAACTGGGTGGAAATTGTTATATTTTTCTTCTTTTAACATGATCATGTGAAAAAATTGTTTGGCCATTTTAGGGTGAAAATAAAGGACATTTTGCTTAGGAAAACTGCCCATAATATTATAGTAAATATAGCGAAAAAAATCACTGTAAACTCCTACGGACACTGGGCCGCAGTCTGTGGTCCTGTGCTCTCGACTTGTAACCCAGGAAAATGAAGGAAATCTTGCTTCGGAAAACTGCCCATAATATTATAAAGCAGTTAATGTAGCGAAATAAAATCACTGTTAACTCATATGGACACAGGGCTGCAGCCTGTGGTCCCGACTTGTAACCCAGGAAAATGAAGGAAATTTTGCTTAGGAAAACTGCCAATAATATCAAAGCAGTCATTGTAGCGAAAAAAAAAATCACAGTAACCTCATACGGACACAGGGCCGCAGCCTGTGGTCCTGTGCGCTTGACTTCTAACCCGGCAATCAGGGTTTGATTTCCGGTCTATGAATTTATCAATAACAGGCAAACATAAGTTGAACATGATGGACAAACAATACTCACTCTTGGTCCCAAGCCCCATTTCCTAGGATATGTGTCCCTTTCCATGATGACTCTTTTAATCTTAGCTACAATATTGTGATCTGTTGTTGCCATGACAGCAGATGTCATTTGTGCGATGGCTGTAAAATAACAAATCATATTAAATGAATTTTACATGACACATGTCTGACGTTTTTCAAGCAAGGCAGGAACTTTTACATATAAATCAGGAATGAAATAATTTTAGATATAACAATATACATGATCAACTTCACTCATAGCCTGGGGGCAACATGTCATGTCAGCAATTGTCAAGAGATGAAGAAATTGTATCATACTATTCTGCAAAAGCTGTTTAAGATAATTTTTTTACATTATAGTGCTGCCATGACCTTCAGCTATGCACATGCATCTTAGGCACAACACGCTGCTTCATCATGGTGAAAGTTATGTAAAAATTCCCATCTATCAAAGAGTAATGGTCTGGACAAATATAATCCAGACAGACGGACAAACATACACAAAACAACCACTGAGCTCTCCACAAGCGGTCCAGTTTTCTATATTTAACCTTATTTCAGCTTGCTTATCAAACTGATTTAGCCATTTGGGCTAGTTATCGAACATGACCGAGATCTCATGGCCTTAAACAATTCCATCAAGTTTGGTGAGGATCCGAATAAAACTGTTTAAATTAGAGAGCGGACACCGTTGTTGATGCTGCCCGCCGTGGGTGTTTCCATAATACGACCCATTTTTCAAACAGGCGTATAAAAATGAATGTGTAACACAGAAACTGATCTGAGATTTACCTAATGCTACAGCTTCTCCTTTGGTGGTTATTATAACGATTTCTTCATTAATTTCAATTCCATTCTCGTATCTAAGAACACCGGGTAACATAATCTTGGCTCCATAACACACAGCATTTACCTGAAATATACCACAAACACTGAATGTCAAACTGATGTCTACAAAGTACACTTAAATCACACCATAAGGTAAGTTTCTAAGATCTAAATGCACCAATATTTACCGGTATAGGCCGAAATGTTGGTACTTTTTCTCATCTTAACATGTTAAGTATACATATATCTATGTTTAGATAAGATTTACAGGAACATTTTAATGTATCACAGACTAAAGGGAGTAATCAGACCTGTCTCCATGGTCCAGTTGTTAAGGTCTCTCACTTCAAATCATTGTAACCTCTCACTGATAGAGGGTCATGGGTTCGAGCCCAGCTACAGACCATGTCTTTTTCTTTGAGAAAGTAGGCCGTTGCTGACGGAAGTCTAGAACTGGTTCTTCCCAGAAATGATGGTTAGGTGAACTATTGGCTCATATGACTCTTGACTGTTGAAAAGGGGCGTAAAACTCAAACAAACAAACAACAAGGGAGTAACAATACCAGCATCATGGATCACACTTGCTGAAGATTTCAGACAAAGTAACATGTATGTTAAATGTCATCCCCCGACAAGTCCTGTATCCACAGAGCAGTGGGTAAGAAATTTTTAAAGGGATATTATCCTCTAGCACCGGCTACCAAGATCCAATCCATTGTAAAGATAGGAACCTGTTTTTATAGTGCTGAAAATATGTGTACTAAAAACTAGCATACAGACATCTAACTGCCATTGTGGCAACTATGTCAAGCTGACCGCAAGCTGGCTTGACAATAACCTAACAATAACACTTACGGCTGAATCTTTGATCACAATACGTTTGTGTGAGGTCAGAAGTGCTTCTAATGGTTTGATGACACGACGAAGGTAACTCTCGTCCCTCTGATTATCGTACATCCATTGAGCATCTAACACGTCGTGTAATGTTACCATACCAACCTAAATAATACATACAGAGTAAACATTAAAAATCTTAAACAGTCTGCAAAATAAGCATTAGAGAAATAACCCCATACGTTATTCCAACACAGGGGATTTTATGGTGCGATTTTATAGCCGAAATTCGGTCCTATTCCGAATGGAAAATAGTATCTTTTTTTCCCAATTCACAGACAAAAATTCCCAATCCCCTCCCCCGCCCCCAATTTTTTTTTTTTATTAATTCTGTAAGTTCATTAACATCACTATTGGTAGTAAATACCTTATTCTGCTACTGTTCTATGGGAGAATAAGTAGAATAAGTTGGACACTGCATAAATTGTAGTTATGCATTTTTTCTCAATTTTGATTAAAACACCGCGAAAATTCCCAATCCCAAGGTATGGGTCATATTCCCAAAATACCTAGAAAAAACCTGCAACACCTAAGATTGTCTCATTAGATTTTGAAGATTTACAAAAATATTGACCATGATCATCCAATCTGCAGGATCTACAGTGAAATCATATTCCAGTTATATGGTACATTATTTCCACATGTAGAAATGTATCATGTCCACAGTACTGAATTAAGTAAAGACTTAACACAGATATCCAGGACAAGAAGTTAATATAGCACACACTTCCATAACATAGAAAACACAACTTCTACATCATGAACAGGTGCGCAAAAACACCATAACATCAAAACAACAATAGTGTAAGAATATCCGTACAATAACACCATTATATCAATACAACAGTAGCGTAATGATATATTTCTTAAGATTCAACAATATAATGGGTCTGAAAAAATAACTTAAGATGACATTCAATGAAAAACAAATGATAACCTACCCAAGAGGAAATGTTTATAAGAATCCACCATGAGCTTCTATGTAGGATAAGGATATCTCACCCGAGGGGTCGGATTTTAACCAGGGACGAGGCTTGCCGAGTTCCCTTGTTAAAATTCCGACCCCGAGGGTGAGATATCCTTATCCTACATAGACTGTCTCATGATGGATTATTTTTCTCCCACTCATTTTGAGAAAATACAAAACCCTCATGACAACATCGATAAATTGGTAAAAATCTACTTTTTTACCTTATCGTTTATCACATTCAAAAGTTGCACAGCTGAAGAGAACGGTATTTTAAAGTACATACTAAAAGTATGTACCAAACAATTTCCCAGCGTACAGCCTTCTCCAGTGTGGTTGAATTAATTTATAGTTTAAAAATGTGAAGGTCGCATTTCGTCATCACGAGTGTATGAATACACAAAGTGTAAACAAATAGTGAATAAACGACAATGTAAACAATATACATTTATTGTGTAACTATTTATGTCATGAGACACATCCAATAAAACAGTATTTAAATCAATAAAACAACATGTGTTTTGAATATTGAACAGTTAACTGCAACCGTTAGGAACTATTTGATAACGCGACAGTCTTCTTCACTATGAATGCGTAACAAGTCACAAAAGTTTAACGGGCGTGCGACTTTCACTCAGAATCAGAGTCGCTTGACACAATTATTCTTCGTCGTTTCGGATTAGGTTGACTGTAGAAGTTAATGTTAAATGTGCAGTTCTTCATCATACTGCCGGCGAACATGCCTTCAACGACACTTGTGTTTTATTTTTATTTTACAAGACTGATTGTGAACGCATGTTTGGACGAACCTGCATTTCTCTCGGCCTAGATGGAGAACGAACTTGTTCACGATGTAATTCAACCTGATTCATTGGATCAATAGAGCTTGTGGAGGGTGGATACGTAATACTGAAAACTATCTTACATGAGTAAAAGTGGGAGAATATAAAATTCCACTAATGCGTGTTTACTATGCAGACGTAGTAGTAGTAAAAGTAGTCCCGTGAAGGTCGGAATGAACTCACGTGCGGTGGTCGCTCATGTAAGAAAGATGTTGCTAATGTAAGATAGGATTTTCTTATATGAGCTGAAAACCTATCTTACATGAGTAAAAGTGGGAGAATAAAATATTCAAAGATTATTAACACTTTTGATCATAAATTTTCTGATGTGATGGAAGAATTATTGATTTAGAAATAACAATTGTTGTAGACCACAGGTACTTGACACAAAATCCAAATTTTGACTCCTAATTTTACCTATACCTAACAATAAGGGAAGGTACCAAATGATTATTCATGTTAAACTGCATTAAAAAATGATCAGATAACTATTTTCCTCTTGTAGTTGACAGAAGGAAGGTTTTTACCTATGCATCACAACTTCTTTTTTGTGGCAGGTTGCCCAACTATATACTTTGTGAAGGAAACTCTCTAAAACCAGGTTGTCCCTCAAAAGACTTAAAGAAGGAGAAAAACGCTTTCGGGCAGGGGGCAACCCACTAATTCGAAGACTGCAACACAGGAAACATGGGACAAAGTTTCACCAAACAACACAAGTTTAGACACATGTCATTTTCGACATCCTCTATAGGTATCGCTTCAAAACAGTATCTGGTCGATTTCAATATCAAACAGTAACTGTATGAGTTCATGATTCGGACCTTACAATATGTAATATTCTTCGATAATAAAACTAAATGAAGTTGGTCAAGGAATAGCGAAAACAATGTATCGATGTCCACAGTACTGAATTAAGTACAGACTTAACACAGATATCCAGGACAGGAAGTTAATATAGCACACACTTCCATAACATAGAAAACACAACTTCTACATCATGAACAGGTGCGCAATGGAACGAAAGAACAATCATGCAGTGCTATTTGTTTAAGTACAAAAATCAAATGTGATATATGTTTTCAACTGCAGCAAATAATAACTGGTCTTAAAACTTAGCTAATATATTTTTTTTAAATTGACCAATAAATCATAAACACAATCACAGCAATATGACAAGTACTAAGCAACAAAAAGATGAGAGCCATATGATCCAGGGTTCTCAATATGTTTGTGTCCAACAGGCCCAAAAGCTAGACTAACAGGGGGGTCTGGGCATTTTCTAGCAATATTTTATAAACTTTTGAGATTCCTAACAGGCCCAAACACATTTCTAAGCGGCTAAATTGGCCTGCAGCCTGCTGTTATTGAGAACCCTGCCGTATCTGACATGACTTTATTGACAGTTAATCAACAAAATAATGATAACAAAACATTGATCCAAACCTTTTCGTCTTGAATGCCAGACCTGACTCGGCGAAGTTCAGCCATTTGACCTCCGACCCCAAGTAAAAGTCCAAGATGTACACACATGGTACGAATGTAAGTACCCGCCTCACAGCTGACCCAGAAAACACCTAGAGGTCAACAGGAGACAAGTTAGCACTTGGTTAATGTAGCTGTACATACATATTTCATGTATAGTCAGCATTTATGTATAAGGTAAATGGTGAAAACAATGAATAACGGCACAAGTAATTTCAAAAGTTAAATAAATTTTAACAGTATTGGATGAATCTACAGACTAAGCGAAAGGCATAAAAATCTGCCAGACATTCGTTCTGACAAACTTGAAAATTCAGTCAGACCGAAAGAAATCTATCCGACCGATTGCGAAAGTAGTAAACAAGTATAAATGCGTATACATCAGGTAAATAAGTCGCCGGACAGCTGGACCGATGAGATAAGATTCTTTATCGGACCAACACGCAATATAGCGGACAAGCCCTACAGTCTGGCGTCGCCGGACAGCTGGACCGATGAGATAAGATTCTTAATCGGACCAACACGCAATATAGCAGACAAGCCCTACAGTCTGGCTCCTTTCACAAAGTCCTAACAAGCATGCAATATATTATGCAACAACAACATTTTCATGTGAACAAATGATATGTGAGTGATGAATGTGAACATGGTAATTTAAACAAGTCAATTGATTACAACTAGACAACAGGTCGTAAAATACCAACATAAGGCTATCAAACCAGTTGAGTATCTCAAGCATTTATCATGTATTTTTAAATGGCCCATTCGTAAACTATAGACATTTCAGAGCCGCCCCAGAGAGAGAGAGAGAGGTGGGAGATGATACATGAGAGTCGAGCATCTATATCCCTACTCTTATTGTGAATAATACTTCCTGATTCTTTATCGTGCTCGGTGTAAAGCACCGATACACGCCTCGCCCTTTTCACCCCTACCTCATGCACAGGAAAGATTTGATGTGTCAATTGAATGAAGACTTAACACATTAGAAAGTTGCCATTAATATGCCTGGCAAAATAAAATAACAATTAATAGACAAAACTAGAGCTGTCACAGAGGAGACCAATACCCCCCGCCGCACTTTGACACTAATACTGCAATTGTACACTGTACGGCTAAGTTCAGGGGGACATAACTCTGCAATGAGTGAATCACTGGGCATGAAAATTATGTCTTGTACATCTACACTTCATGGAGAGAACATATTTCAAGTTTCATTGCAATGGCTTAAAAAATGTGGAAGTATTTCGCTCCACAAACTTTATGCTGACGGACGGACGGACCAACCAACGACCAACCGACAGAGTAACTCCAATATACCCACTCTCAAACTTCGTTTGCGGGGGTATAACAATCACTGGCTGAGATCAGCGACTTACCCATAGCATCCTTCTTGTTATATTCTAACATTTTTACGTCATAAACTGTCCTGATTCTCAACTGTCTTTTAACAGCGGATATCAAAGGAGGACGTTGAAACAATGCACCTTGAAGCATCTCCAAATTCTAAAACAATCAAAAATCAACAAATGGTACTAATTTAAAAATCTCTTCAGTAAACATTTTAGTAAATATTATACATTTATCTAACCTACAATCTACAAATCTTAAAATTCTTATAATCCACATTATTCAGATTGATTTCAAGGCAAATTCACGCAAATTTCAATCAAAGTACTGAAAGTACTCATGGAAACTGAACTTTATAGACTTGCACCGCAACATCGAATGGGAACCAGTTTAATAATTGCATGGCGAAAGTAAGAAAACATACTTTGGTCCACATTAAAACTGGAAAGGTAAACTATCGTTCTGTTTCCAAAAACAGGTACAAGTAAATTCATGACCAAATGGAATTGAAAAATTGTACTAAAATAATGTGCAAACCTCAAACACAGCATGTGAATGAGTAAATAATTTCAACAGTTTGTCGAAGTACAATTAAGAATTACCTGTAAGACTTTCTTCTCATCCTCCACAACACTGTGTAATCTGAATATACAAACATATTCTTTTCCAGCTCCTTGCTGAGATTTCACGAGCCTCGTGGCCCTTTCTATACAGACAATGAGGCAACCAGTAACTTTAGGATCCAGTGTACCGCTGTGTCCGGTTTTGTTAACACGCAAAATGCGCTTCACCCACGCCACAACTTCATGAGAAGATGGATTGGATGGCTTGTCAAGATTTAAAAATCCACTCCTAAAAGATTATAAATTCATGAAAACATGACGAAAATGTACATAAATATCAAAATGAGGAAATATTTGTTTATTACAATTAATTGATGGCCCATCCTAAACAAAATAAAAGAAATATTGATTCATCAAAGCAAACACAATAATTTGATACAATTGTGTTACATAAATGTAGTAAATATTTACAAGAAGTGCTCACGAAACACAAATGCCCCCTAAAGGCCAACTGGATAGTAGGACCTTGAACTTTGACGTACTGACCTGAAAATTAATAGGGGCCTTCTACATGTGATATCCAACCTCCCAACCAATTCTGAGGAGCTTAGGCCCAATAGTTATTTCCCGGACAAGGTTTTGTTACGGGCAGACTGATCTACATGTGCAAAGCAATACACCCCCCAACAATATGTAACATAACATTCCATATGATTGTACGAGCATGAAGAATAAAAATAAATTATAAAAAAAAAGCAATACACCCCCCTTTTCTTTGAAAGGGGGCATAATTAATAAACAACCAATTATACACCAAAGCAGTACATGAATAATTACAATTCCTCCTAAAAAAACACTTACTTGACATATTCTTCAATGGGACGTTTAAGAGGAGAACAGCCTGTGGGTATAGGGGTGTACTTCCCTGTCTTGACATTCAGTTTGTCAAAATTCTGAAGAAGAAAGAATTTGTCATAATCAAAACAGCAAAAATGTAACCAAAATGAAAATTTAAGTTCATGTTTCATCAACAAATAGGCTTTAAAGAAAATCATGTAAGTTATGGACAGTTTAATAAAGGTAGCCTCAATAGTAGTACCATTGGCACCAAAACATAAATTTGCACTGATGTTAAGAGTAAATGGAGTAATGGATTCACATAAAAGACAGGGCTTTTTTTCCTTCTATAACTCTCAAAATTTGGCCAAACATCGTGCTTGAATTTCCCAAAATGAAACGCTTGGGCCCCTCCCCATTTTTTGGAAAAAAGGCCAGGGCTGAAAGATGATTTACCTTTAACAGTAGTGGCCATTCTGATGTTTCTAGTTTTTGCACCTCTGATGAAGGCTGAATAAGAAAACTTTCTGAATGTTGAGTCTCCTGGAAAATGCAAATAAATTAGATACACATTTTAAGACTGTAACAAAAACACTCAAAATATCAATTAAACAAAAAGAAACTCTGTTTAACAATCTTATCAAATCAGAATTCAGATTTGCCGCTGTATGAATAATAATGAGCTAAATAGCTTCATTCGTTATACTAGAAGTGGAAAATTAATTAGTCCCAACAAAAAATTGCTAGTCAAAACAGATGAGAAATTTGTTCCAACAAGTCCAGTGGAGTGACACACTTCACATACTGAACTGATATTTGAATACAAACTAAACTCACAGCAACATCCACTCCCTTGCTCTTCTTTTTCTTGTGACCTGAAATGAACAAACCGAATTGTAAATGACAAAAACTGAAATGCAACATTGAGGATTAACAATTTCATTTATCTGTTGTTTAATGACCTTTTAACAGCTAGTGTCATTTGAGAGCAAACCCTTACCAGTGTTTACCTGTGATTTTCAGATTCTGGACAAAGTATTTGGCTCAGTACAGTAGTTGGGACACTTGAGTACTAGTAGACTATTTATCAGGAATTCTTGTCAATAATTATTATGTATTAAAGCTATTGAATATAAAAACACTGGTATGCATGTATTAGTTCTATCTGATAGAACGATACAGGAATATCTAGCATCAAAATCACTCCAAAAAGAAACGTCCAATCTAACATTATAAAATCCACGCTCTTCAATCCAAATTCGATTCCATAAATGGTTTAATTAAACAATTGACAATGGCGATAAAACACAAACTAAAGTTAAGACAGGCATGCATTTAACATTTAATATCAAATTCATAGCATGACTCGATCATTTAACTCCATAAATTGGCATAATATTTTCGTGATTCCGTGACCATGCCGAGATTTAAACACCACGTGGTTGGCCGCTGTATTTAACATGAAATTAAATCAATATTGAAACGAATACGTGAATCAGAATTGCTGTCTGAATAAGAATCAGTTGCATATTAATTAAATGTGATCAAAACGCACACCCGACAACAACAGAGACATTGACAACATAAACACAATGTTTTAACTTACTGCCTTCCATTTTGAAAACAACACGTGCGACTGCGCGGATGGACAGACCGGTGCGGGTGTAAAAATTATACAAACATGAAAAATGAACAAGGTTAAAAACCACTAAAACTTTATCCGCTGTTTTTCAGACGTAATTTAAATGACAGCAATGACCTATATACACTATGTGTACATATAAGTCCTTGATGTCAGGGAGAGGGACTAGCAGACAATTTTGAACACATAAAATGGATTTCTTAAAGTAAGTTACAACCAGAGACATAGATACCAGAGATAGGCAACTTAAAATATGACTTGTGACATCATTTCGTAAATCTGTATAACAGGTAAAATAACATACATAAAAAAATATACATTTTCTGAAAGTTTAAACATTTGACCTCTGCTTGATATAGTATTATGTTATATTTCTCAGTTAATTTTTAGCTATACGTATACCTCTATCTAGAATGTAATCGGCCTGAAAAAAATTGGTACCAGTAGATATTTTTTAAATAAAGATGTAGTATAAACAGGATGTAATAAAGCTATCAGTCAAAATTGATATTTGAAAAACTCAGCAGCTATAGTTTAAATAATAAACTTTAAGAAAATGTAAAATCTATCATATATCAATAGGTAAGAAGTTTTAAATGCTACAAATTCAGCAATTTTTTTTTGGGGGGGGGGGAATAATTTAGTCGCACGCGCTATAATAAAATTAACATAGGTAATAATTGAATTGGCTTAAGATTTTTGAAGATAAGATTTATTTTGGCATAAGGTGCATACATGGTAAATATAACAACATGTAGTGAAACATAACACAAATATGAGTATTATCGCCATGACATGCACAGCAACACTAAGAATAACATAAAAAGGGTAAACCTTATTTTCAAGTGCTGGTGGCATGACATAGAGAGGCAATGATAACGTTAACAGTGTTATAAAACTTAGTGTTAATTATCACAGAAAATATCACAAACAATAGTATCACAAGGTATTGTATCACATATTGACTTGGTATCATGTTAATATTATCACATACAATTAGCAGTTAGTAGACTAAATTAGATTTAATCATGACTACTTAAAGCAATAATAAAATCAAAATATAATTTAATTCAAGTTATCTAAAAAAATAGTGTTTCACAGCAAGCTTAAAAGCAGTAAACAGTTTAATACGAGTGCCACAGACCGGTTATCTATTCCACAGTGAACAACCTAAAAAGCATTTATGACTTTGATCTGTAGAAATTGAAAAGGCACCCTTATTACAATGGCTTGTGTTATAACTATGAACATTTTCCTGCGAAATAAAATTGTCCCCCATATAAGTTGGGGCTAAACCAAGTTTGACTTTAAAAACATGACATAAAATGATCTGATCCAAGCGTTGTTTTACGGGTAAACAATTAAGCAGCCTGAAATGTTCTGCACCTATATGAGATCTACAGTTCATATTAAGTACAAATCACATTAACTTGTTTTCGTAGTTTGGGGCTTATTTTTCAAGACTTGTGTTAACACATATGGTACCAGATTGAACAGGAATAATCAAAATGACACTGTATCAACGGCATGACCAATCACTGTTTAGTGTGTTGAGTAAGGTAATCCCTTTTTCTGTAAAGGAACTTTAACCTGACATTGGCATTTTGAAGAATGCTACGAGCCATGGCCTCAAATGAAAGGTTTTGATTAAGTGCTAGTCTAGTCTGGATTACCTGCCCCTTGTCACTAAAATACTATAGTACGACGGGAACCAGACTAGTGCTAGTACTTAACGGAAGATGTGGGTTTAATAACTGTACCATTACATGTGACCTTACACTTGGAGCCAAATAGATTAAACTCTGTTTTGACAAGGTGAAGTGACAGTTTGTTGTCAATTGACCACTAATTTATAAGATTCATATCATGAGATAAAAGTGCTTCGATCGACTTCAGACTTTATCTTACCAGATACAAGAATACCAGAGTCATTGATCAGCATATGACAGAAGCTTATTTGTTTATGACTGCAGACATGAAACCATGTAAGGATCTCATTACCTAGGCCCGAAGCATGAAGTTTCATGTGAAATATGGTGTGCTCAACTGTGTCAAATGCCTTTTGTAAATCTATATGTATCATACTTACAATATTTCCTTTGTCCATTTCTAGTCTAATATGGTCAGTTAAATGTATCAAACATGTGCCAGTTGAAAAAACACTTCTAAAACCTGACTAAAATTGATAAAATAACCACCTTTCTTTGAAGTAAGACTCAACTCGGTCATATATGTTCAACTCTCTCAACTTTTTTAGAAACACATTGCTTATTATTGAAACAGGTCTGTAATTTCCAACATGCGTATTGTCATTTATTTTGCAAATCTATCATCTATGTCTCTGGTACTTCATGCCACAACAAATATCAACCAGATCCCCTCGGATTTTACGACTAGGATGTAATGAAATATCATTTATGAATTAATTACAATGTAATATAATTATGAAGAAATAGACGAACTATTTCGCTTATCTAGTCGATTTTATAACATTGTTTACATAAGCATTGGCAATTATTTCAAACAGACAATGACAAATGTTCTCAGGAAACGCTTCAGAAAATTAAGACAGTTACAGAATAAATATCTTGAAACAGCATCTACGTACATTGTAATTACCTCCCTTATTGAAAAACAGAAAATTGGCTAGTGGTGTCATTTTTGTGTGTGGCAAGCTCCGAATTCAAATGTTAACATCCTTATCAATACCTTTATTCAGTCATTAAACCTTTTGTAATGGACATGTAATGATAAATGAGAAATGATATCAGGAAGTGTTTGGGGACCGTGGGAAAATCTTTTTTGATCTGAATTTGGATTACCTCCCTTAGATATTAAAATCGTAGAGCACGAAGTCAAATGGGCACTTTTGTAGATTATTTTTACTTTATCATTATATCTCTGTTGTGTATAGTTTAAATGGTTTAATTGGTGCGTTAATAAGAATGCTTATATATATGTATTTGAATATGAAGCTTAAAGCTAAAAAAATGAAGCCGCATATATATACATAGGGACACGTACGCACTGTTCTTATTGAGGTTATTTGGCAGGGTTGAAATCAGTATAAATTATAACATACAAGAAAACACGGATGCTGCTTTTTATTATTTCGTAATATGCGGTCGATTTTAAGCTATTCATGATTGTACAATTTATGAATGTTACTTTATTTGCAATTATCAGTTACGAATGTCTTTGTACTTACGATTGAAATTACGTCGTTTTCGACGTCAAAACGGTCGTTTTTACGGTATTTAGAGTGCCTCTCTGAAAATACCTATCGCTCTATCAATTTATGTAGATATTTAATGAAATAAAAATTAAATAGCGGAGAATAAAATTACCTACGCGTAGGTATAAACTTGATGTTCATAACTAAATTATAAGTGCAAGTAAAACGAATTTAAATGTAAAGTTTAGTGGTTATGCAAAATATCAACCGGATCCCCTAGGATTTTATGACTAGGATGTAATGAAACATCATTTATGAATTGATATAATTATGAAGAAATAGACGTACTAGTATGTTAGCTGCTATCGTCTTTGTTTCAACCAAAATTAAAAAGATACAACATATAGATCTATACCGTCAATTATTATTTCACAATGACCATAATTTTTATCAAAATCATCAAATCAGAATTCCATTTTATCTTTGTGTGTTTCTAAAGCTAGTGTTTTAATTGCTCCCTCGAGTCCGGCAGCCAGGACATTTTCTCTGTCTTTTGTTTTCTTTAAATCATTGCTGTACACAGCGTCTTTCAAATGAATTTGAGTGACCCCGCTGTACAGAACCCGGGACCAATATCCCAGATATTGCAAACGACTTAATAACTATAGATACGTTTGTACCACGGAATTAACAAAATAATTATTACTTCCGTGTTTGTACATATATAGAAGCTGTTCAATGTACCCCACCAGCGACCTAGTAAGATCATATGATGATTTCATTAATAAACGAAATCACAACCACGCAAATGCTTGGAGCGGAGGTCAAACTTAAGGCAATCATTCGACTAGAAATTTTATGGTCCTTTGTTAAATATAAACACACCGCTGGCTGACTGTACTTTGAACAACAAATTAAGTTATTTATTGCTTGGTCATTTTATGATGATATTAGTTAGTGACAACCAAATATACCGTGTGTATTAGCTAGGACACTTAAGTTGTTTTATATAGAAATTTAACGTATAAAGGTTTCTTTTATTCCTTTGTTGGGTTTTATCAAATATCTAACACATAATGTTAAACTACCACGTGACGTGTCCTAGATCGTCACCCGCACACCAAAAACTATTATGTATATTGATCATATTTATACGAAGCACACATGTGTTTTTCGCGAGGAGTTAATAAATAAACACTTGGCCACTTTGAACAGAGACGAGGAACTTTATATTGCCCGGATGATCAATTGTAAGTTTAATACTTTGTATTTCATGCGATATAATTTCGTGTCAAATATATATAGTGCGCGTACCATTCACCTCATAAAATGCAACATGTTCCACTCTGTATAAGCTGTAATATAGAAATTAGAATCAATATACATGCGTTAGTAATATCATGAATAGTAAATTTGAATAACTTGTACATTGCACTACTTCACAGATGTTACAATGATTGGAAAAGGTCGCATGTTCTGAGTTATTTGTGCTATCAGGGTGTAATTTGGGACCATATACATGTATGATTGTGTTAAATAATAGATAAAATATAGATACCTCGCGCCTTTATGTCTTCTCGTATTTACGCTAAAATATTGTGATACAGTTAGTTTCGTTCCCAGGATGTGAACCTCCATCAAGTGGAATTAGGCTTAAGGTATACTTTATGCTGTATCAGGCCTAAAAAATTGTTTGTTTCTCGGGTTACATTCTTTTTTGTAATAGGGTAGGTATAGGTCGATCGGGCGCTTTTGTTAGTGTGTGGAAAGGTAAAAAACGGGAGAAAGTGGATTATACGTTTCTTGCGCTAATAAAATCTATGATGAAATAATAAAATAGGGGAAATAAGGATTAATCGGATAACCATGGCAGAAACAAAACATTTTATGTCCTATTATCCTATACATGTATACATTTCTTATAGCTAAGCATTTTGTTCGATTTCTTCATCATGGTATTTACTTAAAAAACGACCAATATTTATAAAAGGTCCACATTAAATGTTTGTTTAATAGAAACCCTAACCCTGGAAATGCCTGCCGCCAATAAATTGAAGGTTGTAATAATAATATCCCTTGTGTCGGTAGAATTGTCCGTGTATTTCATTTTTCGATCATTATTGTCTCTGAGGTTTGCTAATCATTATTCTGTCATCACAATAATAACTGGAAAGTCATTTGGTTCGTCGCTAATACAATGTAATTCACATAATTATTTTGTCTTATAATTTGCCTGGTGTGTCGTGAACTTGACTAGCCCTCTATTGTAAGGCAAGTTATTGAGTTTGTTTATTCTCGCCACTCAATGGGACAATCTCATATGGGCGAGCAATACGTATCATGACGGGATCTACAACACTAAAAGATGTTATTTGTGATACTCCGTTGATTTGTTTTTCCAACTATCAACGTTTGCTATTTGCTACTACAAACCGACAAAGGTAATTAGTTAAACATGGTTGACACTTTATTCTGTATCGGGTTACGTCCGACTTTTATTCTTCGTAATTTACCCGAACGATACATATTATGCATGTAAGGCAATATCGGATATGCTGATATGTATGCGTTGTAGGTATACGTATATGCACGCTAGTTTGGTATATTATATACCTTTCAACAGGTAAACCTACAATTTGCAATGACATAGCTATTTCATTATTATTTATTTGCCTATAGCTATATATGCTATACATAACAAACGAATACATTATGTCATAATTATGTACGAATGTTGTATACCACGTTGATGACACTTTTAGACAGTTTATGTCTATGATAACTTAAATTTAAACTTGCTAAGACAGCCGCTTATGGTGCATTTCGTGGGTTTTTTATAACTGTATATTTATATATTAAACAAACCAGGGTTATAATGTATATCGTTGAAATTTCTATCGATAATGAGACCTTGAACAGTAGGCTATTTAAGTTAACTTAAATTGTTTTTGTAATATTTTGGCGCGATATTTAATCATTTAATATGGTTAAGTATATTATGTAATGCACATGAAGCACTGTAAACATGAACAGCATACGTTTAAATTTATATCAAATCTGAATGTCTTTGTTAAAATTGTTCCTCAGGTTGAAATAACAGTTAACTGGCTAGCACTTATAAAACATCTTGTAAAATCAGTACTTTGTTTGAGCGAAAATATAGGTCAGCGTGTATCTAAATTATGCTAAAAGTTAAAGATTTTATCGTAACGTACGGGACCATGCAGTAATGCCAATATGATGCTCTAGATACGGTACACAGTGCTCCAGATGTGGAAAAAAATACCATGATACTGTACCACATGAGCTGATAAAAAATACTTATAGATAGCTAGACTTAACATAAACAATCTTATACATTTTTTGCTTTAAAAATGTGGCTGTGACAGTATTAACGGACTATAATTATAACGTACATGTACATAAAAGGATATATATATAAAGCTTGAATGACCTAAATAGACGTATTAGATTGTTAATTGGTACTCAACAGTTTATGAACATGGACGTGTATGAAAGGTCAGTAGAGATGACAGTTAATCGGCTAGGATGTTATCTTTATACTTTTAAAGTAGGTGTCGGCGATAAACTATAGATTAGTTTAATGTAGTAACTAGTATTTAACTGTACACTGGATTTACAAATAATACGAATGTTGGATAATGTGAACATTTTGGCGAAGGTGGTTAGTATATTAAAGTAACTATTTATATGTGGATACTTTAATTATTTTGAATAGACTGCAAGTAATGTGGACTTTATATAACGAATACGATTGTATGTGTAATGGTTTTTCTCAAGTCATGGTACAAACTTATTATTAGTCGATCAGCATATCTACTGGGACCAATATACGCATGTTTATATGGGTTCCATTTTTTAAAAAATTGCTTACTATAGTTAATCGCCAAACACAGGGATTCGAATCTTCAAGATATTAGCAATATCTTTTGATTTAGAGTTGGTAATCAAGATGTGAAAACACGTTCACATATTACAATTAAATTGCCAATATTCGTGTTTTTTTTCATTATCGAATAAGCACAAACTGCACGAATGGCTTATTAGTTAGGGTTGGTTATACATAGATCTATTATATGCGTTAATATTGCGTATCAATATTTGTGATCAATGTTGTGTGAACAAATATTTCAATGAACTTCGATGTTAATATAAATATAACAGCCATGTTAAATTTCAGGTTAAAATTCTCAAGTTCAGGGACGCTCTAGCAAGTGGGTCCTTGTACTTTTCAAACCGCGTGTATTAATTCACGATTGAGAAAATAATAGTGAAGTCTGAACACTGAATATTGGGAATAAAAGTCTATCAATCTATGTTAACTACAATCAAAACCTGTAAACAAAGACGACACTCGGGAAAGACAAAATGTGACCTTTATTGACATGTATACTAGCTATATATGGCCTTTAATCAGAGGTCATTTTGTTCTAAATAATTAAAATTGTTAACAGGATGACGTACCTCTGTATACACAGGGTGGCCTTTACTTGGAGGTGGCCATTAATACAATATTGACTGTACTTAGTTAATTCATTGTAGTGTAGAGTCCCTGGTTTATTTAACACGTATTATTTAACTCTGACCAGGGGTGCTATAATTATATATATTGTAACATAGAATATCCTTGCTTTGACCAATTAACTAGTGCGCGCATGTATGCCACACACAATACGAAAATAGAAAATTGTCCAAATGGATAGTGTTGGTGTCTAGTGTACCTATTTGACACTGACTGAACACAGAGAAGAACGCAATGAAGTGTTTCGGAATGTTTTATAAATTTATAGTGTATTTTACCTGGGACCAATATACGCATATATTGATACCATGGTAACATTTTTTCAAATGTTCTGACTCAAAATCATTGCTATAATTGTGATTTAACGAGCTTAATTAGCGACAATGTGACAAGAGACTTAAATCTTAAGTCTTGTCGAGTACAATGATTGTATATCTCTTGGTAATTGAGCTACTTGTGTTTGTCTCGTAAGTACGGAAATGTAGCGTAACAAGGTGAACTTTAATCTTGTCCAATGGCGGATGTTATTGCGTAGCTAGATTTTTAATTTTTTTTTACTTATTTATGTCGAATGCCAAAAACGTATGTATCTTTTATGTAAATATTTTGATTGAAAATATTTATTAGAAGTAAACAAAATTGAAAATACAATGTTTTGTATCTAGAAATAGCTTTTACCTCACCGTTTTATGTTCGCGTAATTTCGGATGAAAGTTTTCGGATAAAAATAAACTAAACGTTGATTCAAGTTCAATTACAGCTGTCTGTTTCTGACTTTGATATTTTCATGTTTAGTTTTACTTGTTGTGTGTTTTTTGTTTATAAATGGAATTTTACCTAAAACTTAGGGTTTGGATAGGTTTTCCAATAAGTTGAAGGTCATCCATTAATCATTAATGTATTGTCACCCTCTGATATTCGCAAATCTGTGGTACAGAGTTGTAACTAAAATGGTCCATATAAAACAGAATGATAATATTAAAATACCAGTATTTAGGGCTTTTTTTCCTTCTATAGCAGGGGCCATTATTTACCGTTAACAGGCGTCTTCTCATCGGGAAAATTCTTTAACATCATACAGTTTTCCCCTGAAAATAAAATTCAATTTGATTTTTACGTGAAGTTTTTTCTTCCACCATTTCTAAATAATTTTGAATGAAAATTTTACATTTCAAGCTACATTGTTTAGTGATACGGAGATTGCTGTAAATATTATGTGACTTTTTCGATTTAACTCATGGTTGGATAGCAGAACTTTAGCACGCATATATTATTATTATATCATATGAGAACATAACGTATCACACATGACATTGCAAAAATATATGGAAGTTTCTTTTCAACTCGTGTGATGTCATTGATATGTGCACAGTGCCAATAATTTACGAAAGGTTAACGAAGCCAGAGCTTTTTTCCCTTCTATAGCAGGGGCCATTCATAGGCGTCTTCCCCTCAGGAAAATTCTTTAAAATCATGCAGTTTTCCCCCAAAATTCAATTTACATCAAGTTTTTTCTTCCCCTTTTGCAAAAATTATGCGTTATTTTCCCCCAAATTTAAGGAAAAGGCCCCTTCCCCTACCTGTGAAAAAAAGCCCTGGAAGCTTTCTGAAATGCTTGGCAAATGTTATACACAAACAATTATGCATCAAATTTTGTCCTCCATTATCCATACATAATAATAAATATTGTTTTCCGTTTAAAGTTATTTCTCAAGGAAGGAAATGCTAAATGAGATCAGATATGATTCCCTTCTGTACCATTTTGGGAACCTTTTGATCACAATCTTGCCAGGTCTTTTGTGCATTGAAAATAATACCAATTTTAAGACATATGTGGCTTTAATTAATTTAATTTTAAGTTACACTGACATAGACCAGAGTTTTAGCTTATATTGTAGACAAGATACGTTGCTTTTGTCTCAGTTATTCTTGAAACTAAAATGTTGTCCCATTCATATATTAATTTCATTACAAGTTTGCTTTAATTTTTAAAATGATTATTTCTTTAAATTTCTAAAACTGGTTCACTCAACAGTTGTCAAATTATATATAATTAAATGATTTTTTATTTATAAAGCCTAAAAATTCATAATTGTTTGTATCTTTTTTGTCCTCAGACTTCATTTCAGTATTATGAGTATATGAATAGGTCTTAATGGAGCATGATTATGACGACTAGGTGCAAAATTTTGATTTCCTTATAAGTTAAATGCATCATTTGGTTAAAACTGCTTCTGTTCAGTCATTCTAATTGATGATTCTTTTCGAGTTTTGAATTAAACTCCATAGTCCATGTGGTCAGATGAACTGTATTAATTGTTTTGTTTTTGGAAAAGGGGAAGAAGGTAGGCACTGGTAAAAGGGGGAAATTACTTGAAAGAGGTAAATTTGTGCAAATAGGCGAAAAAGATTTTTTTTGGGAAAATTTAGCTCATTTTCTGAGGGGAAGACACTGACTATCACTGTCACTCTCTTCATAAGAAACCCTAATTCATTACAATAGTTATAATATCGCCTTGTTTTACTTACAGCGGCTAAATGATTGAGCAGGTGACAGCCAGTTGTATTACACCAGAAATGAACGACCCAAGAGAGGATGGAAGTCGTTGGTTGGTTGTTCTTGGGTCATTTTTTGTACAGTTTATAATATGTGGAATAACATACAGCTTGGGAATCTTTCAAGTTGTATTTCAAGATGTTTTCACGGAGGATCATTTTGACACTTCATGGGCTGGAGCCATACTTCTATATATAACAGCTTTGACTAGTAAGTTTAACATACTAATATAGTATATATATAAATACTTATGAAATGTTATATACTGTATATAATACGAACAAACTGTTTACATTCTTCATCTATTGATAAATAGACTAGTATTAGTAATAACTGGCCATCTGAACTTTGAATTTAGAATCTCTTTACTGTTCTTATGTGCTGTGCATCACATCATCTTTTATCATTTTATGCCATAAATCAGCAGATTTTAATGCTACAGTGTAATTGTCAAATGATCATTGGAAATGGAACTATTAAAACTGCTTTATTTGATCTGATGCAAAAAAAACAGTCAAAATACTGACTAAAAGGCTAAGTTTATAATATGGCTTATGCTATTACCTTGGTATTAATGTTCATTTACTTGTCATGTGAATTGATAGTGTCTATGTTTATATCTGAATCATGTTCAAATACTGTCTGCTGTATGAAATTAAAAAAAAAACGACATGCATTTAACTGAAGTAAAAATTGTTAAAAAGGTTGTAGTGCTTCTACTAGATTCATGAAATGTTAAACTATTTGAATAAGAGGAATAAATCTTTTTTACTGCCTGATAGCATTCCGGATATATTCATTTTCTAGTTTATCTCCATTTCATGTCATTAAATATTCTTATTAATAATTAATTTCCAGGTGTATTGTTCCGATGCCTTATGAGCAAGTTTGGAAGTCGTGTTTGTGTGATGGTAGGTGGATTGATAGCAGCTTCGGGACTAGCTCTCTCTGTATTTGTTACCTCACTTTTCCAGCTCTATCTTACATATGGAGTAATGACAGGTAAACACCCTTATCCTTATTTCTTCTGTTTAAAGTGTGGCAATCTGTTCGCACCATCTTTGATTAGAAATTCTTTTTATTTATGATAATCAATCAGGGCCTTTTTTCCTTCTATAACAGAGGTTGAAATTTGGTGACTTCCCAATTGCAAAAGGTTATTTTTTTCCCGATTCGGGGAAAGAAATTGGGTAACAATTGTTTGTGATGCAGTTCACCGGCAACGTCTATTATGGAATGCAATTTTTATTGGAGGGTTAGCTGGTTCCTATACTGAAAAAATGGAGGGAGCACTTATTATTTACTTTATTTTATTTCATTTAATATGTACATATTTAGTATGTAAGTAAAGATGTTAGCATATACATATAATTAATTATTAATGATTTGTATCTGCTAGAATTTAATGAGAAGTGCTTTGTAAGTGTGTTTTATTAACTATCTACTAATTTGCTATCTAGATAGTATCATCACAATATACTTTATCTTATTAAGGATTGAACTCTACAGTGTGGTATCATTATTATAACAGTTAACACAATTCAAATCCATTATAACAGTCTTTGAAATGTCAATGATTCGTCTATCTGTGACCTATTTATGATGACCTGATTTACCGGATGGTCTGATTTTAGGTAGTTGTGTGCTCATTGGCTGGTACCCATGGCCTGATTTCTTCTAAGGTTGTATAGGGGGTTACCAGTAATTGATCATGTACACATCAGTGATATCTTGTGTAAATATTTCTAATCATGAAATTACTATCTACTGATAAAACTGTAAATTCTAAATTCATTTTAAGATAATTTAAATCATGTATACTGCTTGTGTATTGATAAATATTGTAATTTCACTTACAACATAGGAATTATCTTATCTACATTTTGATTGGCTTGACTTAAGTTGACACTACCCACTCGTGTGATTTTGTGACCTGTAAGTAGCTGTTATGTGGGCTGAAGTAATGTGACAGATCTTAAAACCATAGATAGTACAGATAAAAAATAGTCTCACTGCTTATGTTAAATGTAACATATAGCAGTCTGCTACCTTATCAGAGTGCCTCATTGTAAGCCTTAATGTGTCATTTCGGGCAGTAAGTACTGTTAGTAAGTTGGGGTGCAACAATATGGCATTTATAACCCATATTGTGATATATTGCAATACAGTCAACCCATATTGCAATAAAATACAGAGAAGTAAAGAAAAACACTATGAAACTAAAGCCATTGTCAAATAAAGTGTTAATCCATTACCACATAGAGATGATATAACTGTTCAAGGTAGTTCATTCAACATACAGTGTATTCAGTAGATGGCTTATCAGTATCAGTTTTACACACTGTACCAATATAGGTTTATTGGAAAACTGCAATTCCATGTTATTGTACTATTCAGGGCCGTAGGAATGTGTTGGAGGGGGGGGGGGGGGGGGGGGCTAGTTTTGGCTGTAATGCTGTAATGGTAGTTAAAAGGGGCAATAATTGATTCTCCCCCTCTCCCCGTTGTGTCAGAAAACTCCAAAATTTGCCCCCCCCCCCCATCTGAAATTGTAAAAGTGACTGATTTATATTGTATGATTTATTGTACATTGTGTGCATACTTTGTGTATTTCAGGAGTTGGGTTTGGTCTAGCTTGTACACCATCTATAATGATTATAGAACAACACTTCCATCGTAATCGCTTTCAAGCTGTCAGTGTCGCCGCTGGTGGCGTGGGTACCGGAATTATCACATTCCCTTTTATGATCAAACATCTGCTGGAGTTTTACGCCTGGAGAGGCACATTGCTGATTCTTGCTGGTATGGCATTCAACTTGTGTGTATGTGGAGCACTTATGTTTCCTGTACATAAAGCCAAAGAAATTAGACTGCAGCCATTGTTGTCCTGTTTTCCTCTACGGAATCCTATATTTCATGGATTATGTATCAGCAATTTCTTCTGGAGTTTTGGATCTACCATTGTGTACATGTACTTACCAGCTTATGCTATCAATGAAAACACTGATCTTGAAAGTTCCTACCTTCTTGTGTCTTGTATCGGCATCGCTAGTTTTACGTCTCGTACAATTTTTGCTTTCATGGGTCGCAAAAGCGCCCTTGATGATGTCACAGCTGTATTGTGCTCTGTGACCCTCGGTGTTGTACTAACCGGTGTAGCGCCGATGATGTTTGAGAAGTATGCCGGACAAATCGGTTTCACATTAATATTTGGATTTTATAGTGGATATTGGACTACCTTCCTATCTCAGATCTCAAGAGAGCTTGTGGGGCCAGAATATATAGCTATGGGTAATGGGTACCTTAGCTTCATGATAGCAGTAGGAAGCCTGCTGGGCGGGCCTTGCGCAGGTACAAATTTTTCTTCTGTTTATTTTGTCATAATGGAACAAACATTATAATGTATATATATATTATAATGTTGGTTCCATAGAGGTATATTCAGTAGATTCTTATATTTATGAATAATTAACAGCAATTGGATAGGGCTGTGGATCGTTGGGTAAGTGGCGATCCGATCCAATCTAAGATTCAACACTTACGATCCACAAATTGAGTCACAAATCTTTTGTTATCAATTAACCCATCTAAAACTTCAAAATTGCAGTCCTGAAGACAGATAAAACATTTTTAGGAATAATGAAGTAAATCAATATAAATTGTTCTATGGCTTAAATTTATACGTACTCCCTTCCAGTTAATTGATTTACCAGCATCAGTATTTAAAGAACCGATTGGACATCTTGGCAAACAAAGTAGTCCGTGATGAGACAAGAACTATTCAGAGAAAAGAATTTTTAAGAACAAAGAATACACTTTTAATATGTTAAAAAACAAAATCGCGAACCACGATCTTAGTAATGACGATTATTCATACTCGATTTTTCAATTTGATTTGTGAATACCCGAGTACTCGGATACTCGCCACAGCCCTAAAATTGGAAGCTAAGTATGGGAGGGACTCCTGATTTTAACGATGGTCTCCCCATTCAAAAAGGTTAGTGTCGAAATCTGCAAACACATTTGTGACCATAGAATGAGTTCTAGTTTTTTGGGATGTTTAAATTTAGTATTTTACCAAGCTCCAGCTAGCAAGAGGCCACATAATCGATCCGGCTGTCAGAGCAGGATTTTCTAGACGAATTATACTTATGAGTATTAGTTTATTATAGCTGTTTGCGAGTATATAGTGTAGTGTCTATTACTAGTTTGGCTAATCCTGATATTCAAAGCAGGAATTTTTTGGGGGCGATTTTATAGCCGAAATTCGGTCATATTCCCAATGGAAAATAGTGCCTTTTTTCCCAATTCACAGACAAAAATTCCCAATAACATTTTTTATAAGTTCATTAACATCACTATTGGTAGTAAATACCTTATTCTGCTACTGTTCTGTGGGAGAATAAGTAGAATAAGTTGAACATTGCAAAAATTGTAGTTATACATTTTTCCCAATTTCGATTAAAACACCGCGAAAATTCCCAATCCCAAGGGTATGGGTCATATTCCCAAAATACCGAGAAAAAACCCTGCAAAGTATTGCTCTGATTTTTCACAAAAATACATGGTTATAGTAGACTTGTTTTAATAGTTTACTTGAACTGTTAAGACTGCCTTGTATATGAATCACATAGTATTAGTATAAAAAAGCTGAGTACATTATGTCCAGTGATCAAGTGTTGGTATCCTGAATCAATTTACATTATGCCTACATAAAGTTATATTAATACACCTTACATCAAGTTATAAAAACGTGAAACTTAAGTATAAAGTATTTACGTAATTTTTTTTTACTGTAGCTAGGACTGTTAGTTATTTTCGGATTTTATTTTGAATATTAGGTGTTGTGTATCAGTATTATTCAAAATGTGTATGATTACACCTATAAAACATATAATTTATATTTGGTATCAAAGTATCAAATTTAAGTCATGACTGGTGATAGCTTCAAGCTTTGTCATCATTGAGTCATTCATATAGAGGATGACATATATATTAATATATCTTGGTCTAGTTTCTACTTCAACAAGATTTGAACATCTATCTCACATTCTGTCTACCAGCTAATCTCAGACTTGTTTAGGCTTAAGTTAAAATTAAGTTTGTTTGCCCTTTACCGACCGACCCGAAAAAATCATGCCGACTCAAAACATTTTATTGCAAAATCTGGGAGAACTTTATTTTTATACTTGGGAAAATATACATGTACTCAGTGCTTTTAGATAAACATTTAAAGTAGGTATCATTTGAAGTAATGAATGAAAACAATGTGTGTTAAGGCACTGAGTACATGTTTATGGTTGATTAAAGCAAACAATAAATGGTTGTATGGTAGCAGAATACATAAAATGAATATAGAATGCTTTTACATGCTAGGTAAAGGTCAAATTCAGAAATAAAATAAAGTATTTTTCCTACCTACCGACCCTCTTCTAAAATTCAGGGTCGGTAAAGGGCAAACAAACATATTTTTAATTTAGGCCTTATGTTTCTCCTGGATGAGTGATAAAATAAAATAGATCTATATTAATTTTGATATCCAAATGCACTATTTTATACTCAGGAAACATGATGTCAAGTGAGTTTAAGCCATTTAGAAGTATGATAATACAAATATGTTAATTCTGGGCTTGACATATTCATTTGTCAACTTGAATTTATTGTAGAAATTGACTACGGGTGAGGCTTAAAGTAAAATTAAATGCCGTCCCAAAAAAATCTATTGCATAATCTGGGAGAATTTTTATATTCACACTTTTGAGTTGCTTTCAGCTGATTTCCTCTTTCTGATCATTTGTAAAGCATACAATAATTGAATAAATGGTTATATGGTTACAGGTAGTAGAATGCATAAAAAATTAAAATAATGATATAAATTAATGCTTCTAGATGGAACTTCCGAAGTGTAATTTCATGCTAAGTAAAGGTCAAATTCAGAAATAAAATAAAACACTTTCCTACATATGGACCCTCTTAAAATTCAGGGGCGGTAAAGGGCAAACAAACATATTTTTAATTTGAGTTGAAATGACTGTAAATGTAGTCATTATTCTAAAGCTAGACGAGTAACACGAAAATGCTTCAAGCCCTGTAATTCATTCATGCTGGTGTGAATTGTTAAATAATTTAGATATAGGATCTTGTCTATCTAGATAATACAATCCTACTTTATTTATCACTGTCATATTTGCGCTCTCTTCTCGCGTGCCCTTGTTACATTATTAATATTATAGACGTCATATTATGTTGTCAAGTGTTCATGTTATTGTGTACTTTGTTATCCCTGTGACATGTGACTTATAAATACAATAATTTCACTGTGTCATACCTTGTAATCTGAAACATTCATTACACTTAGGACCTACATACATGTAGTGTGTTGTGTCCAAGATTTGAGATTAAAGAACTGATTTTTCAACTCAAGGGAATTTCTACAATTTTGATGTCTAAATCCCCACTCTAGAGACAACCGTATTTGTCTAAATCCCCACCCTAGAGACAACCGTATTTGTCTAAATCCCCACCTTAGACCCTACTTGGTGTATCAAATGTGACATGGATGTTAAACCTGACCAAAATTTATTTCCCGGGACCCGGAGTCAGTATTTAAGTTTATCAATTTCCGTCTGTCGGAAATGGTCTTCTGTCTAAAGTCCTGTGTATGCCCGCTGCCCCCCCCCCCCCCTCCCCCACGGTGGGCAAAATATTGACAGGTGCATAAAGGCATCTTATCTCCCCTCTCTCTGCAGCTGCTCTAAGACTGAAATGACCATAGCTGCCATGGGTTATTATACAACTGATAAATAATAAAAGTGTCTGGGGTAGAATAAGTCACCTAGAACAATGTACATTTGTACCACTCTTCTAACATGAAATATACCTTATCTTTGGTTTATGAAGAGAACCCCGTAGTAATGGTCCGACTATGATCACTAGCCCCTCACCTCTATGAATTCCAGTCCCACCCAAGAATGAACAAATTCTCATTTGTGGTAGCTGTCCAGTTACATTGTATGTTTGTTTGTTCCATCGGGTTTAACGCCATTTTCAATATTATTTCTGTAATATTTCAGTCATATCCTGGCGGGCAGTTATCCTAACCAGCTTCCTTGTTCTTTATTAAGGCCTTAATCAGTACCAACAACATTCTATCTGCAAGCTTCTGCCAAGCTACCCCACATAATATAGAGGTGGAGGACAATTTAACATCAGATGTAATATCTTCAGTCAAATTCAGTTACATTGTAGCTAAGGGCATGTGGGTTGTTCTATCTGGATGTAGTCTGGGGTCTTCCTACAGCATTAAAGCTAGAAAATCATCAAATCAACCCTTGCTTGATGGGGCTGAAAATAAAAATAAGTTTGTTTAGGAGTGCTCCGACCCTGAATTTTAGCACTGGGTAGGTACAGTGTAGGTAGGGATTTTTTTTTACTACATAAGGTAGGAGCACTCCAAACAAACTTATGAAGTTATTTTAATTTTCAGCCTGAATGACATTTACAAAATGTAGCAACATTATTAAGTGTATTGTTTAGTTGTTACACCTGAATATTTCTTGTAGTTTGTGTAATCTTTCAATTATCTCTGTAGAATCTTATAAAACTTTGGCTTGCTAAATAATGTATCTTTCTCATAATTTGAATTATTTTGTCCCAAAATTCCTGTTACCATAATATGATAATTCCATTAAATATAGGTCAAGTTTGTTAATGTTACTTGATTCTTGTTTATATGGATTTTTAGCTCAGTTTAACCATAGGTGTAACTGATATAAAACATGCAGTGTTCAATATGAATTATTAATTAATTTGCCTCCAGATTTCCTCACTAGTTTTATCTCTATTTCGAGGGCTCAGCGGAACACTGTCGTAACTTGTTCTTATTTCAATATGAGTTACAACACTGTTGCGCTGAACCCTCGATTTACATTACCTTGTCTTGCTGGTATATATTTCTATATTTACCTTATACTATTTAGAGAATAGTGTGATTATTATACCGATACATTTAGTGTTTCCCTTGATCAGCTTATTCTTCTAAGAACATGAATTGTGTTTGGATGCAACGCTTGATAAAATTACTGAAATGTGATATTATTTCGTGTTAAGTGTTTGAAAACAAGCTCTTACTGTAATGGTAATAAAACAGTACATTAAAGATATCCTCTCTTTCTGTACTGTGCGTACAATGTAGTTAAGAAAATTTGGGGCTTGCTTTATCTCAGATGTTATAGGGAGGGTTGGGTGCCCAAGAATTGTATTTAAGGTGCCCGAGTAGCTGATATAGGTGTTTTACTCTTGGTCTACATGTTGCATAATTCAAACGAGCCTTTTTTTCCCCTCCACCCATTTTTCAGACAAAATCCAAAATAAGCCCCCACCATCTGTAATTGATTACTACTGGCCTGCATACTCAAGCCTGTTAAGCTTTTTGTATGTGTTAACTGTACACTGTAGTTACATTAATTATTGTCTTAAGTGGGTCATTTAAAATGCTTCGTTAAGCACATGATCCAGTGTCAAACTTGAAACAAGATGTCTTCCTGTTATTATTTTATTCCACTTTACATTATAAAACTTTGACCTCCAAATCTCTGCCAAGTTATCCAAGGTACATCTCATATGTATGATCTAACTACATGTAGGTTTAACATAATTATAGTCTTATCTAATTATTAGAGCTTATAAGCCAAAATTAATTAGGCATCTGAAGATCTACGGATTAGGGCTAAAATTTTGAGCCCAGTGGTTGTGTGTTCAAATCCCGTCGTACCCAAAATACATGTCAGATTGCTATTTGTTTATTGAAAAAAAATTACTCAAGAGGCCAGAAAAATATCTAAATGTAACCCTAGCCCCCAAAAATCTAATTATTTGTTACTGTTTGATTTTCCAAATGATGAAATACTAACTTGCATATTTATATTTACAGGAATACTCATTCAAGAAGAAAAAGAGTTTCAATATGCCTTCTATTTAGCAGGTAAGTAATACATTGTGTATATGTTAAACTGTTAATAACTTAATTATCTCATGCCATTCATTTTAAATCAGTGTGACAATGAGTACCAGTAATTTTGGTCACATGCATACAATCCATTGTTCACTCATATTTATAATAATTATGTCTCTGGTTAATATATTTAGTGAAAATTGTCATTTTTTAAAGGGGGATAGATTTAGTTAACTTATGGTCTCTGAGTCTGATTAGTAAATTATACAAGTGAGCCTCTCCCATCTGTGAGTTTACCCCCCCCCCCCTTAAAAAAATAAGTTGTCAGTTGGTATTGATCTACAGTACAACCTCTCCAGAGCAGCCTTCTTAAGCAACAATCACCCTGCTACTCATAATTTTGCCAAATGCATAATTTAACTGTAACTCTCTAGAGCAACAATCTCTAAACAACAATATAATGTTGCTTTGGAGAGGTTGCACAGTATTTCTCTGATTTCTGCAGAACAGTGGTTTTCTGCATGTTTTTCTTTATCCCTGGACCCACTTGGGGCTCTAGCAACCCCCAAGCCCCAAGCTCAGTTAATTTGAGTTTCCTTTGGCCAATCACAGTCATTTCTGCAATAAGTTATTATGTTTGTTTTGCTTTGTAGGAGCCTCATTGATTTGGAGTAATGTGATGTTACTCGTGTTTAAATTTAAACGCTGTGGACCACTCCCATCCACTGACGGGGCTTGCGGTACCACCAAGTCACCGTTACTGGACGAGTCCTACGATGAGCCGGTGAAAGTCAATATAAGCAACAGAAAGGAGGACCAAGTCTTAGTGTAAGTTTATTTCATGTAAACTGAGTCGCTATTTTAATACGATAAGCAGTAAAAAAATTGTCGGTTTCTGGTTACTTGCTCATTAAAAAAATAGGGTAGGTAGGTTGGGGGTTTTATAATGCCCCCACTGTTCAAATGGCGGAAATTAACTGTTATCCCTGTCCGTTCGTTCAGATTTTGGTTTCCGAGCGAGAACTCAAGAAATATTTCATGAATTGGATTCATATTTTACATTAAGGTGTATACATGTAATAATAAAATATGCGTCAAGTTTAATTTCCATTTAAATCCAAACATTTTCACAGAGTTATGTCCCCCTTCCTGACTTAGCTCTAAGCAGGTATTCGTGTCTTCTGGACTGTCCTCTGGACACATTTCTAGATTTTTACTGTTCTTGAAAACATGCGGAAATGTTAAAAGTGTGAGATCGTAGAAGTACCCTTCTTCAGGTTTATAAATAGTCTAGGTTCAAGGGGAAAATTAGTGTAGGTGGGGTAACCAGAAACATACAATTCTTTACGCCTAAGTTTGATGTTAACTTGAAGTTTCTTTAACTGCCAGTACTGGTGTTTACTCGGTAAGCTTTAAGCTTTGTTTTTGCCAATTAATGATCTAACATTCAGAAAAAGGCTATGTTTTAAATACATTCTTTTTGATCTTTTAATGCAGTTTCAAAAAAATATAGTGATGGAAAGATGGAGTTTTAAAAATATATTTATTGACTGAAAGGTAAAACATGTGCAAGCTTCAGTCCTTTTGTATGTGGCTTCGATTTGAACTGCGAAGTGTATGTATTGTACAAACAAAATGTTGTGGCATTAGTTGACCCTATTGTGATAATATCTATGTATTAAAGCTTATCTTCAACTTTGTTAATTGCCCTTAAATTAATTGAACATAATTGAATTCTTCCTCCAGTAATACTGTCTCATTTTAATGGTCTGTTCATTTGGAGTTAATGTAGTGAAGGCTGTATTTTACAGTCTTTTAGATAATTACGTAATGATTAATATAATTTCTTCGTCAAGATTTAGCACTTTAACATTTAGTCCTGTTTTATTTTTTTTGCACTGTTTAACAATTAAGAGGGATGATAGGTAGTCTAGTGGTAGCACTCTGGACTGCTAACTGAAAGGTCATGGGTTTGAACTTCGGCTTGGCCTTTTGATATTTCAGGGAAGCTTTTTCAGTGTCACCATCCCAACTATCAAGCCAAGACAGGGCTTATTTTCCTTCTATAGCAGGGGCCGTTAACAGGCGTCTTCCCGTCAGGAAAATTCTTTAAAATCATGCAGTTTTCACTAAAATTCAATTTACATCAAGTTTTTTCTTCCCCTTTTGCAAAAATTATGCGTTATTTTCCCCCAAATTTAAAGAAAAGGCCCCTTCCCCAACCTGTGAAAAAAAGCCTGTAAGTATTGTGTTAAGAAAATCACAGAAAGTGGTTAGGCGTGTATTGGTGCTTTACACCAGGCAGAATAAAGGACCGGGAAAAACTATTCGAAACAAGAGTATGGGTTCATGTATTCCTGTATCTTCTCTTCCATCTCTCTGGGAAGGCTCTGAAATGACAATTTCTGTTATGGTCGTTTCACAACTAATAGATAAATAAATATTATAGAAAATTCAATCATACTTCAAATTTACACTGTCTGCCTCTGACGTTGGCATACATATACAAATTGTTTGACCGATGTTAGGATAACACAGCTGTTATTCGTACGTATATAAATAAATACTCCTTTTAAGTATTTCACCGGCTGTTGAAGATATAACTTGTGGTGTATTGCCTACAGCAAAAACATGTCAAATCAAATTCAAATAGTTTACTTCAAAGGATTGTTGCATACTAGCTATGCACCCTTTGTGTGCACAACGCATTGTGACTGTCTTTTTAAAGACCCACATGCAGATCAATTTAAGATGTAAATGATCAGTCAAGTTCAAATTTTGTCCTCAATAAAATTTTCTACTGAAATAGCATGCATGTGATTCATATTGTGTATCTACCTATTAGGAGAACTGCAGACTTTATTTTGTGTGAAATAACTTATTGTACAATGTATGCATACCAATAAAACTATATATAGATAACCATTAGCTTATAATATTACAAATTATACATATACATGTATGTATCATATGTTGTGAAGTTTGCGTATTAAATGTTCAAATACAGTCAAACCTGTCAACAAAGGCCACCCTTGGGATACAATCAAACCTGTCAACAAAGGCCACCCTTGGGATACAATCAAACCTGTCAACAAAGGCCACCCTTGGGATACAATCAAACCTGTCAACAAAGGCCACCCTTGGGATAGAAAATATGTGGCCTTTATTGACATGCAGTCTATTTTCGGAGGTCATTTTGCTCTAAATTACCAATGACAGTTTTTAAAATCTTTAAGAATGACCTTTATTCTCAGGGTGACCTTTATTTGGAGGTGGCCTTTATTTGGAGGTGGCCAGTAACTCTGGTTTGACTGTATCAGCAGAAATGTTTAAATTCAGAACAAATTCTGAAGTCAGGATAAGAATGTCCCAGTTTGATAAAGTCTTGTAGGCAGTATTCCTTACTGTGAATATTTATATATAAGAGGGTGTCATGTCAGTAAGAGAACACCATGTTCCCAATGTCTGGTTGTTTCCTGGTTTTACAACACTAGTGGGGAACCATAACACTAATGGGGAACCATGACACTAGTCGGGAACCATGACACTAATGGGGAACCATGGCATAAATGGGGAACCAAGATACTAGTGGGGAACGGAACCAAGATACTAGTGGGGAACCATGACACTGAATTGAAACCATGACACTAATGGAAAACGATGGAAATTAATGGGGAACTTAGACAGTAGTGGGGAACATAACACTTAGTGGTATTAATGGGGAACTAAGATACCTTCTAATGGGGAACCGTAATCCCATAATTTAGCCTGTTACACTCACTGTATTAAACATTTTGGAAAATCCATATTTGGCATCTTTCTCTTACTTTACTTTGACTTCAATGTTGTGAGGTGTATTTTGTGTTGTATTAGTCTGACCACAAATGCTGATTGATCATTGTTGTTTATTGTTTTTGTCTGTTGTTATATACATTTGTACCACCTGACGTCAGGTACTTATTAGTTCTTTAATTGTCCTTGCTTCACATACCAACAGCTTCAATTTTGCGGCCCTCAGTCATGTTCCTGAGACGTTTATTTAGACGAGGTATTTAATCACACATGGTAGACTTCATTTTCTATTTTCTTGCTTTTTTGCGGTTTATTTTCACGGACAAACAAGTCAGCTTTTATTTAATCCTTCAACTCTGGGTGGGTGGGGTATGATAATAATTTTATGGTCGGGCAACAATTTTGTGTAATCATGCATTAATTTTACAGTTTATTTGATTGAAGATTATACATGAAAATAACTTTTTAGGCCCTTTCCTTGCCACTGACAGGGATGTATTATAGCGATCAAAATAATAATTTAAATTGAAATTCTGTCCTATTATTATATATTGAAGTAATCTTAAATTAAAAGCTGACTACTATATCTTTTGCCTCATTATATTCAATATTGATACAGTAGTTTATGGATTCAGGGATTGAATGCTGTGACTTAAGAATGCTACCTAACTGCTTTTAACAGTTTGTTTCTGTGTTTACTAAAATCAATTGATAAAGCATGTGAAAATTGGAATATGAAATACAAACATAAATTAAATTTTATCATAGATCTTTCTAATGCCATCATAAATCCCCCAAAAATTCTTTCTGGTAAAAAATATTGCCTACAGTCAAACCTGTGTTAGCAGCCACCTCCAAATAAAAGGCCAACCTGTGATGAAAGGCCACTCTTTCAAAACCGTCACTGATTAACAACCTCTGAATAAAGGCCATCTGTCAACGAAGGTCACCTTTTTGTCTTTCCCAAGGGTGGCCATTATTCACAGGTTTGACTGTACTTACAAAGTTAATGTTCTTGCCCACTGAAAATTGTCTGGGTAGGTTATTTCAAACAAATTTTTTAAGGATAGTCAAGTTTTGCATGTTTTGCATGAAATCCTAACTCACATAGAAATCAGATCTGTAACTAACTAACTAACTAACCTCTTTTACGCGTATTAATTAAAATACAATCATGTGATGCTGTCACCCTTTATAGAAGATAGTATAGGTAAGAGTGCATATTTGAGGGTTCTATGTCGCAGTCTTCACGCTAACTCACTATCCTACAGCCCGGGCTAGTAAATTTCCTATTAGGTTAGTGAATTTTTTAAGAATTATGTATTCGGGCTAGTGGTAAATTGTTTATTTTCAACAGTCCACATATAATTCGGGCTAGTGCTTCAAAAAAAAAATCAGTCGAACACTGATGTCGTGGTATTTTTCGTACCAGTAAATAAGAAAGCTCAAGAAACAGTACTGCCTGTAGCTTTCTTATTATGTAGAACAAAAAAATATGCATTCTAGCTGTCTATCTAAGTCCTACATCCATGTTTACTAATCTATGATATCAATGACATCGTCAACACTGTCAGGTGACATAATATGTCACGCCACCATTTCTTCCATATTTGTGCGAGCAGTGCAGCGAAGCTTTCTGAGCATATGCAGTAACTACCAAGTCGCTATTTAAAACTAAGAAGTTAGAACGACAGTTTTATTTTCTATCATTATAAGAAAGCAAAACTTCCTTATAAAAAATTCTTGTCACTGATTGGATAACAAAGTGGGATGAGCACTAAGTAACAATAAAATGCATTGACTAACTTCATTTTTTGTAGATTTAAACTTTTCATTTATTGTTTAAATCAGTTACTGGACTTATGATTATAATTAATTCTCAAATTTCAGTGCTCAGCATGTCTAAAAATATTGTCCTTTTAAACTGAGAATTAAAATTATGTGAATTGGAACTAATTTTACTGCGTAAAGGTGAAATATTCTGTTTTATCATTATGCTTGCGTTAGTCCACTGTTAGAGAGTACTTCTAGTACTGGTTCTTCCCAGGAACGATGGATAGGTGAACTGTCAGCCCAATATGACTCTGACTGTTGAAAAGGGGCAAACAAACTAACAATATTTAGTGAATTGTGAATTTTTATCATTGCACAATTCATATGGTAATGAACTGAATAGTTAAAAGCCAATTAAAATTTGCCTTGACTTTCTTTCATTTTGCATGACCTGCATGTTTATTTTCTAAATTTATTTACTTTGACATTTTTGTTTCGATATGATACATACTAACTTTCCTCATAATATTATGTATATATACGTATTATGTCTTATCTTGTCTGTGTATAGGAGGGTAGATTAACAAAATGAACATTATGCATGCATGGCTCTTTTTGATTCTGATGTCATTTCCCTTCAATGTGTGTTTGCTTGCTGTATGAAAATCTAATTATTATAATAATGTAGCTAAGACCAACTGTGGTCCAGTGGTCAGTGTGCTGGACTTATAGCCCGGCGATCTGGGTTCGAGTGTTGTTAGCCGTAGATCTTACATACCCTTCAATGAAAGTTTGGCAAAATTGTCGATTTTTTTTCATCTGTAGAAAAATTGCTGACTCCTTATGGCAGGGCAAGTTTGTACTGGTAAGAATACCGTCCAGGAAATCTGGTGAATTAAAAGTAAACCGGTTGCCGTATGCTGGTAATAACTGAAATATTGTTGAAAAAGGGCATTCCCCATACCGAAAAAAGTTACAAAAAAGTTATGCCTTTTGAGGCAAAAAAAGTTACAAAAAAAGCATAACTAAGTTATACAAGTTTGGAACCATTTATTTCAACATAGTTACAGAAAAGTTATGCCTATTAAAAGTTACTAACTAATATGTAACTTTTTTGTGCCTATTTACAGAGAAAAGTTACATATTAGTTACAAAAAAGTTACACTATAGTTACAAAAAAGTTACATTCTAATTTCTATGCATGATTAAGACACAGAAAAGTTACAAAAAAATTATAAGTGTATAAAAGTTACAAAAAAGTTACATTTCAGGCAATACTTTAGTTACATTCAAAGTTACAAAAAAGTTACATTGTAGGCATTCTATAGTTACATTTAAAGTTACATAAAAGTTACAGAAAAGTTATATTCAAGGCATACTTTAGTTACATTCAAAGTTACAAAAAAGTTATATTCTAGGCATACTTTAGTTACATTCAAAGTTACATAAAAGTTACAAAAAAGTTACAGAAAAGTTATATTCTAGGCATACTTTAGTTACATTCAAAGTTACATAAAAGTTACAAAAAAGTTATATTAAAGTTACAGAAAAGTTACATTAAAGTTACAGAAAAATTACAGAAAAGTTACACTAAAACAACCGAATTTTCACTTTAATCAGACAAGATTTTAAATATTAATATCAAAGCATTTAATTATTTCTTAAATAATACAAAAAGGATGCGAAAACAAAATCAGTTTACAGTGACTTTTTAAGCACATAGATATTTCTTGAATAAAACACTATACAGTCTATATTCCAACATTTTAGATGTATTTATGCTTAATTCACAAGACAATGGTGATTAGAGTTCTCTTCCTCAAGTTTGTTTTCATTTTTCTTTGTTCAAAACTGACCAATACTGCATTATTCTAGGTTCATCTACAAAACTTAATAATGTAGCTTTCACATCTTTGCCTTTAATAACAGCAGTCTGGAAAAAAAGAAGACAATATACAATAAAATATGATTTAATAATTTCAATTGATTATCCAACAGATAATGTGGATTACTTATTGTAGTCAACTTAGAAAGAACATTTGCAAGTGTTTAAATTTCATATGCAGACAACCTTTAAAAGACAGAGAATCATCTTTACAGAAGCTCTTTATAATATTTTTCAGTCAATACTATATAGTACTAGTAGAAAAACAGCCCAGATCTCTAGCTTGAGGAAATAGGATTCAGATTAATCCAGATCATTAATAAGTTACTATTTCTGTTTGAAAGTTTCATTAAGATTTTTGTGTTCAACTTAGCAATATTAGTTGATGTTAAGATTAAGAAATTGAAAAAGTTTGTGTTTTCTATACATGCATATTGATTATGTTCCAATCATAAATATGACTTCAGTTATCAAACAAGAGTGCCAGGTCTCAAATACCCTAAGCCCTATGTCAAGGGCCATAACTCATAAGTGCCTGTGCCAATTGGGCTGGTTATCAAACTTGACAGTTGTGACCTGCTGGACAAGTATCCTGAAAAAATTGTCGAAGTCCTGGCTAGCCCTTATTAATAAATGTTCTTACCAATGGATACTGCTTCATTGATCACATCTGGAACTGTTTGTTCATCTTGCTCTAAAGAAATAAAATGCAGATATAAGGAAAATAAATTATACATAATGTTTCCTTTCCTACCAGAGAAGGAGAAAAAACTCAGATAAAGGCTCATTAAAATCCCAACTGTTATGTCATTAAAATATGGACATAAAGGGGTTCCATTTAAAATGCAGTTAATCCAAATGTCATTTTAATAAATGCTTTATCTCAAATAAATAATATAAGTACCATTTTCTGACTACCATAATTAAAGTCTTGTGTCATTTTTTCCAATTGCTTTTTCACTTCTGATGTGGAACCTGCAGAATAATATAAAAAATAATCATAAGTGCAATTTAACCTGTCATTGACTATAAAAAAGCAGGACTAGATATAAAATAACTATGAAGTTTATAATTCATAGCTCTTACAGTTCAAGTGTCATGCTCCTATTCCTAATAAGAATCAAGTATAAACAAATGTAACAAAGGGCAATAACTCCAAAATTATGAAATTCAGAGTGACGGTTCTTGTGCACTGCAGTCATCCTCAATGAGACTTATCTAACTATGAATTTTATAATCCATTGCTCTTTCGGTCTAATAGTTATGCCCGGACAAGAATTAAGTATGGAAAAATTAACAAAGGGCTATAACTCCAAAATTATGAAATGCAGAGTAACAGTTCTTGTGCACTGCACTCAACCTCAATGAGATCTATCTGTCAATGAAATTTCAAATTCATAGCTTTTATATAGTATAAGAGTTTTGCACCGGACAAGAATCAAGTAAACAAACAAAGGGCAATAAATCCAAAATTAAGCCATGCAGAGTAATGGTTCTTGTACACTGTACTCATCCTCGATGAGATCTATCTAACTATGAAGTTACAAAGTCATCGCTTTTATAGTCTAAGAGTTATGCTCCAGACAATAATTATGTTTGACAAATTAACAAAGGCCAATAACTCCAAAATTAAGAAATACAGAGTAATGGTTCTTGTACACTGTACTCATCCTCGATGAGATCTGTCTAACTATGAAGTTACAAATTCATCGCTTTTATAGTCTAAGAGTTATGCTCCAGACAATAATTATGTTTGACAAATTAACAAAGGCCAATAACTCCAAAATTAAGAAATACAGAGTAATGGTTCTTGTGCACTGCAGTAATCCTCAATGAGATCTATCAAACTATGAACTTTCAAATTCATAGCTCTTATAGTCTAAGAGTTATGATTCAGACAATAATTATGTATGAACAAATTAACAAAGGGCAATAACTCCAAAATTAATTAATACAGAGTAACAGTTCTTGTGCACTACACTCATCCTCAATGAAGTCTATCTAACCATAAAGTTTCAAATGCATAGCTCATATAGTCTAAGAGTTATGCTCCGGACAATAATTATCTATGAACAAATTAACAAAGGGCAATAACTCCAAAATTAAGAAATACAGAGTAACGGTTCTTGTGCACTACACTCATCCTCAATGAAGTCTATCTAACCATAAAGTTTCAAATGCATAGCTCATATAGTCTAGGAGTTATGCTAAGTATTATGTATGAACACATTAACAAAGGGCAACAACTCAAAAATTAAGAAATACAGAGTAACGGTTCTTGTGCACTACACTCATCCTCAATGATATCTATCTAACTATAAAGTTTCAAATTCATAGCTCTTATAGTCTAGGAGTTATGCTAAGTATTATGTATGAACACATTAACAAAGGGCAACAACTCCAAAACTATAAATAAATTAATAATAATAAATACTGCCAGTTTCACTCCAGGTGGCGCGCTAGTATTGACCTAGTTGTTAGTAAACAACATGGCCGCCAGAATAAGCGCACACATTAAAAAAAATACTAAAATGGCAATTAGTCAACACTTCCAATTAATCTGATTATTGATAAAGCTATGTAATATCGAGCAACTCAGTATATATATGTTGTATATAGAATTATTTTTCTATGTAAACAAATAATATCTAAGTAGAAATACCTAAACGTTATATCCCAAGAATCTTGACAGGAACTTGAAGACCATCGTGAAAATTACGATATCACCAACTATGTACGAGTCGAAATCCTTCCTTGAATCTTTTTTTCCCACCAGTGTGACGATTTTAAATAGACTTCCTCCGATCCATTGTACAGGAACGTGTACATGATGGATACAAGCAATATAAATTGAATAAATTTAAAGCTTCAATCTTTCTTCTTCTTGAACTGACGCGGCTTTTTGAAAAAACGATGCCTCCGAGCCAATCAAAATCGTGCGCGAAGTCACGTTTCGAATTTGGCCAATCAGTGTGTAGCGTGACGTCAGCAATGCAATATTACGGAAACAACCGAGTAATTCCGATCTACGTTCTGACTTAAAAAAAACAAAACTTTTTCTTATTATTTAACTAACGTTTCTCCCTTGAATAAATATTTATCCAGTCTTAGAGATCTGTTAATTTATACAATCACCTACTTCAAATTAGAATCATTAATAGTTAATTAACAATCAGATAAGCTGGGAAGAACGTGTCACACGTACAGTCAAGGTGTCAGCATATTTATGGCATCATTTAAAATATACACAGAAATTTTATTAGTTGACAGTTTGCTTCAAACAACGAGCACCGACATGCGTAGCCTTATATGGCAAATCAATGTGTGATTTATTACGTGGTCAATTAATTAGCGAGTTTGTTTGATCAATTTAAACATTAATTTTTCAGCTGAACGGGAAGTGTTTATTTGTTTTGCTTTATTGTAAAAACCTCATATTTGCATGTTTTGTACATGTACTGAGTGAATAAATGATATGTTCTGTTCTGTTCTAAAATATGTATGATGCAATACTATGTCTTGGATTTTGTCTGGTGACGTACGTAATTTCATCTGTGTAGAAAATTATAATGGATCAGAATGGACGTACCGTCGTAATGATTCATGTAATAAAAAAACGTAGTTATATCATTATTTAGTATTGTTGACTTCATTGTATTCTTTAAATAATCTACAAAAACTAATGAATTTTAGTGAGGTATTTAATGATTGTATGTCAACATCACGTGTTGTGTAAACGAAGTTTATGTACATTATTTGATTTAAAATTGGCATGTATGCATTTAGTTGTATATTTACAAGCAATCCAAGGCATCGATGTGTTTAAATGTCTATTTGCGTAAATGAACTGAAATTAAGCATTGCGTGTATAGAAGGATCCGTACAGTACTATTTTAAACAGCGTAACACACATAAATAACACGTCTGACCCGAAGCTGCTAGACTGCTTAACACAGCAGGTGGTATACGACCCCATGCTGTTATTTCCGGTATCAATAAGGATCATGTCACACAGAATACGATTTTGACCACTTGCTTGTTCGCATGTTGGCATAAATAGATTTTTTGTTTAAGTGAATGTTTTTTCTTAGTAATACAAATTTATACACACATGAATGTATGTAAGTCCTTGATACTTAATAGATTGGATTAAATTTTGATTTATTTGCCGGGAATACGAGACGATTTTCCGAAAATCTACAAATCTATCGATTGAATAAACGCCCGTTGTTCGGTCCGTGTTTTCGATATACATGGTCGTTACGTACACGTATATTTCGGAAAATTAGCACAAACTTTTCCCAAAATTATCAGGTGGTGGAAAAGTATTTCGGCCCAGTGGAAACACTGTTTATGAAACGACTTTAAAGGATTTTAAGCTCACCTGAGCATGTGGTAAGATGAGTATTTAAATTACAATCAATGTCGACGTCCGTCGTCCACACCTGGAGGATTTCTTAACAAGTGTCACAGTTTTGATTGCATCTTCATAAAAGTTTTTCAGAAAGTTTGTCTCAGTGATATCATGAACCGGGTCAAACATGGGTCATCTGGGGTAAAAAACTAGGTCACCGGGGTAAAACCACAGGAACTATATTTGATGATAGTGTTGAGGTCATAGCTTTTTTTTTTGATTGTATTGTCAGAATATGTTGTCTTAGACAATTTTGAACATACGTCTTTTGGGGTCAAAAACTAGGTCACCGGGTCAAATCTCAGGAAAACCTTCATAACACTGTAGAGGTCATAATTTTGATTGGATCTTCACTCAACCTTGTAAGAATGTTTGTCATACTGAAAATGATTGAACATGGGTCATTTGGGGTCAAAAACTAGGTCACCGGGTCAAATTACATGAGAAAAAAATGAATAAACTTTTGTCAATTGCAAAAGCTTCAACTGATAAATTGTAGAGTTCTTTTATTTATTGGATGTAAACTGCAGTGTAGATAGCAATTTCATACCAAAGTCCAAGTGCTTGACAGTTTATCAAAATATCATGTAAAAAAAGAATTGCATGTACTTGTAAGATCTATGAGAAAAGAATCAATGATTTATATTTCCTAACTAGTGATTTCTTTGGAATAATATATAAATTCATAATCATATTAGAATAATTATTTAATTGTGCAGGAATCATGACATCAAACCTGAATACACAGAAAATAGAACATTTTGGCCTCATTTTAAGTATTAAAAGTCAAGAAAATAACAGAGTTCTGAATAGTTACTTTTTAGTTACACCAAAAAATGACAAAGTCTAAAAGGCAGAAATATATATACTCTGAAAAAGACAGAGTTAAAAAAAGTTACACTTTAGTTACACCATGAAATGACTAAGTTCAAAAAGTTACAATTTAGTTACACTTGAAAAAAACAGAGTTAAAAAAGTTACACTTTAGTTACACCATAAAATAACTAAGTCCAAAAAAGTTACAAATTAGTTATAACTTTTTTGTAACTCAATACCTAGTTACAAAAAAGTTACTCTTTAGTTACAGAAAAGTTATGCCTATGTGTAACTTTTTTCGGTATATTTTTTCGAAATTGTGTATTCGAGCTAGTGGTAAATTGTTTATTTTCAACAGTCCACATATAATTCGGGCTAGTGCTTCAAAAAAAAAATCAGTCGAACACTGATGTCGTGGTATTTTTCGTACCAGTAAATAAGAAAGCTCAAGAAACAGTACTGCCTGTAGCTTTCTTATTATGTAGAACAAAAAAATATGCATTCTAGCTGTCTATCTAAGTCCTACATCCATGTTTACTAATCTATGATATCAATGACATCGTCAACACTGTCAGGTGACATAATATGTCACGCCACCATTTCTTCCATATTTGTGCGAGCAGTGCAGCGAAGCTTTCTGAGCATATGCAGTAACTACCAAGTCGCTATTTAAAACTAAGAAGTTAGAACGACAGTTTTATTTTCTATCATTATAAGAAAGCAAAACTTCCTTATAAAAAATTCTTGTCACTGATTGGATAACAAAGTGGGATGAGCACTAAGTAACAATAAAATGCATTGACTAACTTCATTTTTTGTAGATTTAAACTTTTCATTTATTGTTTAAATCAGTTACTGGACTTATGATTATAATTAATTCTCAAATTTCAGTGCTCAGCATGTCTAAAAATATTGTCCTTTTAAACTGAGAATTAAAATTATGTGAATTGGAACTAATTTTACTGCGTAAAGGTGAAATATTCTGTTTTATCATTATGCTTGCGTTAGTCCACTGTTAGAGAGTACTTCTAGTACTGGTTCTTCCCAGGAACGATGGATAGGTGAACTGTCAGCCCAATATGACTCTGACTGTTGAAAAGGGGCAAACAAACTAACAATATTTAGTGAATTGTGAATTTTTATCATTGCACAATTCATATGGTAATGAACTGAATAGTTAAAAGCCAATTAAAATTTGCCTTGACTTTCTTTCATTTTGCATGACCTGCATGTTTATTTTCTAAATTTATTTACTTTGACATTTTTGTTTCGATATGATACATACTAACTTTCCTCATAATATTATGTATATATACGTATTATGTCTTATCTTGTCTGTGTATAGGAGGGTAGATTAACAAAATGAACATTATGCATGCATGGCTCTTTTTGATTCTGATGTCATTTCCCTTCAATGTGTGTTTGCTTGCTGTATGAAAATCTAATTATTATAATAATGTAGCTAAGACCAACTGTGGTCCAGTGGTCAGTGTGCTGGACTTATAGCCCGGCGATCTGGGTTCGAGTGTTGTTAGCCGTAGATCTTACATACCCTTCAATGAAAGTTTGGCAAAATTGTCGATTTTTTTTCATCTGTAGAAAAATTGCTGACTCCTTATGGCAGGGCAAGTTTGTACTGGTAAGAATACCGTCCAGGAAATCTGGTGAATTAAAAGTAAACCGGTTGCCGTATGCTGGTAATAACTGAAATATTGTTGAAAAAGGGCATTCAGCCCACTGACACTAACAAACATCATAGTGTTTCTGCTTGCCACATACAAAAATCCAATTACTAAAATTATTATATCATAATTTAATGAAATTGATTCCATTTTCACTCTCCTTATTTTGTTATTCATTGTAAAATAATCGAAATAGAAACCAGTACACATTCATTCAGTGATTTACCTAAACTCCTGGAGATTTAGCAAAATATATTGTGTAATCAGAGTTAAGAAAATTGGTAAAATTAACAAAATGTCAAGCTTTTGCTTCTAGTGGATTCTTATTAGTCTTGTAATAGAATTATTATAGAAATCTAAAAAAATGAACTAAACATTTGTTTTTGAAGATCGCTTACTATAAAAAGAAAATTAATAAATTGGTTTAATTTTTTCCCTTAGTAATTGTTGAAATGCCTTTCAAAAACCACAAGAGTTTTGTTTTCCTTAATTGTTAGGCTAATGTTTGTTTGCAATACCTTTCGAATGCCTTAAACTTTGAGTTCTTGATTCTATTCAATGTAATGGTATGCATGTTTATATATCTTGGTAAATTATCTGTATGAAAATCTGTTATGTTGTATCATCATCACTAAACTTAAAGTAACAAGAAAATCATGTTTTCATTTCATTTCAGAATATATTGTAATGTCCGTTACCCCACCCACTTGATTACATATGTACATTTTATTACCCCACCCACACTTAATATGAAACCATAAAAACACCAAACATTATTGCACCAATTCGTATTGAATTATGTGGGTGGGGTTATAACTTAGTTGATTTTTGCACTAATGTTACAGTGTAGATGACACAATGTGCATTCAAACATTTCATTTGGAAGTTGTACCTTGCTGAAGGTATTTGAAGGAAGTATTGATTGTACTTGATGGTCTCCGAGAAATTCTAGATTCCGTAGGTTTACCTATTAAATGTAAATAAAATGAAGTTGATATTGTGTCACTCATTTCTGATGTTAATTTATATTGTATTCAGTTATTAGTAAGTGCATGTATGTATGATTTTGTTTTTCTTTTCTGCCTTTTCGCCTAGAAGTATTTATTTATTGTACATGTACTTACCTGCCTATTTTCAGCGATTTTGTTGTGAGCACCGTATAACACCATACTACACATCTGTATTCTAGTAGTAGAACCTGTAAATATGTGCACAACCATGACACCTTACTCAAAGTACAGTAACACTTGCATAGCAGGTACCATACCAAGACCTTTCATCATACTGGAACGTCATATCATCCGATTGTCTGTGGTTACCACCGATACAGACTCACCTCATCAGAATGGATCTCCATTATATTATTCCGTACCCGATCTAGTTTGGCTAGCGTAGTATCATAGTTTTGAGGTCACTAAATAAGTAACTTTTACCTGACTTTTATTCAATTCTAAGCTTAATTTTCTCAATCTAAAAAGCTGAACCATAGATTTCAGTGATTTTACTGATTTTGAGCTATTTGAGGTATATTGTTTTGATTTTGATTTATACCACAGCGTCGAGAATAATGAAAAAGTCTGTCCACTTCAAATTTGGTTTCTCATAGCACATGTCAGGAAATGTTACAAATTTGGTGAACTCAGCATATAAATTATATTAAACCTTGCATTACGAAAGAAATTTTCCGTAAAGTATGTATTTTTCAATTAGTCCATTTACCTTTAAGTATTGTAAGAGTTGAACTTGGTATTTTAGGGTAAGCCATTTTTTTTTTTCTGTAAATATTCTTATTGTCATCATCATGATATGTATATTTCGAGGGCTCAGCGCAACACTGTCCTAACTTGTTCTTATTTCCATATGAGTTACGATAGTGTTGCGTTGAACCCTCGAATTTTGGAAAACTAGTCTGTATTTTGTATAAATGCACATTCTTCATGCGCTCAAATTGTTAAATTTTTCTTCTAGACTCTAGTGCTTGTTTGCATGAATTTATATACATGTATGTATACTTTGGCACTTTTCCAATTTATTGTTTATTTAGTTTATTGTTGTTTTTTAGTATTTTGATGTGCAATGTTGTTGCTGCATGTCCAAAACTTGCTATAGTAAAATTGTTTTGTCTTCTTTTGGAAATGCTAGTCGTTTTATGTTAGACATGCATTTTAAGACAAAATTAATGTTCCTTCAAATATGTGTCACCAGCCACGTCTGAATAAAGGCCAACCCTGTGAATAAAGGTTATTCTGTTAATAATTCTTATAGATTACTATGACCAAAAATGACCCCCAAATAAGGGCCACCTGTCATGAAAGGCCATATTTTGTCTTCAAAGGGTGACCTTTGTTCACAAGTTTGACTGCACTTCGAGGGCTCAAAGCAACAGTGTCGTAACTCATATTGAAATAAGAACAAGTTAGGTCAGTATTGCACTGAGCCCTCGACTTGTTATTAAACCACAATTGTATTGATAATGTTTATTTCAATTTTCCACAGAGTTGAAATCACCAATTGAGGATATAAGAGAAAAAATAGGACAGAAGGATTACGTTAACTTATGAGCAATACTCACCTTAATATACATGTTATAAGTGCTGCTACGTCAGTACATTAATACATTTGTATGTGATATTAGTTACCGAATTGTTGTTATTGCAGTGTGTGACATGAACTTTTTTCAGTGATTTTTTTTTTTTGCCTGATTGGGAAAGGTACCGGACTGAAAATTCTCTGGGTAGGGATAAGGCAAACAGACATTTTTTTAAGGATGGCCGAATTGTAATGTCTTGACAAACATGCTGTTTATTAGAAACTTATACCGGTTAATGAACATTAAATAAATTGTTTGTCTAGTATTATTGTGTTAATTCGATCTTTTTATCATACATATGTATATGATATTAGAATCAGATCGGTTATTTGATTCAATTAATACTCTGTTCTCATTAAACGTGTATATGACTATATATTACGTATTTGTATCAATTTTCATTCGCATGTCAAGGTAATTGTAGAGAAAAAATGGTAAATACATGTATGTAAGTAAATTATTACATGATTATCTTCTTTGATCTGTAATGATACTAATGTTATACATGTATATATAATGTGGAATGTGTTTATGACAGCATGACTGTTGGCTATATGTATTTCTTACTGTTAATATAACTGAGACATTCTCCATTATGTCTGTGTTGGTTAATATATTTATTTTGATTATCACATTAGGCCTAAGAAAAATTTGTTTGTTTCTGGTCACATGCTCATTAAAAATAGGGTATATAGGTCCGGGCTTTTTTTTGGGCTCTTGAAAGCGTGTTGAAAGGCAAATAAGGGAAAGTTTATGTAGCATTCCTCGGGCTTAATAAGAGTCTAGTTGCGGGAAAAGTCATGTTGTTCGGATAACCAGAAATTTTTTTTTTACACCATATAGTTGTACCTGCTGTTGCTGTCTCAATGAAATTCCACTGTTGTTTGTAATATTATAGTAATGTTGCTTTTGATCATTTTGTGATATGTTTTTGCTTGGTTGAAAATATATACTTATACATTTATTTTTTTTAATTAGATAAATATATATCATAAAGGTTGTATATTTTTATTCTAATATCTTAAGTTTGTTATGAGATGAATTTACTTGTAAATTCTTCTCATATAGCGATCACGCAAACTATGAATTTCAACACTGCACTGCTCTCTAGCTTTAGGCGAGAATTCAAACTACATTTTTTCGGTCTTTTCTTTTATTTTTAGAGATTAATGAAATCTGAACACATTCACTGCTGTACCCTTAAGGGTCAGATGGATAGTGTTGATGATTATGCAGACTCTAAGGAAGAAATTTCAGATGGGGGGTTGGGGCAAATATTAGGTTTTTGTCTGATAATGTGAGAGGAGAATCAGTTCTACCAAGATTTACTTCTGCATCTTCCTCCGTTGTTTAAGGATAACGGTTGCCAAATGACCCTGGCTATTGGTTCGAAGTTTAACCCTAGTTAATTCTTATAAAATTATAATTCTTGTGATGTTTGAATGTATCTCATGCATATTATTACATCATGTTTGTTTGACAATCTTGTATTATAATGTTGTTCAATTTGTTGATGTAGCTTGAATCATTTCATGTAATAATTGAATTTTAATTGAATTGACAAATCATTTCATGCATGAACCATCTTATATTAAGTGAAATATATTCGCTCGTCACCTGCCTGTCCAACCATGCACTGTATTTAAATATTGATATATATTCATCATTTTTGACGTGAAAATTATAATATTACAAGATGTACTGAGCATTATTTTATGTGCATCTTGTATCTAAGTCTTTACATTATTGAAGCACAAAAGTTATTGTAGATTTGTCTCACCAATTGTCATTTTACCTCCTGTCTTCCAATTTGGTGAAATTGAGTCAACCAAAATGGCTGTCAGTTCAGTAAATTTGAACAGGTGACTGGACAGTGGTCCGACAGTCCAGTAAATTTATAAGTGATAATTTTAACATATTTTAAAAATTTTGTGTGTAATTTTTTGGTTCATTGAAATTTCACTCAGTCCAGTAAAGATTGCATTTTCTTGAAAACTGTACCTGGTGATTTTTTCAGCTTATTTCGTCTTTTCCTGAAGTTAAGTTTGCTTTTTTGTTTTGCCAAACAGACAATTTTATGTATTCTAAAAGTTGTAAGAACATCATAGTTCTCCTTTGCATTTATTCTGGAGAACCTTTAACTATGAAATGGATAGAATATTACTTTCAATTAAAATTATCTACTCCAGAGCTTCAAATTAATATAATTAGTACTAGAATTTTGCCTTAAATTTTTCACATCAAACAGTTCGATATGTACAAGATAAATTTGCACGAAAGAACGTTATTATATGGTTTAACCTCCATGAACGGTCACCTCCGAACAACAGCCATCTCCATGTTGCAGCCAGTATACTAGCAACCCAGATTAACATTTTTATTTATTTTCACTCCCTCAACAACAGCCACCTCCTTACAGCAGCCATTTTTGGTCTTCCCATTGGTGGCTGTTGTAGGGAGGTTGCACTGTATTTGGTTATCTTAGTCACCTACACAACATCCATCAACACCTTCAGTATACCATTAACAAGAACAATCATGGTGCCAAACAGCATCCTGGAGTCTGTCTGATAAATCCTCAATGGAACCTTTGTACAGGGGATCTGAGATTGACGTTTATTCCTTATTTAGCAACTGCACATTGATTAGTAGTGCCCACTGATCAAAATGCAAGACCTAAATAATATGAGTTATAGTCAGTCTCAATAGCACCAGTCACCTACACAACTTACAGAATATTCAGAACACTCTAATATTTAGCAACTGCACATTGATCAGTAGTGCCCACTGATCAAAATGCAAGACCTAAATAATATGAGTTAATATCATTCTCAGTAGCACCAGTGACCTACACAACATTCATCGACAATTTCAGAACATTCAGTATTCTCTAACACGAACACTTTTGGTGGCATCCTGTCTGATAATATTCAATGGAACCGAACTGGTAATATACCTGCAACTATTTAATTAATCGTTTTGTTCTGATTTTCAAATTAAGAATTCAAGTTCTTTAAAATCTTTTCCTTAAATTTTTAATTTCTTAGTTCATTTAAAATTCAAGTTTATTTCTTAGGCCTAAAACAATGGTTTGTTTCTAGTTACATGCTCATTCAAAACTGGGTAGGTAGGGTGGGAATTTTAAATAAAATATCTTTTTTTAGCAGTTGAAAAGCATCGGACATGCTTGAAAGGTAAAACAAGTTGAGAAAGTGGGTTTATCGTTCCTCAGGCCTTGTAGAAAGTCTAGGGTCCCCGGAAAAAATAGGGAAGGTCGGGGGTGGGGTTAACCAGAAACAAATAATTGTTAGGTCTTAGTCCTTAATTCAGGTATTGATGCAATTTTCAATGCAATTTATGTCTGTATGTTAAATGGACTTGTGTGAGTGATTGAATCATAATGTGTTTGTTTTAAATTCATGTATTTTGTTCTTAATAACTTGTTTTGACAAATTCTTGGTGACTAATTATCTACCATCTATGAGGATTCTGTTGACAAGTAAAGAAAACAATTAAATACAAATATATTTTCATTCAAATAACTGATTTAAGTTGCTTATGTGTATTATAACACACCTACCATTCCTCTTGGCTTTGAAAACGTTTTTAGTCGATAGCTCCTTTAAGCTGAAATATTAATTTTGTGATATTTTATTTGTATTGAATATGATTTTTTGTTCCGACTGTTTTTTCTTCATATTTATATAACTATACTTAACATGTGGTTTTTTTTGTTTCGGACTCATTAGAGTGCACTCTATGTCAGTGATTGTTAACTTTGTTAGAACAACAAAACAGGAAGGAAAACTTGTTTTCTACAATTTTTTCATCGGAAATGTTGGTATAATATGATGTGTTATTTCTAATAATTATTGAACTGTATGTAAGGCCAAGTATAACTTTAACGTTTGGTTCCTGTGACATTCAAAAATGATATTGATAGCTTATTTTTCTGATTTCATCTGTGTTTTAAGATGCCAAGGTTGTAGATTTACTGGCATATTATGGTGAACTTAAAATTACTCCTAATTAAAGCAGTTAAAATAAAATGTTGAACCACAAAAAAGATGGTTGGTTATACTTGCCACATAGTTACTGATACTTGGCCTATAAAATGATTGTCTCTTGTTTTGTATGTATAATTTGATTGTTTCCTTATCTGTTTGTAGATGATTGATTTGAATTAAAAACAACAAAATAAATACAAGTGGTGTTTATGTATTTCTTGAAAAGAACACAATAACTATATTATAACATTCGGAAAAAAATCTAATAACAATTTTGATACAACAGTTACACATTCTTGAACTGTGTTCTGTGATTTGTTGACATCTTCTAATAACATTAAGTAAGTACAAATTGTCTTATCTTCCACGTTTCCCTGAGGCAAAGTCATATCCAAAATATTAATTACTGGTATCGTAACACAGAAATTCTAGAGATCAAAGACGAACATACAAGGTCATATTATACATTAGTGGTGTAGAACCGTCATGAATGCAAGTTCTAATATTTTTCATAGATACAGTCAAACCTGTGTACGGAGGCCTTCCTTTGTGAAAGACAAAATATGGCCCTTAGTGACAGATGGTCTTTATTTTGAGGTCTGTTTTGTTCTAAATATCAACAATGATTTTCTCAAAGAATGGTCTTTATTCACAAGGTGGCCTTTATAATAAATTATTAGAAGGTGGCTGCAACACAGGTTTTACTGTACATTATTTTACTGAAGATATTCAGAGTTTGCACAAATATGTGCCAGAATACACAACCATGTTTAGGTTAGCAATCGTATGCTCTAAAGTTGATACTAAGTTGTGTCAAACAAAGATTATTTTGCAAATCATCTCTTAGAATGCTTGTATTAAGCAAAAAGTCCTTCTCATGGAATCTACTATTTGTCACATTGTGAATTAGAATTATGCCACATTGGCCGACAGATATTACATCAAAGAATTGTTCACAGAAGTAGCGTCATAAAAAGTAGTTTGGTTTAAATTTTCTAATAAATCCATCAACTAGAACATCCGTCTGATAGAAGTTTTTCATCAGGTATTCAGTGATACATCGGTGTTGGTTTGGTACATGCTAACCATTTTCATTTCAATCTGGAAAGTAAATACACAGGAAATAATTAATAATATGTGATTGTTAAAACCAGAGTCATATGTTCACGATTGGGTAAAAGTTGAAAATTTCGAAAAGAAACAGAAATCTTAACCATGGTGCATCAGAAGCAATAAAAAAAACCAGTATAGTCTGGAAATTCTCTGGCATATTCTGAAAAACTTACCCCTGCATGTTGAACGACATTCCTGGCCCAGAGGTTATAAAACTTGAGATTGGACTCTTGAGCTCAAACTTATATCTTATCTTTTAAAGTTTCTAAGTTGATCATGATCAGACATTATTGATATAATTCAAAGGGGTTTGTCACGAAAAAAAAATCAAAACAAAATTTTTTTTCCATGTAACCCATATATACATAGAAGGGAAAGAACTTCGACAATTCGAATTTTCCAACGCATGTTATAAACTTCCATGTTATTGCAATGCAGTACAAAATATCTAACTCATATATAGTGCAACGTGTGGGCAACTCAACACGCTAACAGAAAATGTATACTTTCACTACCTTTAAAGATATTCTAAACTCGCTATTGAAGATTTTTCACTCGAAAAATGGTCAAATTTTACAAAAAGACACACTTCTATATACATATTTTTTTTTTTCGTGACAAACCCCTTTGATATAATTGATACATTCATCAGATAGTATAATTGATCTGAACATGTTTTTAAACATTAAAAAGCTTTATCTTGTCAACTATAACAATTTGAGAATGGAACTGAGATTTGAGCTTGCTGACTATTTCAAGTTTTATTACTGCTGGACCAGGAATGATTTGTTTGTTTGAATATTACGCCCCTGTTCAACAGTCAGTTGTATGAGGCAGACAGTTGACCTAACCATCGTTCCTAGGAAGAACCAGTACTAGACTTCCATCCTCCATAAGCAACTACCTACTTTATCACATGATTAAGAGGCATGGTCAGTAGCTGGGCTAGAACCCACGACACTCAAACAGTGAGAGGTTATGATGATTCCAGTCAGCAACCCTAACCACTCAACCACGGAGGCAAGTATCAGGAATGAAACATGAGGGCCCTTGATCGCTCACCTGAGAATAAAGGTGCTATACTTAATGACCAGGTAATATAGTTTCCATCGTATAACCCATTTTTACGTAGATTTTGAGATCAAAACCAACAATGAAGGTATAATACTGTTAAACAAGCTAAAACGTAGCAAATCCAAGGGCCCATAACTCTTGAAGTTGAAGTCCGATTCCACCCATAACTACATTTTTCCAAGACCGTAAGGTCATACACATTCATTGTAAATAAGATTAGGATCGGTGAATAAATGAAGGCGCTAGAGTGTAAACAAGCTAAAATATAGCAAATTTTCTAAGTCAAGGGCCTATAACTCTTGGAAGTTCTGGTCCGATTGCGCCCATAATCGAACTTGTCCAAGATCTTTTGGTTATTTACATTTACTGAAAATATTATTAGGATTGGTGAATAAATGAAGGCGCTAGAGTGTAAACAAGCTAAATATAGCAAATATTCTAAATCAAGGGCCCATAACTCTAGAAGTTATTGTCCGATTATGCCCATAATTGAACTTAGCCGAGACATTGTGGCCATATACATTGTGAGCAAGTTTAATTACTATTGGTTAAAAGCTGTGGATGCTAGAGTGTATCAAACTAATTGTGGCCGCATGCCGGACATTCATAGATCCTAAAAGCTCACCTGATGAATCAGAGTTGTATTTGCCAAAAAACAAAGGCACATTTCTGTCTGACGATACTGGTCAACTTACCAAAGTGTATCTAGTGTCACATCTAGTGATTCTATCATCAATCCTAGACTCACTGAGCCTCCTCAAATAAGGGATCAACTTCAAATATAAATCTCCTCACCTCCTCGACACTCACAAGCCATTACTGTAACAGCATGACCATCGATTTACTGTAAATATAATTTATATATTATAAATGAATTAGTATTTTGTCTTAACCAAAAGCCCTGCTGAAATATAATATACAAATAAATACCTTTCAGAGTTAAGGAATAACGGTCCACACTCCACAGAAGATTTATATTTAATAAGTCCAAAAGGAGGCAAACAAGTTACCAGAATTTAACTTTGTAGTCATCAATGTTATGGAACAATTCAATTCGAAAGCAAACACTTCGAGAGATCATCAGCTACCAATATGAATATTTAATTATGAAGTGCCGAAATAGTACCAAAACCCCCTAATGCCAGAGAAATTCTATAATTTCAACCAGATTTCTAGACAAGGGAATTTCAAGCTGAGGTCCATGGCTCGACAAATCTGCTTGTGACTACATGTAAAAATTGACTTGGGACAAGCTGAAGTTGCTACTTCTAAGCAACTAGGTGCATAAAAAAATTGTCCAGTCCTGAGGTCATTATAAGCAAAACTGTGAACAACTAACTTGTTGGTATTGACAATTTTGTTACTTTTGTTTGTTTGTTTGTTTGTTTGAGTTTTACGCCCCTTTTCCACAGTCAGAGTTGTATGAGGCTGACAGTTCACCTAACCATAGTTCCTGGGAAGAACCAGTGCTAGACCCCAATCCTCCGTAAGCAACAGTTACTGCCTACTTTCTCACATAAAGAGACATGGTCAGTAGCTGGGCTAGAACCCATGACCCTCTATCAGTGAAAGGTTACAGTGATTTGAAGTCAGCGACCTTAACCACTCGACCACGGAGGTGGATAAAATTTTGTTTCAGCAAAAAATATCCAAACTTACCTGATTTAGTTCACTCTGACCTAAGTCCAACTCCAAGGTCAGACACTTCAGTAACCATCTGTAAGAACATCCAAGGATCCAGAGAATCACATGGTCTTTATCAAGCTGCGGAAAACAAACAGAGTCAAGATAAGTACAGGCTGCTCAGTACTGCTCATTAGATCACAAACTTGGGGGTCAAAATTGACCCTTATCTGATAAAAAATTGAAGAGTCAACAAAATTCCCCACTTAAAGAAATAGTAAATTTGACCCTTCTGGAACAAATTCTCAGAAGCTTTATTTTGCTAATTTCAAGAGTCAGAATGCCTTTTAAAGGATCAAATGAGACTTATACAAGAACTTATAAAAAAGTTATTCATAACCAATAGATTAACATGAATATTAAAGACGGAAATCACTTTGTTTCTTTGGTTCATAAAAACAGATTTATTGCCATTATTTACAATTTTAGTTAGCTTAGATGAAGATTTTCGTCTTAAATATGCATAAATGCAATTACATGTATTTCAATTCAACTATAAGAACACTGTACAAGGATGTAATGAAAATGAGAACAATACACTGGAATGAGTAAAATTCATCATTTTAAGAACATTTGAAACACATATTGAATCTTTTCATGAAGTAAATAAAGGGTCATCAGAAAATTAGAACATCACACTAACAGTGTGTCAATCTCCACATTTTCAAAGCAGAATGAATTGATTTCAACACGGATATGATAACTTAAGCAAGATTTCATATGTTTTAGCCTTTTTGTTTTTTTCCACTGGTGACATCTGGCGACTTTTCAATCTTTAACAGTGGAGACACCAGGTGTACACTTGGCTTAAACCACTGACCTTTTTATCATAAGCCAGCTGGACTGTTTCCTTGAAAGTAAAATTTGGTCCCAGATGTAATTCAAACTCAAAGCCTAATAGGGGCCTAGTGAGGGACCAAAACCACACTATCAAAAAGGCCCTTAGTCATATTATAAGATCGGTTAAATGATATGTTTCAAAACAGTTAATTCCATTTTCCATTTTTCAGCTCAAGATGCAAAATAGCTAGTAAGTGTCAGCAAGATGTTACGATGCCAACGTACACACACCATACATGTGATTTACTGATATTATGACATGAGGGAAAAAATACTATCGTATTTCCACATTAACTGAATTTCACCAATGTTAGATCAGTCCATCAATTATTTAGTACATTTCAACTTCACCCTTTCGTGACCTATTTAAACCTGATGTCCTCTTCATTACTGTTCATCCTTGACCCTGTTTTCACTTCATTCATTCAAAATCCACTTTCAATGATTTCTTCCTAGTCTTCTTTCGGTAGAAATTTCATAAGCAAAATTCTTTCCTCTTAAATCAAGTATTCTCTTAACAACAAACTAGTGCATGCTGCTGACAACTGTTAAATTTAGGGGCAAGAGGAAAGTAAAATCAACAACATACAAAAAGCAGCAACAGTTTCAAATTCAAAATAAAATGCTTCAAGTTGTACACAGAAACTAAGCAAAAATGTTCAAATCTGTGCACCATATGAGTGTCGATGCTTTTTTTATACATGTAGAGAAGTAATAGTTTCCTATAAATGGCGAGCTTTCAATTCTAGACACTAAAAGACACAAAATCAAGGTGTTCATTGCGTCATTTCATTCAAGATGCAAAACAGAAATGAGTGTGTATGTAAGTGTCTGTTGAAATTTCAGATACATAGGCTCATTCTTTTCTAGCAGACTTTCTGATGTTGTAACAGAATGGAACATAAACAGTTCAAACTAAAATCAAACAACTTCATGCTAAAGTTCTAACTACATAGGACATTCAAGGTTGCCAAGTATTCATTAAAAATAATATCGCAGCCAATTACAAGAATCTAACAAGAGCGCCACAAGTTTAGCCAACGCTCGTCTGTTCACTGCCTCATTGAGATATATCCACTTATCTAGGTTTCACATTGCTACCGAGTTATGAACTAAATAAAAGTTTTAGCCGACGCTGACAGACGACACAGTGATCACAATAGCTTGACCTAATATTGATATATTTTATCATTTCCAAAAGAAAACATAAGAGTTGATCATGTCAAATACAAATTTTTCAACAGCAAGTAACATGACAAGTTTTTGTCATTAAAAATTATCAATAATGAAACTATTAAAAAATCCATTAAAGTAGGCATAACTCCTCTAACTCTTTATACTGGCAACCCTGATATCATTTAATACTTACAGAGCAGATTCATAGTTTTTTCACTTGTCCATTCTATGTGGTAGTCTATAATCCTTTGTCCATGTTTTTTTGCTGAATTGTCTTTCCATATTTTCCTTTTCTTACTATACTTGAGATACCGGTACATTTGAAAGATTTCAACATTTCGGTAACATCTGTGTTGTAATTTACCATTTAATCTCCCAATTCTAAATCAGATACGATGCTATTCCTAAAGTCAGCTCTTCTTCAAAAATTGTACAGACAAAATTAACGATTTTCCTAACTGGGCCAAATACTTTAAATTAAGGGTAAGAGATCTCATTTTAAATTCTATACAGAAGTGCAATATTCATCATTCAATTTTCATCCGTTCAATGAAATTCCTTCAATTCATTTTGGTCAATGATATTTAAAGTTCCAGTTCACGATCACTAAAAAACAATATTGTCCTTCAGAAACCATCCAAAAGCCAGACTCACATTTTTGTTTGTTTGTTTCATTGGGTTTTACAGCCCTTTTCAAAAGTCAGGCCACCTAATGGCAGGGGCACAATAATAACGATGGTATCCAAATTAATTCATTAACAAAAAAAAAATCTATTGATATTGTTTCAGACAATCAGGCTTCATCACAAGACACCAATCGAGTACTTTGTAAATATTTGTATTTAAACTAGAAATACGTTCATATGACACAGATGCCCCCACTCTATTATTCCCCCCCACTCTATTATTCTGGTTATGGTACACCATGTGTGACAATATTTTCATATACATATATATGTAATACCAAAATACAAATTCAAGGGCAGGTAACTCCAGAGTATTCAGCCTGTAAGAGAGTTAAAACCCTTTATGCACAACTTCATATGCTGATAAACTTCCTGTACAATTTCACTGCATCAAATTCTTTTCGAGACATGTGTGACGCGAGATTTTCGGACGGAAGGATGAAATGACGGAAAAGGATTAACCTATATGACCCCCCAACTTTCAGAGTGAGAGCAATCAAAAAATGGATTAATCTTCATTGCAGCAGAAAACTAGTACCCAACTTCAATACATATTCAGAATTTCAAATATTTTCAACATAAAATCAAACATAATATGATTTTGTTTTAGTCATTTTCTTTTAAAATTAACATTTATAGGGATGTACATTATCTTTGACACTAAGAAATCTTGGCTCTGTAACAGTTAAGGTAAAATCAACCAACAACTACCATATAAGATTTCAGCGATCCGCTTGACCTTATTTCATTACAAACAATATAATACCAGTTTTTTTCCAATTCATTTAATATACAAATTAAGACAACATTCAAATCATAAAAGCAATCATTCTTATTGCCGGTTTATAAAAGTCAATATGGTACAAAAAAATGATAAAACACGAACGTTTTGGCAGTAACCTGAACTAAATGTTAACTACCTCTCTGCGAATCCTTCATTTTAAGTATTTCAATCACTGATGCAGCAAGCACTGATAAAATACTATTTGTCTCTATTGACTTATCCATGTCTTGGAAACAATCATACAAGAATTATAACTATTTCAATGAACACGTTACGTCAGCCATATAGCTACCAAATTTATTTTTTCATCGTCTAAAAGTTTGAGGCCCTCCTCGACCTCCGTCCCTAGGTGGTCCCCTTGGCGGGCCTCTATGTGCATCTCTGGATGACATGTCACGAGACATGCCTCGTTGTGGTCCGTCACGCGATGCCATTCCTCTGGGCGGCATATCATCAGGGCGTGACCTTTTCATAGGGGGCGCTCCTCTGGAATCGTAGGCCCCCGGTCTTCTTGCACCAGGACTGTAATCTCTGGTACGCTCCCTGTCTAGTTCGCGACCCATGGGCATTCCTCGGGGTGGACTGTAAGCTGATCTACTTTGGGCAATAGGGGATCTTGACCTTGGAGGTGGGGAACCTAGAATTTCAAACTTTGTCAACTTTTTTCTATTCAGAATCATCATATTTGAAAGCAAATAAACTATAATACATTTCATCCATTCGAAAATCTAAAGTAATAACATAATGCTGTATACACCAGTTTCAGATATCTGGACGTAGTTATTCCAAAAAAAATTTCATAACTTAGTATTGTTCCTCCAGTTTTATCGATAAAGGTTTATTCGAGAACAAAAGAAGCACTACATAGGATGCCTATCAGGTACATATTTATATGACCACCAGAATACGGTATCAAAAACTTTAGGGCATTTTTTTTTTATTTTTCAATAAAAGCCCTATACTTCCATGTTTACTTACAAATTTAGTGGTGTAAATGTCTACCGATAAAAATCCAAACCTTTCATTAACATAACCATGCTGATACGGATAAAAAGAATACACCCAATAATTTCAATTATTTATACCCCCCCACACCACTGACAAAACACAACTGCCAACCTTTTTAAACTAATTCATTCATAAATGACTCCACCATTAATTTGATCAATTTTTACTCTTACTATATATTTCAAACGTGCCATCTATTCAACCATACTAAGAATGTCTTTCCCAGTGCTGTATAACCATATTTCAATACATTTGTATCTTCTGTTTGACATTAGATATCAAATTTCAATAAAACGTCAATTCTTCCCTTTGTTTCAATTCAAGAACATGAAATTATGCCATGTTGACAATTGATTCAGACAGACACTTGTTGGAGAACATCAATTATAATTTTTTTCATCATCCATTTTAAATTTGTTCAACCGTTGTAAAGAATGAATATCACAGTGCTGTACCTCCAATCTTGTTAAATAGACAACAGTTTTTTTTTTTTCACTGGAGTTAAATGTCGCCTCAACAGCTTGGGTCATTTTCCGAAGAACACACCTAGGTAGAACCACTCACCTTCCATCGTCTAGCTAGATAGCTTCTTCACAATATAAAACTAGTGATTACTGGACGGAAACCTTAACCACTGAGCCAAACAGGCCGCCTCTAAATATACTTTAACCTTAGGGATGTCAAAATAACCAAATTAAATGCTGAAAATCATATGCGGCCAACCATTTTTGCCAAACAAGAGGCCTTCAAGCACATTGTTTCCATGTTTAACTCAGTTTGTACTAAAGAAAACACTTCAGAGCAGATTAAATTGACCATAACTTTGCCACTTCTTGAGATATTTTCATCATAACTTTTATTTTGCTCAGAAATCATAGCTCTTTCAGGACATATAAACCGAAATACTGTCACCCCTGTTTAAACTTGTAATAAAAATTAGCCCATTACAGGTAATTTTACTTAATTTAAAGATGAAATAAAGAAATTTAATTTCAACCTGTCACATAAAGAAAATTATTACTTATTAGATTACAGATTATTTCAGATCAGGAAAGCAAATACAAACCAGTCTGCTTATCGTACTCGGGGATTTCACACAAAACTAATCTTCCCGTTTTTCATAGCAGCACTTTCATACTAAACAGGTTATATTTAAGCATCACAGATCACAAGTCATGATAAAATATGCAAATAATTAAGATTTAAAATTGATCTGAGAATTTGTAATATACATTATTAAGAGCATAGTCTTTAAAATTCCAGCGTTTAAATCAATTTCATCAATTTTTCAACACGATCCTGGAATGCTTTCTTCAACAATTGCTTTTCAAAAGTTTTCATTCCACCAGTCACATTTCAATATAATTTTCAAAATATTGCAGTAAATCCTTGATTGTTTGAGCAGGCAGTTGAGCACAGATATTTCACATTAGATTTACCAATTTTTCTTCCTGAAATTATATTTCTCATTCCTTCACTGAATGTGACGCAAGTTCAACATTTCTCTTGTCCCAATAATAAGTTTTCAAATTCAACATCAAACAGAATTCACTAACAAGGATGTGTTAAAAGGTTGGCAGTCATGTATAATATTACACAACAACTTAATTTCCTAGGTAACACCCGTAGACAATAACTGAAGACAAAAACTAATTTTTCACGAAATATTTACAATGCAAAAAGTTTTTATAAGGAGGTGTTAAAAAGTTCATTTTGACGTAAAAAAATGATTATAATCCAATGTAATTGTTTGTATATGAAAACTAAATATTCATCTTGAATTGATGTACATAATCCGGTGACAATCATGATTCCAATAAAGGTATATAACCATATCCTTCTATCCAAAATACGTTTTTTTTGACACCAATTTAGCAGCATTTTCTTTCATGTATTCAAATATATAACTCTACAGTTTGTGTAGACAAACCATGAGTAAAAATTCATTCTGTGTACCATCATTATAAACGTATTTCAATGTTGTATGAATGCAGTAAATCATTTTCCAGATCAACTGGTATTCAACAGCCTTCATGATAAAAACTTCTTTAAGCACTGGATATTCGGTCCAGTGAAAATGAAAACTTCACCGGAGCAAATGAATTTTAGTGGACCAAAGAAAGTACACACAAAATTTCATACGGTATATACAAAATTTGACTATTTTTCGAGAATGATTATAAAACTATGTCTTTTTTTCTGAAATATGAAAATCATATTATCACTGTATAAATTTACTGGACCCAACGGACCACTGACCTTTTCAAATTCACTGGACTGATGGCTATTTAGATGGATTCAGTCCTCGGTCCGGGGCTAAATTCGATGACTGATTCAACCTCGATGTAAGAGATCAGTTGTTCATAGTAATATAATTATGTAGTACAATTACTCAACAGACATACCGAACATTTTCTTATTGCCTCCAATTCCTTTCAAGTCAGAACAGATGGAAAGATGTTTTATTTTAAGTAGAACTTTTCACAGGGAGCAATATTTCTATTATACGGAGAAGCAACCGTGATATCAACATTACCTCCATTTCATATCAAAGAATGTTAATATATATCTATTATTGGAACATCACAAACCCATCATATTACAAAGGCATAAGGTCCCTCTATTATATAGCTCATTCACCTTGACACAACTTCGTTTTATACTGATAAATCAACCATCAACCCAGTCTCAGGAGTGCAGAGAATAAGAAAGTACAGTACAACCTCTCCAGAGTGACCCTCTCTTGAGCAACATCCTCCCTTC
>OZ026842.1:6333818-6589730 GCA_964023205.1 Lutraria lutraria
TGACTATTTCTTTGAAAACAGACGAGCTAAAAATGTTCGTTTTTGCTGACATGATCTAAGGAGGTATGTTTTATAGACCTTTGAAATACTTTGAAAAGGTAAAAAAAGTGAAAGTGGGTGTACAATTTCTCTGGCCTAATAAAAAGTCCAGCATCACAGAAAAAAATTAATGTAGGTCAGGTAACCAGGCAGTTTTCAAACAGTTGTGCCCAAAACTAAAAAGACTTAAGACTCCAAATCAAGACACATTTTTTCCGTCAATTATAAGAAAGCTTTAAGATTTCTAATCACTACTTTATTAATTACATAATGAAGTATAAAAAAACATCGAAAATTGATGTTTGTGAATTAACTTTGCTAAAAGAGTTATACCGATCTATGTCGATCAATATGTAACAATTAGGCCTAGTAACAATATATCATTTCAAACTTGTTTGACATACCTCGGTAGGGATCGTAACTGTCTCTAGATGCATTCTGTCATACTCTCTACTGACTGGACGAGAAGTTTCTCTGGAGAAAAAGCACAAAAAGTTACAAATACTTTTATAGCGTTGCTTAATAAATACAGGATATGTTTTACTATCAAATCTCTTGGTAATACTAACCATTCAACATGTGTGATATCTATAAAACAAAGCTTCCAATCCAAGTATTTTCTGTGATATCAACAACTCAATAAGTGATATCAGCCTTCTGGTATAAAATTTGGAGTGATATACATGTTTCTTATACACATATTTCTATAAAGATGATGACATCACAAATTTGAATTTCTGATATCATTGATATTGATGATAAATTAATGACAAATAATTGGTGATGTCATCCTTTTGACATGCTGACATGGTATGATGTCATAACAAAAGGAGCTAAAACAGTAGGAACAAACACTTCTTATAGACAGATTTCAAGCCTCAGAAATGTGTACAAAGCCACCACTGATAAAGATCTAACTGGGGTATTAGTAGGCAAAGTTTTATTGAAACAAGTTCTTCTACACCATTTTATCCTAACCAGTCGCATTATTCACTCTAGTTTCAGTGGGTTTTTCATAGACATTTGAGTCATACACAGCAGTTGATTATCTAACCAGTTTTTCCTGGACTGTATTCTAACCAGTACTAGCTTAACCTTACAAAAAGAGCCAGCAACTTCTAATCACATGAAGGAAAATCGACATTTTTGTCAAATTTTCAGAGGGGTTGAACTGCTACGACTGGAATTCAAACTAGGATTGCCGGGTTACAAGTCACTAACCACCACATCATGGCGCCAACTGGTTAGAGATTTATAGGGCTGCGGGATTGGTCCAGTGGTTAGTGTTCTAGATTTGTGACCAAGCAATCCCGGTTCACTTCCCAGTTGCGGCAGTTCATACCCTTCCACGAAAATTCGACACCAATGTTAATTTTTCTCCAAATGTGGGGAAGATGCCAGTTTCTTGTACAAGGGTAAGTAAAATTAAGTCCAGGAAAACTTGTAAGGTGAATTGCCGCAGTATATATAACTCAATTTTTCTAAAATGTCATTAAACCCCAACAAATAAATAGAGATTACTAGTAGCAAATTTGACATAATGCTACTTTTTGACTTCTTTGATATACCTTGAAGACATGTACTCCCTGGAGGAGTCTCTGGACGTAACAAAGTCTCTGGAATCTCTTGATGTAATATATTCATCTCTTCTACTAGTGTATAGATCTCTTGATGTTGTGTATGAATCCCTGGGTGTATCGTAACTGCTTCTACTTGACACAGCCATATCTCTACTAGACATATAATCCCTGTTAATATACAAACTAGGATTGCTACATCACACAAAACACTTTAACAAGTCTTAAAGTTTATTTTGAAACTGGAGTCAAATTTTGACCAGGCTTATCCACACTTTGACTTTACATAAATGTTTTACACATATGACCAACAATATATTTTGGTCCTTACCTTTGCACAAAAACTGGGACTTGTTAAAATTAATGTGGAGAATAAGGGACTGCGTGCTTGTTCTTTTTTAGCAAGATAAATCTAACATTTTACTTAAACTCATCTACTTAATATACAATATTCCAAGATGGTTATGTTTCAGACAAGGTTCTAAGACATGTACGTATGACACAATATATGTGAAACCATAAACTCTGTAAACATGTGATATAAAATTCCTACCTGGATGTTGTTCGTTCCCTGGGTGGGGAATAGTCCCGTGAAGACATACCATAATCTCTGTAAGATGATACAGGCTCTCTGAAATACAAATAAACAAAATGCATGATATTAACAAAATTCTTCTCAGGGGCCTATGTTATATCAGTAAACCTAATGCAGTTTTTTCCGAAGAGGGGAAGAAGCCAGGCACTGGTGAGAGGGGAAAAAATACACGAATAAGCTTCATTTTGGGAATTATATTTACAATGCAAATAGAGGAAATATACTTTATTTATTTAGGGGGAAAATACAGCTTATTCTCCAAAGGGAAGACGCTGATTATCAGTGTCCATTTATTCGCATAAAAAAACCTGTAAAGATTTGAAAAACAAATTTCATAAGATTATGCAAAGTCTAAATAAGTAGTGACAATAAAACATGTACAAACCTAGACCTGGGAGGTGATGGGGGATAACTGTCTCGAGGTCGTCTGTCAGACATTGATGAACTGCCATACCTGTCTCGATCCACACCATTACCGTAACGGTCTTCATCTGAATCAAAACAGAAAAAGACAAAGTTAACATTACCAAAAGATAAATTATGGACCAGTAAATGATTAATTCTTAGGCCATCCTTAAAAAAAAAAATTTTCCTTAACTTTCTTTTAGCATCTTGGGTATAATTTTTTTAGAATAAAAAATAGCAGTCTGACATGGATGTATTTTGGGCCAAATTTAAGAATTGAATTGTAAAAAAAGTATTTCCTATCCACCTACCTACTGAAAATTCTCTGGGTAGGGTTACTGCAAACAATATTTTTTTTAAGGTTATGCTTAACAGTGCATGAAGTTATGGGGTATAAAAGTAAAATTTGTGAAAATAGTATACAAGTTTGTATCATTATGTAGAAAGTTAAGAAACCAATCCTAATATATAATACCCTTGTTAATTTATACTTCAAGAACTGTACATGTTTAGTTAATTTGAAGCCAATAAAGATGTGTATGGAACTAACGACTAACAACAGATGTGTTTTTCTAATTCATTTTACCAACGTTTCGGCTATGTTAAGTTAATTGTTCAACTTTTGTTTAGTAGGAATGAGATTTTTTTGAGCGAGGGTTATTTCAGATATTGATACATATATTTTTAACAACTATGGAGAATTTTACAGTACCTCTCCTCACTCCCATTCCTCGATCTCCATAACCTCTCTCAACAGAACTACGTCGTGGAGACCCGTACCCTTTAGATTGACCTCTTCTAAAAAAGTAGCAAGTGATAAAATTTCTAATATGTGCTATTTCATATCCATAAAAGATGTTAAGAAACATGCAGATAAAAGAGAAAGCATTCACAGTTATTACAATCTTAATTCACATGGATAAGAAACTTCTGCAACATGAATTTCCATCATTAACTTGGCACTTCAGATTAAATGAAATAAAGCATACATCAGATGAGCCAGGTCACTGGGTTTTCTTTAAGGTTTCCTGTAAGAGGCCAAACCTTAAATAATTGAAGGAGGCTTTCCATGCTCATTTCTAATGTTATAAATCATACATTTGGTATTTCTTAATCTAAGCTGCCAATTTTTGCTACTAAGCAGTCAGTAAGCCTCTGGCTGCCTCTTATTGAAAACACTAAACTTAACCAAACTAGAAGTTCAACTATTTATGATTATGCATTACCTATCATCACTATATCCTCCTCTCATTGGCCTGTCCATACCTCGGCCACGCCCACTAAATCCTCCTCGACTTCCCCTATCTCCTCTAGGTGAACCTCGGCTACCACGGTAACTGTCTCCACCACGACCTCTGAAACCTCCACTGCCTCCACGTCCACTACTATTAAAACTGTCCCTAAAGCCACCTCCTACGCCTCGACCTAATAATTACATAAGAAAATTGTCAGACTACAGATCAATGGAAATTTATAGAATGAATTAACAACCATTTTTTACCAAATACACCAGAAAATAATAAATTTATTAACTAAACTGTAACTTTTCAAAGTAGAGAATTTCTTTACATACCCCTTGGAGCACCTCTGCCCCTAAAACCTCCTCTCCCACCTCTGTCCCCACCGGGTCCACCTCCTGGTTTGACAGCATGATCTACATGTACCATTTTACCTTTGATATCCTGAAAGTTAATCAGAAGATATATTTTTATCAGAGCTAATATTCCGATACATAGGAAAGTATAACATAATTCAGTATGCACAAATTCATTAATATTAGTGATAACATTAAAATGCAGTGAGGCTGAAAATTAAAAATAAGTTTGTTTCGAGTTCTGCTACCTACTGATGAAAATCTTACTATTCCTAGCAAAGAAATTATGGGGTGCATTTTTTTACTATTACTATGTATTACAGTAAAAAAATCCCTACCAACCTACCCAGTACTAAAATTCTTAGTTGGGGCACTCAAAACAAACTTATTTTTATGTTCAGCCTGAAACAGATTTTGTTTAATTGACAAGATTGTAAATCAGAAAATTCAGGGCGGCCAACAGCTTATTTGAAAATTCGCGAATTTGTGGTAAATTAGCAGCCATGTACATTATTTAGCTCATGATCAGTCTCTGTGGAACATGGCCTGACTGACAAACATTCCAGTAAGGCATTTACCTGTTTATCAAGTTGTTTTACTGCTTCATCAGCATCCGATGGATTTTCGTATGTGATGAAACCAAATCCTCTTGATTTACCATTTTGTGGGTCACGTTTCAACAATACTAGCAACAAAAGACAATAAATATTCAATTTCATTACCAGAAACATAAAATAGTAATACTAATATGTAACACTAACAATCACACTGCTTCAACATGTTTAAAGTAGAAGCGCAAACACATCTTTAGTCCTTGGCGGCCATTTTAATAGAATTGCATCTTAATTAGTTTTATAACATTAATTTGACAACACACATACAGCATGCAAACTTGGATGAATTGAAATATAAAAAATTCCATGAACGTTTTCATTTACCTGTAATCAAATGCATCCAAATATTTAGATAATACTATTACAAGTTAGTAATACAAATTCTTTTCAGCACATTATGTAGCTGGTGTACTCACCTTCAGTAATTTTTCCAAACTTAGCAAAATATTTTTCAAACTCTGCCTCATTAATATCAAAATCAAGACCACCAACAAATATCTTTCCGGGTCTGTCCTCCATTTCTTAAACCTGCAAGAGTGTAATAAACAAACTAAAGATTTTTAAAATAACTTCCTTAATCTGCTTCTTTCAATAAATTATTATCAAATACCTTCAAATTCAAATTGTTTGTCGTACTAGTAGTAGTAGGAGGAAAATAATGTACCCGATGATGGGCTTGAAACCACGACCTCTTGTTTGCTAGCCAGATGCTCTACCAGTCTGTGAATTTAGGATTTGGAACTACTAGTCCGAATTATCAAAAGTGAATAGTTTTCCTTTACACTCTATACATGTAACATAATAATGATAATTACCGCAAAAGTTACTTATCCGAATCAGTAATTACTTGTCCCCGACAACCGTACAAGTGCTAATTTCACAGACTGCTCTACCAACCAAGCTAATCAGGCTGGTGAATATCTCAGCCAATTATAAATACAATATACCACACTGCTAAGGTTGTTTATAACAAAACTACACCTTACAAATACAAACTTGTGGCCTTACAAGAGCTAAACAGACGTTTGTTACAGAGTAACAACTAACATGCTATGCCCCATAGGAACAAAATAAAACAATCGTATTATATAGTCCCAAAATATTGAATGTCGATTTATCTGACCCCTTCTTTGACGGTATCAACATGTATACCAAAAAATATTTGAACATATGCTTGCAGCTTCTTTGTTCATGCGTGGACCATTGATCGATACTCTGTGACTACGAGACGAGGTAAGAATCGTTCACTGAACGTTCGAACTGTTTCTAAGGTATGTATGAACTAGAATATCTCGAATAATGAAACGAATATGTAAAATAACAATCATCTACATACACTATATGTATTCGTGTAACCAGTAAAACGAATAAAATCCTTAAATTTGTAAAATATTGTGAATCTTTTTTTGCCGGAAGTTAATATCGCGTGAATGTAGATGCGCATGCTCATACTTAACCAATGAAACTAATATTGTTTATATACAATTTTAGAAACTTAATATTCATGTCTCCGGTGTGGTCTAGTGGTTAGGATTCCTGGTTTTCACCCAGGCGGCCCGGGTTCGATTCCCGGCACCGGAACTTACTTTTTTATTTTTTTTATTTAGGCCTAGAATTTTATTTCTATATGAAAACATTAAGTTGCATCAAGGACTTATAAGTCACATAAAATAGTATAATAACGACTAGCCGCACTTTAAAATAACGACTCGCCACAAAGATGTTTTATAATATTAATTTTCCTTATTTTGGAGTTCCGTTTTAATAACGGAGTTTGTTCATTTATGAGTTTTTTTTCTATTCATTTATACGATTTTATTTAATTTCAGATAATTATAACAAAGACCTATACATTAATAGGTCTTTGGTTATAAGCATTCTTTGCTCAATTTAATATCTAAGGGAGGTAATCCAATTTCAGAAATTGACTTTTGAATCCAAAAGAGAATTCCCCACGGTCCCCGAGCACTTCCTTATATCATTTCTCATATATCGTCATATCTCTATTACAAAAAGTTTGATAATTGAATAAAGTTATTGACAAGGATGCTAACTTTGAAATTTGGAGCTTATAATTGCTACTCGAAAAATAAAGCCACAAGACCAATTTTCTGTTTTTAATAAGGGAGATAATTACAATGTATGCAGATGCTGTTTCAAGACATTTTCTCCTTAACTGAACTTTTCTTAAGCATTTCCTAGGCATATTTATCATCGTTTGTTTGAAATAGTTATCAATTCTGATGTAAACAATGCTATATTGTTATAAAATCGAAAAGATATGCGAAAAAGTACGTTTATTTCTTCATAATTGTATTAGATAATAAATTATATTTCATCATAGTAATTCCTAGTCGTAAAATTCGAGGTGATCCTGTTAGTGTTTTTTTGTGGCATGAATTGCAGTCTATCATAGCTTAATAAAACTAACATCAAGAACAGGGACATTCGTGACTGATAATTGCAAGTAAAGTAACATTCATAAATTGTACAATCACGTATGGCTTAAAAGCGAACGCTGCGATTGCATTATACACGTAATCTGCTCAGTGTCAATAAGGACTTGTATACATACATGTCAGACACTATAACTATGCGCTTTTTTATAATTCTGTTAAGAACAATACATAGTTCCCACATCTACAATAGTTACCTCCCTTGGCGGCCATCTTGCTTGGCAAATTCAACAAGCACTAACAGAAGATATTTATATTTTTGTTTTGATAATTCTAAATATAGGATATTTATATGTGACAACTACATTTTCTTAAACCTGACGTGATTGTGGCCTTACCAACTTTATGATTAAGTTATCTTTTATAAATTAAGTTGTCTAATAACCAATTTTCTGATTTTTTCTACTGAGCGCATAAGAAATTTGCCAAGCAAGATGGCCACCAAGGGAGGTAAATATTGTAGATATCCTATGCATGGTAGCACTCTGCAGGTGCGAGGGATCCAGGAGAAAGACACATTGAAAACCAGTGTTATTAAACATACGACCAACACAAATGGAACGTGCCCAATTAAAGTATAAAATAAAGTGATAGTACTAGTGGAACCAAAGTAGTGAAAATATTCATGTATACTGAACATACTAGACTTGGAACATGGCACTGGAAGTAGTTTAACAATAACATAGTGGATGTAGACGTAGTAAACGTAGTATACTTTGGTCCGCACGAAATTTAAGTCATGCGCACCGAGCGAGTGGTAGCTATGGAAAGCTGGCCTATCATTCAGCTTCCGAAAATAATAAAACTATGATGTAACAAATATATTTTATGGAAATTAAGTCCTTAATTAAACCCAGCATCTCCTTCCATCTGACATACTTTAGCCAAGGACTTATATTATATGTATGTATATAAATCCTTGCTTTAGCATATATACAAACCGTATGTATTTTGATCCCTGCATATACTATATGCGGCTATTAACCAAAAGCAAAAAAATGTCACTGACCGGCCAGCTAAGTTAGACTTATCTCATGTATACACGTGTGACCTGAAAATGGAGCGCGGTGTGTAAAAGATATCTTATTTCAAAACTAAAGTGGACTGAAAGTTTTCCAAATCTATGAAAAAAAGTTTTAATTAGAAATCTGCATTTTTGTAAAAGAGGTCGAATTTGGCAAAATGATAATAAAAAAACTAGTATAGTCGGTTCAGTATACAGTATGGTTTCTCAGATTATTGAGTTTGTTTATCCTCGCAACTGGGATGGTCAATGAACTTTAATGCGGACTGAGTACTATATGTTCATCTGATACCTCCATGCAATTGTTAAACTGGTTCCCTTTCCATGTTGCAGTGCATGTCTATGTAAGTTAATTTAGTTTCCATGAGTACTTTCAGCACTTTGATTGTATTTGTCGTAGGCAGTAGAAATGGATAATAAATTGTAATCCGAATGGTTCAAAAAGTCCCAATTCAACCAAATTTATCGAAGAAGAACAAACGGACATAGAAGACATCGAAGCATCACTTACGTTAAGTATATGTATTCGTCGATAACATGTCTGAATTAAAGTTCATTCACATAGCGCTTAAAACTCAAGGACAGTAAATTTATAAAGGAGAGAGTATACATACAGAGGTGGACTGGGTTTAATGATTGGTTATCATTTACATTAATCCAACATATTCTTTACCATCATTACACTCATTGAAAAATGTCTGTAATATGACTGTTGTACATCATAATCAGGTACGTATATATGTGTACTTGATCATAACAGAAAAAGATTCAAATTTTACTTCACTCGAATAAAAAGATCCCTCAGCCGCCCCATCGAGTTCATTATAGCATGACTCCGATTGTATAATATTAAGGTCACAGTATATCAATCATAGCCAAAGAAAAGCTCGGAGTTTATTTTGTCGTTTGAAATTGTTGAAAAAAATGGGGGATAAGCGGATATGTATCATAGGAGCAGGTCCGTCAGGAATGGCGACATTGTTCCATTTTGCCAAGTTGGAAGACATGCCTGAAGTTGTATGTTTTGAGAAACAAAGCACATGGGGAGGCTTGTGGAATACATCTTGGAAAACTGGTGAGTCAACAATTTCTTATTCGAATATTTGGGTGACCTATTTACGTTCAAATAAGTTTTTAAAGTTTTTCCTTGCGTAGTACAAATGTAATACATATTTTTTCAACATTTCAGTAAAATAATGAACCATATTAAACTCATGATTTCGAAATATGCGTGGGCATCTCAATATCACATACATGTAATCTTTTTTTCTATAATGTGCCCTAAGACATGAATTAAATATAAAGGAAAACAGAAGCTATATCTGACATGTCCGTTTCAACTTTAAAGTGATGGCTAACTTACATGAATATTGCTTTATGTATCATTCAATACTAATAATGTTTTAGCCAACGTTATGCAAGGAATAAAACAAAGTCTTCTGTATTTTAGTACCCGCTTCCATAGTCAAGTGACTTTACGTCCCTTTTCAACAGTCAGAGTCATATGAGGCGGACAGTTCACTTAACTACCGTTCATGGGAAGAACCAGTACTAGACTCCCATCCTTCGTAAGCAACTGCCTACTTTCTCACATAAAGACACATGGTCGATAACTGGGATTGAGCCCACGACCCCCTATCAGTGAGAAGTTAAAGTGATTTTAAGTTAGCGACCTTAACCACTCAGCCACGGAGGCGGGTCCCAACGTAAATTCAAAATGCGAAGTAAAGTTTTCTTTTCTTTTTAATGTTTCTGATTATTGTACTTCATCTTTACAGTAAAATGAGACAGCCATATACATTGAACGTAGGGTGAAAAAATATACTTTGAGCCATGAATCTGTCTGGTTGGTCATTAAACTTGCCCCAAACCCTTCATTTCTTTAAGGATGTATTGACGGTGGCTAGACCACTTGCCACAAAAAGCGCTCGCTCTTCATATGAAACCCATACCTAGACATCATACAGTCACCCTTTATGTATTTTATGCCATGTAATTCCTTAATCCTGGGAAAATAATCATGGATAAATCATGACGAAAAAACACCTACAAGCACTTCCTTTAAATACTATTAGGCCATTGTCATGCATATGTTTAGTTTGTATTTACCCCAAAAGTACGTGCATTATATTTAGCGATTAACATGTCTCCTATTCATTGTCTAACATTTTTAGGTGTTGATGAACATGGTGAACCGAATCATGCCAGTATGTACAGACATCTATGGTCAAATGGTCCCAAAGAGTCAGTCGAGTTACCAGACTATACTTTCACCGAACATTTCGGACAACCGACTCCTTCATTCGCCCCTCGTCTTGCTCTTAGGGACTATTTAGAGGGTAAGGTACTTGTTTGTAATGGAATGACATCACATGTTCACTAACTTAAAACAGTGAAGCACTTTTCTTGTGGCCGGAATACGCTGAAAATCTAAATGCACGAATGGGTACGAATGATGGGTTGAAATTGATAAAGTATCCATTATACTAGTATCTAAGTTGAAAATGGCTTCTTAGAATTGCTTTTTGATTATACGTTTTGAAATTCCTTTAGAAATTACGCGTATTGTTTACAATTATTTGTACATACGTTGATGTAATCGACATCATTATTAAAATCATTATGTTGACTGGTTGAGTACATACATGACCATTAGTTACAAAACTAGACAAACTAAAAAAGAAATGCTATTGTATAGCATTATTCAATTTTGTAATCTTTTCCAGGTCGATGGATAAGGAAAACTGGAAACATTGATTTGAAGACTTTCATAAAGTTCAGTACAGTCGTCCGATGGGTAAAGTATGATGACAACAAACATAGCTATACTGTCGTTGTTGAAAATCTGGAGACAAGAGAAACTCGTGAAGAAATGTTTACACATGTCATTGTCGCTACTGGTATCTTCAGTACGCCGTACTTGCCGGATGTCCAAGGAATGAACGACTTTAATGGTCGGGTGATCCATTCCCATGATTTAAGGGATGCTGGAGAGTTCAAGGGACAGAAAGTTCTCATTATTGGTGCTAATTTTTCCGGTGAAGATGTAGCTCTGCAATTGATCAAATTCCGGGCAAAGAACATATACTTAAGTTACAAAACGATTCCGAAGAGCGCCACGTGTATCATGCCAAAGGAGATCGAAGAGAAACCATTGGTTGCCAGAATGGATGCAAATAAAGCATATTTTACTGATGATACAGAAGCAGAGGTGGATTCGGTAATTCTATGCACTGGATACAAAAATCACTTCCCCTTCCTGGAAAATCGGTTTAGAATAATGGAAAAGACGAGCTTGTATCCCCCAGATCTGTACATGGGTACGTTGTTCTACAAAGAAGGCAATAATAGCTTGTTCTACATTGGTGCACAAAATCAGTTTTACACATTCACCTATTTTGAAGCCGCGGCCATCTGGACATGCAGGTAAGTGTATAATCATGTACTATAAAAATTAGTTACCACGAGCAGCACCAGCCATATCTTGTGAAATATTTAAGTCCTCATAGGTTTTGTTTTTGTTGTACAACGTCTTACAAGACAGTTCTGCGCATTGCTATGCCTAACATGAGGTCTTGAGTTCTATACTATCATGGTAATCATGGGAAGTCTATTACCGGGGTTTATCAGAACAATTGTGTGTATAAAATCTTGATATGATTTAGCTCCGCCTATGTTCCAGATATATCATGGGAGCCATACCAGGAGAACCAAAATCACATAAAGAAATGGACGACGATAGTCAGTTATGGCTTAAAAGAGCTGAAGCCATTGCATCTGAAGGCGACGTTGCTCATTTTCAAACAGCTCACATTGATACATTAGTAGAACGATCAGGATATGATCTACATCTGACGAAAATACAACCCGTACTGTTTGAATGGATTAAAATAAGGAAGGAGACACTCGGACTTGCAAATTACCGGGACCATTTGTACACAAGTTATTATACCGGGGAGATGGGTCTTAAACAAACGCCTTTTATGGAGAATTTTGACGACAGTCTGGAAGCATTCTTAAGCGCCAAGTAATTCTATACACGGTCAATATGAATCTGACTAACTACTTGAAAATGAGATGTAGTTGACGGCTGATAATGTGTATTCAGAGACCATATAAGGAAATGTATTTTATTTATTTACACTTTAATAATTTTAATACATTTTTGTATCGGTGATTTATTATTTTTGTATGCTTAATATATTACATAGCAAAAATACAAGTGATAAAAATTAATGAATTGGAACTTGTCAACAAAACTCTTACTAATCTTAAATGAGTTATCTCGTCGTGTTCGTTAAAGCAAATGTGATGAATGATCACAATCAACGATATAATACTGGTAGTGCCATTTAATAAATGTCAAATTGTTATATGAGAGAGATTAGGTCAATATAAAATTTAACTGGGCCGATATCAAAACATCTGGGCCAATACGAGAAACCTGAGATAATACAAGATTCAAGCATTTTGATTCGTTGAGAAGGAGGACCCATACGAAAATAAATTGATAATAGACATAGAAATTGACACCATCTTGAAAAAAGTACCGATTAAGACCCTCGGAAGTTAGTTTAATAGCTGAAAGCAGTTTGCTCCCTCTAACCTGTGATATTCATTGGTGTAACGCAACCTTAGAGAGATTTTCACGGCGCGTAAGTTTACTGGAGAAAATCTGTTGTCAGCAGACGATCACGAACGGTAAATTGTGAGAAAAGTCTTTATAATGCCTTTATAATGTCCTTTATATCAAAGCTGTATATTATATATACAATATTATTACATGTATAGTTAATAAATTAAATTTTCGTTAATCAAGTGATTTCATATTGGCTTTGTCATTGGGCTTAGGCAGGGATGCTATATTACATGTAAAGAATCGAAAATTGACAAAAAGTAACATTAGTGGTCCATGATCGACACAAGTTCCTCGTAGTTTTTATTTGTTTGTTATTAATTTTAACAACTTATTTTTTTTTCTAAATTAAATTTGAGAAAGAAATGCTTATATTATGTAAGTTTTGTAGGAAAGAAATGTTTACGTTATGAAAGTTTTGTTTGATTTATGAGCTCAAGCAGTGATGCTATACCTGGCTCAAGACGAAATTTTCACTGTATTTTTTTTATTTTAAATTAAATTTTTAAAAGAAACGTTTATATCATGAAAATATGTATGAAAAATTGAAATACATGTAGTATATTACATTATGAAAGTTTTGTACAATTAAATTTTATGTCGTGAAACTTGTTTTCGAATTATCAGCTGAAGGTGAAATTTTCACGGAATTAACTTGTGAAAGAAAAGTTATATTATGACAACAAATGTACGATAGAATGCTAAAATTTGACTTAAATTCGTGAAAGAAACTTTTATATTATGAAAAAATGCAATGAGTGAATCGCTGGGCATGAAAATCGTGTCTTGCACATCTACACTTCATGGAGATGACATATTTTAAGTTTCATTGCAATCGCTTGAAGAATGTGGAAGTAGTTTGCGCCATAAACTTTAAGCAGACAGGCAGAGCGACAGACAAAACATACGCTTATATACACCTAACTGCTGATACAGAAAACATTGGTCAACATAGTAGAAACATAATTACTAATATAGTAGAAATATATTAAGAGAAGCTATTAACGTTAATAAGAAACATTGATAAACCAATATTTCTGACACCCTGAAACTATACCATCCAGTTTGAAGCCATTACTTAAGACACAAAACCATGACGTCTATGTTGAAAAAACAAACAAATATTGAATGTTTATTTAGATTTTTACGTTCATACAGACATCTGTTTTTCAACAGGTTTTTTGTCCCCTAAATCAGTCATCTGGATTTCAATGCTATCTGGGTCTGTCATTGCATCTTGTCGCAATAAATGTCCGGCATGTTGTGATGTTTGCGTTATCACCATTGGTGCTCGGCTTCGATCCGTTTTCTCATTTGTAGCACTATTTTCATCATTTTCGTTGCTGGTACTCTGCTCTGCTACTGAAGCAGAAACCAGCTTATCACTGGAATGGACTTCATCCTGTTTCTGGAACGAGACCCTTTTTGTGTCTAATTGATGATCCTTGTTTTTGTCATCGTAATTATTGTTACTCAGTAAAGGTTCATCAGGATCTGTTTCCTCATTCACCTCAAATACCGTGTCATCTATTCCAAATGTAGGCGTCATTGGTAACTGCTCTGAGGTAGTAGTCAAGTCTAATGTTAGAGCCCGTCCAGACTTTAGATTTAGTCTTGTATCAGATGTACGGCGTATGGCAAGATCTGTCCTGTCTTCATCCCAAGATAAAGCTCTCCCCACTGGTTGATGTATGGTATTTAATTTTGCATTCTTTTTGTATTTGTTTCTCAAGTGACAGACGTAATTACGGCGATCATCTTTAACAAAATTTTTGTCATGGAAATGTAAACCAGTTTGCTGAAATGTTAAAATATATAGATTTAGTCTACTGTAACTATACCGGTAGTATTTATGATAAAACTTACAACACACAAATAAATTTATGATACCGGTAAAACATGATTATGTACAACAAACAAATACATTTTAGCCTCTCATTTCTATTTAGTTTTTCAATCAGGAATGGACATAAAGCAATAACTTCCAGTTACAAGGTCTGTCCTTAAAACACATAGATTGACAAAAAGATCATTCCATAATATTAATTTGCTAATACTGCGGAATCATTAATTTTTGTTGGGGATTTAATTTCGTGGATTGGCTCATGGAATGCAGAGATAAAGCATTTTTTTCAAAAATCAAAATCAATGAATTTGTATCCTCTTGAAATAGCTATTTTCGTAAAAAAAACACGAAAATTCAGTCCAATGAAAATAAATGAAAATATAGTATTCCATTCCTTCTTAAGAAATTATTCATGTCTACATAATGACAATGATAAATAAAATACATTGTTAATAAGTAAAGCCATATAAAATAGTTAATTAACGTAAATATAAAATATTGTTTGTCATCAAATAATAATGGAATTGAACAAACTGGCAATGACAAATATATAAATATATACTGTATTTAAAGCATGTACATTGTACTTAATAATATATATCAAATTAAATATGGTTATAAATTTTCAAACCTTTTTAATTGTGGTTATTATTTAGTAAAGCTATGTGTGGATCATACAACATTAATAGGTGTAAATTAGAGGTTAATCTTATAAAACAATGACTAGCAAGATTCAGTAAACATGTATATTAGTCAAACACAATTTTTTTATTAATAGAATTTTTTAATTTGCCTGCTTTGGAAGCTTTTGAACCAAAAATAATGAAATGTTTTAAGTTCTATTTGTGCAGCCTTAGTGACATTGTAAAAATAGTGCCTGTCATCTGGATAGGTCAGTAGAAAAGGTTGCCTGTTCGGATATTACCATTCTTAAAATACAATGTAGTATAAAATCGCCATGGTGTTTTGATTAGAATATGGTTCAAATCCAGAGATTAAACGAATGATGAAATTATGACAAACCAAAGAGACAGCCATTTACAAAATGATGAACATGCTAACACGGCATTTTGTTGCTGCATTGTTATTAAAATCTATTGAAAACTTATTATAGAACTTAGAATAGTACTACAACAATATCTACATGATGATTCTCTTGAGACAGGAACTATGTCCACTTTCCAGACAAGGGAAAATTCAGCATACAGTATAAATATGTTTTGTATATCAGACCCAAAGTTGAAAATGTTTCGTGTGACTGATGTGAAGTTTACTGGCCAAAACTGGCGGACCTGCAAATTTTGAAAGGCCGTTTGGGTGTCATGCAATCATGAGTAGTATTTCCCAACTACCGTACTAGCTGTATCTTTACAACACATGAAAACTTGTAGTTGATGCCTTTAGTAGAGTAGGTGTCAGAGAAGCCAATCTTGGAAATATCCCACATAACATAAACCAAAATAATAAGAAGTCAGACAATGTGATTTTATTTAAAGTTGATAATTTAATGTGCTACACAATCTAATCAATTTAACTATGATGCATTGAGTATTTACAGCATGTATAAAATACTAAAACCTTAATTTTAAACTTTTCAATTATGAAAATTAATGAATGAATTTAAATAGAGACTTTCATTAAATGTTGGCATGACAATAAAACAAGGTGTTCATATGTTGTGATTTTAGTACAAAATAAAGCTCATAATATTTTATCTACAACTAATGGCATTATGTGGACAGATTATTGTTCAGAAATATAAAATAAGTTATATGTAAATGTATTGTAACCAATTAGAAAATATAAATTTATTCTGTTTAAAAATTTAGAAACACAATGCCCCCTCCAGGTGACCTTGACCTTTGAGCTACTGGCCATAAAATTCACAGGTCCTGTAGAGGTTGTCATGAGGAACAAACATAAGAAGTTTGATAACAATAGGTGGAAGCGTTTTGATTTTACCGGCAAGGTTAAAGTTTGGTACAAACAGACAGGTCTTAGGCTAGTTTAGAGATTTAAATGAAAGAATCGGTTTGAGACAGCCAATAAAAAACACCCTTGAATGTGTTGAAAGCAAGAAAAATAGTTGATGCAATCAAAAGTTATAAACTGTCGTAATGGTATCAGATGCATGTATTATGATATACCCTGTATAAAATTTTCTTACATTACAGTTCCCACTTGTAATTCCTGATTTTACAATAAAATGTCCACATCATGCCTATTTGCAATATATGTTTATAATAAAACAAACCAACAACCATATAACTGCTGTATACTTACATTTTCAAACTAAAACATATTTTAAATAAACAAAATATAACATAAAGCATGGAGATAAAAATAAGCAATATTCATGATTATTAATCAACAGTATAATATTTGTAGTTACACTTATACAATGCCCAGTATTGTATGAGAGAGACTAGGTCAATATAGAGGTCATTATATGGGCCATTATGAGAAAACCAGGGCCAAGATGTGAAAACAGTCAATATGAAATTCAAGCAATTTTTTGATTGGTTGAGGAGGGCCAATATGAAAATTGATAATAGAAATAGAAATGGACCTCATCTTGGAAAAAGGTACCGACTCAGACCCTCAAAAGCTATTTACATGTATATATCTGCAAGCAGTTTGCTCCCTCTGACCTGTGTTATTTATTGGTGTAGTGCATGTCGCAGGGTGACTTTACTATATTATTATATCTATTATACTTTATATCTTTGGCCACTTGTATACCAACTATCATTATCATCGTCATTAACTTTGTTCCAGTCCGGAATGGTACGGTCATATATATTTTTTATATATGACCATACCATAGTTCACTGCACTAGCGCATTTGCCGTTTAGCCTTCGTTGTGTAAAGACACACGAAGTGTTGAGTAGACGTTAAATTTATAATTTTGTTACCCTCCTTACGGAACCTATGGTATCAGAGGGTGTTGTTTGTGGGTTTACCTCAGAGATACTGAAAGAATGAAGTAACACGCAATGAATGTAAAAGTTTACTCAATGCCTCGTGTGTCTCCACAACACGAAGGCTAAATGGCAAGTGCCTGGCCACAAGTACAAAACATAAAATATAAAATGATATGAAACATGACATTCAACAACAAATGGCATATAGAACACAATGCAAATATTACCTGAAAGAATGAAGTAACACGCTATAAATTTATCGTTTACTCAACGCTTCGTGTGTCTTCACACAGCAAAGGCTAAACAGCAAGTGCACTAGTGCAGTGAACTTGATGATAATGATAGTTGATATACAAGTGGCCAAAGATATAAAGTATAATAAATATAATAATAAGTAAAGTCACCCTGCAACACGCAACCTTTGAGAGATTTTTTACAGTAATTTACTGAAGCACATCCGGTGTCAGTAGACGAATATAAATGGCAAATTGTGAGAAAAAAAGTTTCTATCATCTCCACTTTCACAGTTGTAAAGTATACAATATTACACAGTTAATCAATAAAATTCTCATTAATAAAGTGATTTCATATTGGCTCAGACAGTCATATTGGCCCGAGACAGTCCATCCATGGCCCAATAACAAAGCCAATATGAAATCACTTGATTAATAACATTATAATTTAAATGTAGGCAATATTCATGTATCTAAATGTAGGCAATATTCATGTATCTAAATGTAGGCAGTAAGTTTTTCAAGATGTAGCAATAGCAATTCTGTATTTCAACACTGTATGAAGTTTTAATAGCATTTATGTCATAAAAGTCAGATCAGGATCAACTATGAAATCTCGAAAATGGATTTAGTAATGATACAAGAAAAACTTGCACTATAAGTAGCAAACTTGCAAGAAATTTTTGAACATCTATACAAAGCCACTGAACAATATTAACTATAAGCAAATAAAAAAATCTAGCAAAATAAACTAAGGAGATACAACTGACAAAATATACATGTACGGAGCAATCACCAACTCATGACCTTACTGGGTAAACTGTTGTTAAAACATACCCAGTAATTCTATCATAGCATACACCGTTCAGTTAAACTTTGCTTGTTAGAAAGACACTCTAGTACTTACAGAGAGGTTTGTAATAATGAAATAATAAACTTGTATTGTAAATGTGCATTTTTATTCATCCAAAACCTGACATGTACTTGTGAATGAAACATTAAATAAGACCCTGACATGCTTTCAGTTTGAATATATCAGGTGAATTATACAAAATGTTAACATATAGGTACACGGGTACTTACATTCCTGGATGTGGAGAGAGCTTGACGGAACAATTTCTGTAGATCAACACCCTCTGGTGTCTCTGAACTACGTAGTGATCGTTGTGAGGCCAGACGTTCACGCCTTGATCGAATCCTCTCTGTAACGAGACATGGTAACATTTAACAAATAAATTTCAAATTTATTAACACGTAAGGCATCTGCTGATAAACTGATATATAGCATTTATAAAAACATTCAGCATATACATGTATGCATTTTTTCAAAGCAATTGTATACATAGTCAAAGCAGTGTTAGCCACCTCTAACTAAAAGACTATTTTTAAATAACCAGTTTATTAAGAACAAAAATGACCTCGGACTAAAGGCCATTTCTATAAAGGTCACATTTTGTCTTTCTGCAGGGAGGCCTTTGTTCACAGGTTTGACTGTATACATTTAACTAATCATTATATTTGTAGATAATATTCATCAAATACTATTAAATTAAAGAGGTAAGTCATATCTTCAATTACTGAAACTAATTGTGTAATATCTCAATATAATAATTATGGTATTTGCTTGTGTGCAAGTTTAATAAATCAACAAGCGGTCCACAAGTGTTGTCAATGCTTGTCTGTTCATTGCCTCAGTGAGATCTATCCACCAATGAAGTTTCATGTTGCTACTTCTAATAGTTTCTGAGTTATGAGCTATATTCCACAGTTTTTCCACAGACACAGACTATGCATTGATAACAATAACTTGACTTTTTCTTCGAAAACAGCCAAGCTAAAAATGATTAGCGCGAAGTAATTAGTGTTATAACACAATGAACCATATAACATAAACCATATTCCAGACCAGGCTTACATGGCCTTACTGATAACTATACTTCCTGTATCTTAAGAATTAATGTTTCGAATTCTAGAAGAAAAAATATCACACCGTCTCTCAGTAAAGCCTTCTGTTCAAATTCATCATCCAATCCCTTAAGGCAAGCTGAACTGTCCACATTCCTCCTGTAAATATACAAAACATGATTATACTGACAGCTGACTAGTGAAACTTAAACCATTACATTGACAAGCAATGATGTAATGACAGATTTGTATCTTAACTTAGAATGATTTCATAAATACTCCATGTCAGATCGGGAGAAGAAAAGAAATAAAAATTGAACATCTTCCCAGGTTTAAACTTACAAATCCAAGAACTATAGATATGACACTCAACTGATAGAGTTAAATGGACGGGCAGCCATAGCACTGGATAGAAACAATGTTTTCAAGTGATATTATGCAGCACTAATGATTTACACTATCAAAATGAAAAACAGGAGACAAAAGTAGAGGAAAATAGCATAAGCATTATCAGCAATCAAATTGTCCAAGATAACATGTTCTGCCCACAAGGGACAAACTTATGCACCTCATGTATGTAAACCTAATACTCTCCTACACTGCACCAGCTACTATTGAATCATTATACCTCCAATGAATGAAAACATGGTATAAATAAAACAATATATTCTAACCAATTTCTTTAATACAAATTATTTCACTCAATGTTTGCATACTTTACGGTCATACAAATAAAACAATACTTACAAATCAGAAGCAACTCTAGGAAGATTAGATGCTCCACATAATCTTAAGTTCTTATAATGTTCCCTGAAAGTAACAGTATCAAATTCTTATAATTTTAGTTTTAACCTATTTGGCTCATCTTGGAATTAGCTTACTTTATGCATATAATCATTGTAAACTCAAGTCACTTAAATCAGTCAAGAATTCCAGTTTTTATGTCTGCTTGGAAAACAGGAAAAATTCCATAAAGGAAAAGATGTGTTTTGGAAATACAATGTCACCTACAGATGACCTTGACCTTTGATCTATTGTCCTTAAAATGCATGAGTCCTGTAGAGGTTGTCATGAGGAATCAACACATGAAATTTGATTATAGGTGGAAGCGTTCTGATCTTATAGGCAAGTTTACGGTTTAGTACAAACAGACAGACTGACAGACAGACAGGCAGGCCAAAAACAATATACCCCAGGTCTATCTATACAGGGGCATGAAAATAAAGGTGAATAAAATCAAGCTCTATTAAGTGATGACAATTTATAATACATTATAAAACTTGTAAGACAGATTGAATATCTTCTGGTTCCGTAACAACACAAATTAAATCTAGAGCTTACTTCATCATAAGTAATTCTAGAGCTTACTTCATTATAAGTTATTCTAGAGCTTACTTCATCATAAGTTATTCAACAGCTTACTTCATTATAAGTTATTCTATAGCTTACTATTTACTTCATTATAAGTTATTCTAGAGCTTACTTCATCATAAGTTATTCAACAGCTTACTTCATCATAAGTTATTCAACAGCTTACTTCATCATAAGTTATTCTAGAGCTTACTTCATCATAAGTTATTCTAGAACTTACTTCATCATAAGTTATTCTAGAGCTTACTTCATTATAAGTTATTCAACAGCTTACTTCATCATAAGTTATTCTAGAGCTTACTTCATTATAAGTTATTCTATAGCTTACTTCATTATAAGTTATTCTAGAGCTTACTTCATCATAAGTTATTCAACAGCTTACTTCATCATAAGTTATTCAACAGCTTACTTCATTATAAGTTATTCTAGAGCTTACTTCATCATAAGTTATTCTAGAACTTACTTCATCATAAGTTATTCTAGAGCTTACTTCATTATAAGTTATTCAACAGCTTACTTCATTATAAGTTATTCTAGAGCTTACTTCATTATAAGTTATTCAACAGCTTACTTCATCATAAGTTATTCTAGAGCTTACTTCATCATAAGTTATTCAACAGCTTACTTCATCATAAGTTATTCTATAGCTTACTACTTACTTCATCATGAGTTTTTCGTAGTATTGGCTAATCTCATTGAGGTCACATTTTGTTGGATCCCTGAGAAAAATTGGTCTTATGTGTTTGTCATCAAGACGATCAAACTTCTCCTACAATGGAAAGATCAAAAGTCCTTACTGATGTTTATCTTATTAGGATTTTAATACACTTATAGATAAAAGTCCTATGTGGTCCACAAAAAGTGCATTATCTTTTTTGTTTGTAATCATACATTAATAAAAACAGTACCATTGGTAAGAAGACACTACGACTTGCTGAACCAGTTTCTGAATAAAGGTCACCTGTCAATAAAGGCCACCATTTCCAAGACCAGATTTTGTTTACAGGTTTTTATAGTCAATGTCTAAATATTTCTTTTTTCTCAAAAGAGACAAAAATGTTGCAAAAATATCAAAGTTAACAGTAAGCAAAAACAAGTGGGCAAAGATGGCCCTTTATCGCTCACCTGAGAACAAAGACACTATAATTAATGACCAGATAATACAGTTTCCATCTCATATAACCCATTTTTACGTAGATTTTGAGATGAAGGTATAATACTGTTAAACAAGCTAAAACGTAGCAAATTTTCTAATCCAAGGGTCCGTAACTCTTGAAGATGAATATTATTTAAACTTGTCCAAAACCATAAGGTCATACACATTCATTCTAAATATGATTAGGATCAGTGAATAAACGAAGGCGCTAGAGTATAAACAAACTCAAATATAGCAAATTTTCAAAGTCAAGGGCCCATAACTCTTGAAGTTCTGGTCAGATTCTGCCCATAATCAAACTTGTCCAAGAACTTTTGGTAATACATATTTACTGAAAATATTATTAGGATTGGTGAATAAATGAAGGCGCTAGAGTGTAAACAAACTCAAATATAGCAAAAATTTCTAAGTCAAGGGCCCATAACTCGAGAAGTTATTGTTTGATTTTGCCCATAATCGAACTTAGCTAAGACATTGTGGCCATATACATTGTGAGCAAGTTTGATTAAGATTTGTTAAGAGCTGTGGATGCTAGAGTGTAAACAAACTCATTGTGGCCGGATGCCGGCTGCTGGACGCCGGACATTCATCGATCCTAAAAGCTAACCTGATGAAATCAGGTGAGCTAAAAATTATTATTATTATTTTTTAATTCATAAGTATACAAGTACATGTAACTTATCAGACTGAATGCAATAATATAAAGTCAGTTTAAAGACTTACTCTTAGCAAGTATTTTCCAGATACACCAACAATCTCTTCTATACCAGCCATCAGGTGATCGGACACCTGCAATATAATGTGTGATAATCGATGTCAGTTAAAGCCATCCGTAATAAATGTTTGTTAATGGTGACTCTAACTAGAGAATTTACATAGGGTAGGTAGGTAGGAAATTTTTTTTATAATTTTTTTTTTTAATTTGAACAAAAAAATATGTCAGAAAGTTATTGGGTAGGGCCATTTTTGATAAGTAGGTAGCTTTACCCCAAACAAAATATTAAGGATGGCCTAAGGGTTCATTATATCACAGAAGACAAGGTAACAATATAGATATTGTAGTGTTAACATACAAACAATTACAGTTAAACCTTATACATTTGTGATGATATCAAAAACATATAACCTTTAAAACTATTAAATTAACCTAACTAAATATTGGTAAAATGTGTGATATCTTTTCATGACTTACTTCAATCAGTCACATTAGTACAGTTATACTGTCCACTTCCCTACATAAACTAACCCCAGACGTGGTGTCTAAATACATTAGATGCAGAATGTTTACTATTTTGTGTATTCCTATTTGTAGATCTGGTCACATGGTTTAGTCACATGACTTACGTGATCATTGAGTTCTTGGTAAAGTATCATGTCCTTGGAAGAATCCTGTAAAGACACTCTAAACCACTTGACGAGCCATTTGATTGTACCACCCTGAAAAAACATTACAACAAATTAATGAATATGAAAATTACCTGTGAAATCTGACAGGTGGCCTTTGTACGAGGTCATTTCATTTTTAAATGATGGTTTTTAAAAGAATGGCTGTATTCACAGGGTGGCCTTTAATCGAAGGTGGCCACTAGCACAGGTTTGACTGTATATTGTACTTGGGGAGTCCTTCATATCTAATACAGTAACACCTGAATTAACAACCATCATAAAGTTAAGACCACCAACAAGTACAGTCCAACCTGTCAACAAAGGTCACCCTTAGGAAAGACATTATATGGCCTTTATTGACAGGTTGCCTTTATTTGGAGGTGACTGATAATGTCAGGTTTGACTGCACTGATGTTCAGACAGGTTTTCTACATTATTTCTATATTTCCACTAGATAAGAAGAGCTAACATGCTGGTTGTATCTGGTACCAGACATTGTCTTAATATCAAGCAAGGTTTTACTGTACATAAAACTGAAATCATGTACAGTTATAGGTCTGACAGTGTACAGTTATAGGTCTGACAGTGTACAGTTATAGGTCTGACAGTGTACAGTTATAGGTCTGACAGTGTACAGTTATAGGTCTGACAGTGTACAGTTATAGGTCTGACAGAGTACAGTTATAGGTCTGACAGTGTACAGTTATAGGTCTGACAGTGTACAGTTATAGGTCTCACGATGTACAGTTATAGGTCTGACAGTGTACAGTTATAGGTCTGACAGTGTACAGTTATAGGTCTGACAGTGTACAGTTATAGGTCTCACGGTGTACAGTTAAAGGTCTCACATTGTACAGTTATAGGTCTCACAGTGTACAGTTATAGGTATGACAGTGTACCGTTATAGGTCTCACAGTGTACAGTTATAGGTCTCACGGTGTACAGTTATAGGTCTGACAGTGTACAGTTATAGGTCTGACAGTGTACAGTTATAGGTCTGACAGTGTACAGTTATAGGTCTCACAGTGTACAGTTATAGGTCCCACAGTGTACAGTTTTAGGTCTCACAGTGTACAGTTATAGGTATGACAGTGTACCGTTATAGGTCTCACAGTGTACAGTTATAGGTCTCACGGTGTACAGTTATAGGTCTCACAGTGTACAGTTATAGGTCTGACAGTTTACAGTTATAGGTCTGACAGTGTACAGTTATAGGTCTCACGGTGTACAGTTATAGGTCCCACAGTGTACAGTTATAGGTCTCACAGTGTACAGTTATAGGTATGACAGTGTACAGTTATAGGTCTCACAGTGTACAGTTATATGTCTCACAGTGTACAGTTATAGGTCTCACAGTGTACAAATAAACATTTCATCTAAAATTTCATTGTGACGCAATGTCAACTCACCATCATGTTAGAATAATGTAAACAATTGCACCTTTGCTTTCATAGATTAAAAGGAAAGACAATGTTGGCTTTTCAGGCACTTAGTTGTGTAAAACTATCAAATTAATTATGTATCCAGCATTTCTTTGTTTTAAAATCCATTACTTAATATAAATTGGATTTTAGCGATACTGCCAAACTCCTGGGGTGCTGCTATTTTCCAGTTTGTGCAATATGACGTCACAGCATGTGATTAGCTCTTCTAAATGGCTGCATCCTATTCACAATTCAGATATCCTAGTTTCTATGGCTTTACGTCAAATATCCTCAATGTGCAAATTTTAAGGCGTATATGTGTTAATTAATTCAGAACAATAATGAGTCATTATTTTCATATGACTTATTAAAACTAACATTGTCTTACCCTTTAAAGAAAGACATTGGTTACTATCTTTGATGACCAATATACAGACAGACAATTCAATGATGCCATTCAGAATAATAATTTCATAGATAAATATTCATTGAAACCTCTCCAAAGTAACACCCAATGGTTGAAGCAAAATCATGTTGTTGTTGAAGGGAGGTTGTTGCTCTAGAGAGGTTAAATTTGGAACTAAATAATCGTGCAAGGGAAAATCATGGGGGGGTGTTGCTCAAGAGAGGGCCGCTCTGGAGAGGTTGTACTGTAGTATACTAACCTGTATAAAGACTGTGAAGAATATTACAAACAGTGTTGTAGTTACAAACATGTCCTTCATTTCAAATTCCTTCTCATCTAATAAAGCTACCAATGAGAAACACACAGCACCTCTTAATCCACCGTAACTCTGAAAATATTAGGGATTCTAATCAGTCCATGCAAATTGAATCGACTATTCAGTGGCAAAAGTCAGTGATTAATCTATTAAAACTGATTAAATAAGAAATTACCTAAAATGTTAAGACTGCATAAACTTAACACCCCTTACACCAAATGAATAGCACAAAATAAAAAAAAATAAAAAAATTTAATGTCTTAAAATAACACGAAAATATGCTATTAAAAACATGCTGAACCAGAACTATGTTACATTCACAGATACAGTTTGAACAGCATTTTAATTACAATAGTCACTAGCTTATCAAATCAATCAATTAGGTATTTAAAGTGAAATCACTGTCAGCAAAGTATGAGGTCTGCAGTACTTTAGTCAAGAATGACAACTCTGTGCAAAATCAAAATTTCATCGATTAAATGGGAGCATCATCATCGTCAATTTTCTAAGTCAAGGGCACACTACTCCTAAAATCCAAGTGTAATTTCACCCATAATCGAAGGTGGCCGAGATATTGTGGCCATATAATATTGTGACTAAGTTTGATGAAGACTGGTTAACAGCTGCAGACGCTAGAGTGTAAACAAACTAATTGTGGCCGGACGCCGGACATTCAACAATCTTAAAAGCTCATCCTGAGCCGGTGACTAAGGTAAGCTAAAAAGTGAGAATGTAGATGTACCGTTCCTCGGGCATGATAAAAAGTCTAAAGTCAAATTAGGGCAGGACAGTTAGCCAGAATAGAACAATTTTAAGCCATAATAAAACCGAATTCATGCTTTAAGTATAAAAATAAACTCACAATCATAAACATCTCATCCAATTTGATTTTCCTTACTCTGTAAGTATCACATCTGTTTATCAGGAATGATATAACAAAGGTAACTGTAAATAAAGACAACAGTAGTGGATGGGGTATCAGGTAGAAAAATGTTAGTGCATACCAGAATGGATTAGAAAATTACATATTACAGGCCACAAATCTTTAAAAATGTCAAATCTTTTCCAATTTGTTATTATTAGAACAAGGTGACACGAATGATGTCATCGTTAATTGTAACAAAGAAAAAAGAAATGGGTGGGGTAATAGGACTTTTTCAAACAAATCAAAGCATAACAAACATTAACAAGAGCATAAACAAAGTCCTATCTATGAAATATTTCATTGCTCGAGTTGTTACTCGGAAGCCAAAATTTGAACAGATGGACGGAAGGACAGGGGCAACACTTCATACCCTTCTGCCATTTAGAATGGTGGGGACATATAACAAGAGGGCCATGATGGCCCTATAAATGCTCACCAGGAGAAAAGGTCATTTAGAGATTAACATTGTTGAAGTTTTCTATACGAGTCCAAGTAAGATCAAGTGACCCATCTGGGCCATTTTTTATCCAATGGCCATTATATGAACAGATTTAAAAGAGGTCTATTAGGCAAAGCTAGATACCAAATATCTTAGCTCTAGGCCTTGTGGTTTCGGAGAAGATTTTTTAAAATTTTCCTATATAAAATAGAATAAACCCCAGGGCAGGGCTAATTTTGACCTCGGGGACATAATTTGAACAAACTTGGTAGAGGTCCACTAGACAATGCCACATACAAAATATCTAAGATCTAGGCCTTGCAGTTTCGGGGAAGATTTTTTAATTTTTCCTATATAAGTCTATATAAATCAAGTGACCCCCGGGGCGGGGCCAATTTTGACCCTAGGGCAATAATTTGAACAAACTTGGTAGAGGTCCACTAGACAATGCTACATACCAAATATCTTAGCTCTAGCTATATAGGCCTTGTGGTTAATCGGAGAAGAAGATTTTTTAAATTTTCCTATATAAAATAGAATAAACCCCAGTGCAGGGCCAATTTTGACCCTAGGGCAATAATTTGAACAAACTTGGTAGAGGTCCACTAGACAATGCTACATACCAAATATCTTAGCTCTAGGCCTTGTGCTTTCGGAGAAGAAGATTTTTTAAATTTTCCTATATAAAATAGAATAAACCCCAGGGCAGGGCCAATTTTGACCCTAGGGCAATAATTTGAACAAACTTGGTAGAGGTCCACTAGATAATGCTACATACTAAATATCTTAGCTCTAGGCCTTGTGGTTTCGGAGAAGAAGACTTTTTAAATTTTCCTATATAAGTCTATATAAATCAAGTGACCCCTGGGGCGGGGTCAATTTTGACCCTAGGGCAATAATTTGAACAAACTAGGTAGAGGTCCACTAGACAATGCTACATACCAAATATCTTAGCTCTAGGCCTTGTGGTTTCGGAGAAGAAGATTTTTTAAATTTTCCTATATAAAATAGAATAAACCCCAGGGCAGGGTCAATTTTGACCCTAGGGCAATAATTTGAACAAACTTGGTAGAGGTCCACTAGATAATGCTACATACTAAATATCTTAGCTCTAGGCCTTGTGGTTTCGGAGAAGAAGATTTTTTAAATTTTCCTATATAAGTCTATATAAATCAAGTGACCCCTGGGGCGGGGCCAATTTTGACCCTAGGGCAATAATTTGAACAAACTTGGTAGAGGTCCACTAGACAATGCTACATACTAAATATCTTAGCTCTAGGCCTTGTGGTTTCGGAGAAGAAGATTTTTTAAATTTTCCTATATAAAATAGAATAAACCCCAGGGCAGGGTCAATTTTGACCCTAGGGCAATAATTTGAACAAACTTGGTAGAGGTCCACTAGACTATGCTACACACCAAATATTAAAGCTCTAGGCATTGTAGTTTTTGACAAGAAGATTTTTTAAATTTCCTATATAAGTCTATGTAAAATCAAGTTACACCTGGGGGCGGAGCCAATTTTGACCCCAGGGGAATAATTTGAACAAACTTTGTAGAGTTCCATTAGACAATGCTACATACAAAATATCTCAGCTCTAGGCCCTGTGGTTTCGGACAAGAAGATTTTTTAAGTTTTTTGTATTTGTTGCCATAGCAACCAGAGTTTTTAATGAAATTTAATTTTTTGAACAACTTTGAAAGGGGACCACCCAAGGATCATTCCAGCAAAGTGTGGTTGCAATCGGCATAGCGGTGTAGGAGGAAAGGTTGTTTTAAGTAAACATGGACGCCATGTAACGACTCACGACGCACGATGGACGCAGGGTGATCACAAAAGCTCACCCTGAGCACAAAAATGGATAAGTACATGTACCAGCAGTTTTGTTGTTTCCGAGGTTTCAATGATAAGGTAGCTATTTCACAAATTATCCTGGACTGTATTCTAATCAGTAATGACAAACCTTTCAACAAGGTGCTGGCAACTTCATCACATACGGATGAAAAGCGAAATTTTTGTTTAATTTCAGGTGTACAACCTGCGACAGAGATCCAAATCCAGATCACTGGCTTACTAGTCCAGAGCACTAACTTAGGCGTAATTTTGGTGAACTAAGAACAGAACTATATCATCAATAAATGGAACATATACATTGGAGCACTGATTGTTTATTGTTTACTATAAAATGATTTACTGTCACTTACTGATAAATCTGTATACAATGCACAGAAGCAATGTCCATAAGACAAAGCCAGTGTTCCATACATGATTTGGATGTACAGTCTTCAAGCCAAGAAACAAGAAAATTATAATCTCACATGTATTACTGTAAAAAAAAAGTACAACAAAATATAATTTTAATTTTATGAACACCTTTGGGAATGTTTGTTTGTTTGTTTATATCTTGTTTTATGTCTCTTTTCAAGCGTCATATGAGGCGAACAGTTCACCTGAGCATCGTTCCTGAGAACAACCATTACTAGACACCTCTGTAAGCAACTGCCTACTATCTCAGATAAAGAGTCATGGTCAGTAGTGGGGCTCGAACAAACAACTCTCTATCAGTGAGAGGTTACTGTGATTTGAAGTCAGTGACCTTAACCAATCGACCACGGAGGTGGGTCCTTTGGAAATGAAATATTAAAACCTTATAATCTTGACCAATCTTGACCTGACTGCTAAGTTTCGATGCAAGGATGTTACATACCAAGTTTTATCAGGATTGGTAGGACCAAACACAACATATTGAGTAGTAACTGATTTTCTATCTTTAGTAACAGTGACCTTAACCCGACTGACCCAAAATACAATCCAAAGCTTGGTTTTCATGAAAGGATGCTATATACCAAGTTAAGTAAGGATTGGTTGATCCAAACTTATAATAAATAATCCTATAATAAATTTGAACTTGCCATTAAATTATTATGGTTGTCATAAGAATCCTTTAGTTTATTAAACAAATTTACAAACCTTATGACTTTGGCAAAGAACTTGCAAGCAAGTTTTGACTTATTTGTGATATTATTAAATGCGTATTGCATCTGGGTCAAGCCACATCCGATAATGCTGAAAAATGATCAGAACATTCAAGTGGTAATAAAATCCTATAGATATAGGCACATTACATGGCATTAATTTTATCAGTTTTCAAATAATTTTATCAGTTTTCAAATTTTGAATATATTTTTTAGAATAAGGCACAATTCTATAACATAACTATTATGAATCATTTTCCACATAAATTCATTAAATGGCAAAATGCGATAAAGAAATTCTGAAACAATAAATAATTACTTGACTTACGATACAAATAATTATAATTTAATATCTTTGAATTTAGTTTTAAACAATAGCGCAGATGTGGATTATGAATTTTGCACTCAACATAAATCAAACATTTTATCTAGAACATTTGATATTAAGCTAGAAATGTGTGTGGATGACACCAATACCCCCGCTGAGAAATAAGTAAAAATAGGGGCCATAACTCCTATGACAATGTTTGAATTTAAATAGAAATCAAACTCGAAGTGCTGTAATTCACTATCATACACCTTCATGTAAAATATGAAACCAATCCAAGAAATATTTGAGTTATCACTCGAAAACCATAAACTGAACAGATGGACAAACAGAACGTTGGACAGGACTGACACTTAATGCCCTTCCGCCAGTTTGAATGGCGGGAACATAATATTACACACATTGTATAGACCAATACTAACCTTATGATTCCTGAGAAATGGAACATTTCTGCGACAATATAAGATTCATATGCAAATCCAAATATGATAATGGGTTCAACCACCTTGACCGAGTTAGTGTACTTTGTAATGAATGAAGACACGAGCCCGGAGACGACACCAATCATTAAACCACCGAACACAACTACAAGAAACTTCACAATACCTAGCACCACCTGTAAAGCAATTTCAAATACAGTCAAACTTGTGATCTGTGAACAAAGGCCACCCTTGTGAAAGACATAATATGGCCTTCATTGGCAGGTGACCTTTATTTAGAACACATTTTGCTTTAAATACCCATTGACACTTGTTAAAAGAATGGCCATTATTCACATCATTATCGCCAGTATTTTTATCGTTTAAAAGCATTCCTAACAATCAGAAATTTTGTAACTGATTATTTTGGTACTTAAAACCATGAATTTTTTGTTTTAGTATTCAGTAAATGTTTACTATATTACTTATAATCTGTAATTGTCTACTATATTACTTATAATCTGTAATTGTCTACTATATTACTTATAATCTGTAACTGTCTACTATATTACTTATAATCTGTAATTGTTTACTATATTACTTATATTCTGTAATTGTCTACTATATTACTTATAATCTGTAATTGTCTACTATATTACTTATAATCAGTAAATGTTTACTATATTACTTATATTCTGTAAATGTTTACTATATTACTTATAATCTGTAAATGTTTACTATATTACTTATAATCAGTAAATGTTTACTATATTACTTATATTCTGTAAATGTTTACTACATTACTTATAATCTGTGAATGTTTACTATAGTACCTATAATCTGTAATTGTCTACTATATTACTTATATTCTGTAAATGTTTACTATATTACTTATAATCTGTGAATGTTTACTATAGTACTTATAATCTGTAATTGTCTACTATATTACTTATAATCAGTAAATGTTTACTATATTACTTATAATCAGTAAATGTTTACTATATTACTTATATTCTGTAAATGTTTACTATATTACTTATAATCTGTAAATGTTTACTATATTACTTATAATCAGTAAATGTTTACTATATTACTTATATTCTGTAAATGTTTACTACATTACTTATAATCTGTGAATGTTTACTATAGTACCTATAATCTGTAATTGTCTTCTATATTACTTATATTCTGTAAATGTTTACTATATTACTTATAATCTGTGAATGTTTACTATATTACTTATAATCTGTAATTGTCTACTATAGTACTTATCATCAGTAAATATTTACTATATTACTTATAATCAGTAAATGTTTACTATATTACTTATAATCTATAATTGTCTACTATATTACTTATAATCTGTAAATGTTTACTATGTTACTTAGAAAGATTGGTTACTTTAGTTCTTAAAACTGGGTCAGTTTCTTTATCTTCCAAAGGGTTGAATATTTTTCACATTCTTTACTACATTTTTATGCCCCCCTTCGAAGAAGAGGGGGTATATTGTTTTGCTAGCCTGTCGGTCTGTCTGTCTGTCTGTCGGTAGACCAGTTAGTTTCCGATCGATAACTCGTCAACGGATTGACCGATGGGCCTGATACTTCACAGGTACATTCGCCTTGGACAGTAGATGACCCCTATTGAAATTGGGGTCACTAGGTCAAAGGTCAAGGTCACTGTGACATTGAGTGTGAAAACCTTTTTCGATCGATAACTCGTCAACGGATTGACCGATGGGCCTGATACTTAGCTGGTGCATTGGCCTTGGACAGTAGATGACCCCTATTGAAACTGGGGTCACTAGGTCAAAGGTCAAGGTCACTGTGACATTGAGTGTGAAAATCGTTTCCGATCGATAACTCGTCAACAGATTGACCGATGGGCCTGATACCTTGCAGGTGCATTGGCCATGGACACAATGTGACCCCTATTGAAACTGGGGTCACTAGGTCAAAGGTCAAGTTCACTGTGACATGGAGTGTGAAAATCGTTTCCGATCGATAACTCGTCAACAGATTGATGGATGGGCCTGATACTTTGCAGGTGCATTGGCCTTGGACAGTAGATGACCCCTTTTGAAATTGGGGTCACTAGGTCAAAGATCAAAGTCACTGTGTCATGGAGTTTGAAAATCGTTTAAGCGATAACTCTGTGTCAAGGCCCTGTTTGGGGGGCATATGTCTCTGACCGCGGAGCTCTTGTTAAAGTTTGTATCAAGGGCGCAATTGCTCTGACATCTGTTGGGAGATAACTACCTGACTAGTATAGCAAAAACACCCTTCATGAGCAGATAAATTTTGTTTTCATACATAGAGTAAGAAGACTGGAAGATCCCCTTACCTGATCAGCTTCGATGACTTCCATACGGTTATATGTTTGCATAACATTATATAAAACAACAGTAACACCATCATTTAACAAGGATTCACCAAACACAAGAAAGTATAACATGTTGTTAACACCCACTTCTTGAAATATAGCTAAAACCTGAAACATAAAAACATATAAAATCTGACAGACACATTATTATGTTTATGTTCTTATTGTATTTATGACAAAATATAAGATGCAGTAAATTGATAATATCCTACATGTAGTTCATTAACATCCTTTGAAAAAGTGCCATCAGACACATTAAAATTCCTTGCCAAAACATTAATAAAATAACATCTAAGGAACAAAATCACCCTCATCTACAAACAGAACCAATGACTTTTACTAATACATACAATGAAAGGATCATTTGCTTATACTTTTTATATTGAATCCATTGAATTGAGGTCAGACGAAAATACAGGTTTTCAGTGATTGAGTTCCCATCCCCATCTTTAATCAACAGATAAATAAAACTAGAGCTGTCACAGAGGTGACTAATGCCCCCACCGCCGCTTTGACACTATACAGCTGAGTTCAGGGGGACATAACTCTGCAATGAGTGAATTGCTAAGCATGAAAATTATGTCTTCATGGTGATAACATATTTCAAGTTTCATTGCAATCACTTAAAAAATGTGGAAGAAGTTCGCTCCACAAACTTTATGCGGAGGCACAGACCGACCGACAGACCGAACGACCGACAGAGTGACTCCAATAAACTTCGTTTGCGGGGGTTTAATAAAACAGATACTTACAGCCACTGGGTCTACGGCTACAATAAGGGCACTGAATACTAATATCTGCACAATATTAGCCTTAGGGTCTTCCATGGCCCCTACTTCTGCTAACCCCCATAATGACAGACCTACAAATAAATATAAAGAAATGAATTATAATCACACAAAAAATCAGAATCATAAAACATTGTCTGGTTGTTGAGATAGTCCAAATTCTCAAATGATTATTCTCACAAAGTCTCACTTCATTAGAAAGGAAAAATCAATCAAACATAACATCATAAATGTCACTGTTTCTCCAGATTTAAAGTATTACTGATGGAATAGTTCAGATAATACATTTAAAGTTTTCAATCACAATAACTTGGTTTTCTAGTCAGTATTAAAACAAGAAATAATGAAATTCTAACAGAAACATGGAGATAATCTTTCATTGCAAAAATACCACCATAAACAGTAGGCAAGGAGATTCCTGAAAGATACTGCACCAGTAGCTATATGCCGATGAGAAGTATAGGAACACTGCAGGCATTGACAAATTATATACTAGGCAACAGATAAAATCAAAGTACTGAAAGTACTGTCGGACTTGATTTTTACCATACGAGACAAAAGAGAGAAATGTGTACCCACATCGTTCGAGCCCATACCAATAGTTTAACATTTAAAATTACGGACCGATTTTTCATTCATATTGTAATGCAGGTCATATGCATATAGGTAAATGACATAAGCTAGGGCTTTACTATAGTCCCTTTGCTAAAATTTTAAAATGAAAAAAGCCTGATATTGGAAGGTTTAATGATTAGCACATTAACTGAGGACAATTTAATTGCATTTAAAACTCTTTATTGTACAAAACTAGTAAACAACACTTCAGTAACAGTAAATACAAACATTGATTCTTCTGGTTTTAACACAACAGAACATCGTCGCATTGAACACATTCAGGGTCACTCAAATAAAAAAGGTCCTGACACAGTAGAGTAAGACCTATATGACCTATAGTTAACCTACTAGCCACTGCGGGGAGTGAGTCTATAAATAGCGATTCCGTCATCAAAATAACACTAGTTGATGTGAATATCCCGGAATACGATTAAATGAGAATTCGCTTTGTAATATTAAGAAATGTTAGAAAGGCACAAAACACACACATCGATGGTAGATTGTTGCAAATGCATGAATACGTCCGTGGAGATTTTTCTGAAAGTTCTATCGAACGAAAACCGAAAGTAGAACTACTTTTACGGCAAGATATTTTATTGGACAGTGAATACGCGGTTTTAATTCTACGCATTTGAAATCTCATGTATCTACCGACAAGCACTTATTTAGATACATGACTCTTTCCATGTAGTTACAATAGAATGATTTGAAATGTATTTAGATCTGACACACTTAATTGGGGAAAGATTCCAGATACTTCTATATAAACATACCATTTAGTTGCGTACTATTTCCTTTATATGACATTCTTTTAACCAAGCTGTTATGGAGTCCAGCGACAAATATAAGTCAATGATTACAAAGGACTTGATTTTGATAAAAATCAAGTCCAAAAATCAAGGATCTAAATTTATAGTGCTTAGCTTGACCATTTTTGACCATCAGAGCTAATCTATTTAGTGAAATTTTAACAGATGAAATAAATTAGTGAACAATGTATATATGTACATGAATCCTAAATTACTGCCATACAGATCTATATATGTTTGTTTGACATCATACACTTACTTATAATGAATCATCCAGTGATATAAGACCATTTTGTCTCAAATTGTAGTGAAAATCAACTATAAGTATCTACCCAATCACTTTAACATTACTATTGTAAAGACAAGTCAAGGTTAAGCAGTGTTTTCAATAAGAGGCAACAAGAGGCTAAATTGACTGCTTAGAAAATTGGCCACCCAGAAATCCTGAATATATTATTTACGATGTTAGAAATGAGCATGGAAAGCCTTTTTTAATCAAGGTTTGGCATCTTACAGGAAAATTTTATGAAAACCCTTGTTAAAGGTAGGTTAGTATAGAAGGCTACATAATTACACAACATCCTGGTACTTACCAATAGTGAAACATGCAATCACAGTGCCCTAAAAAAGCAAAAAAATAAAACCATGCCATCTTTGTATACAATCAACATGCATAAAAAGCCTAACAATGTTTAGTGCATTACAAACAAATGAAACTATCACTTCCTAGCATTTGTTTTTATTTGTGAATTTATCACAATTCTAATACACTCTCTCTCTGACAAACCAAACATATTTCCCCCCAAGTCAATCTTTTAAAATAGCACACTGATTCAGACATTAAACTAATTTTAAGTTTTTTCATCTATTAAATTTTAGTCTGAGGAATAATTGGCAAAACAAAGCAGTGTTGAAAATTGAAGAGCTATCATGAAATAAGAATAAAATCAACAAATCTTATCATGTTAGTACCTCAGATAGACATATCAATATACAGTCAAACCTGTGTTAGCAGTCACCTCCAAATAAAGGCCACTCTGAGAATAAAGACCATTCTTTTAAAACTGTCATTAATTACAGGACTTTTATGATAGGCAGAAAGGGGCCTATCCTTAATTTTGGAGGAAAATAACACATAATTTTTTCATAAGGGAAAGAAAAAACTTGAATTTATTGAATTTTCCTGAAACGACGCCTGTTAACAGCCTCTGCTATAGAAGGAGAAAAAGTTGTGGATTATTTAGAACAAAATAATCTCTAACTAAAGATCAACTGTCAATAAAGGCTTATCTTATGGCCTTTGTTCACAGGTTTGACTGCGTTTGGTAAATGTCTTAATTACAGGTATTGTAAACATCTGAGTGCATGTCAACTAGAAAATTACATACTTGTAACACACATCACAGTTAAATATAGCAAACTCATCTGATCAAACATTAAATATCCCACATTTCATATATATGTATCATCACACATACAGTATTGTTAGTACATACCAAATCACCACATATTCAGGGGTAAAAGTAGGAAATTAAAAAACAAGAGGGCCATGATGGCCCTATATCGCTCACCTGAGCATTGTAACATTAAAGGATAATTAAATCAAGGAACGTTATTTGACATGGTAAAGAGTTATCTACCCCGACTGTTCAGTAGTTGTTGAAATCAACTGACCCCCAGGACCAGGCCAATATTGACCATGGGGCCATGATTTGAACAAACTTGTTCCACAAGAAAATGCAACATCCAAAATATCTAAGCCCATGGTTTTGGACAAGAAGATTTTTTAACTTTTCCTATACAAGTCTAAATAAATCAAGTGACCCCCAGGGCGGTGCCAATTTTGACCACGGGGCCCATAATTTGAACAAACTTCGTAGCGGTCCACTAGACAATGCCACATACAAAATATCGAAGCAATATGCTACATACCAAATACTTAAGCTCTAGGCCAAGTGGTTTCAGAAAAGAAGATTTTTTAAATTTTCCTATATAAGTCTATATAAATCAAGTGACCCCAGGGGCTGGGCCAATTTTGATCCTAGGGCAATATTGGGAACAAACTTGGTAGAGGTCCACTAGGCAATGATATACACAAAATATCAAAGCTCTAGGCCCTCTGGTTTTTGAGAAGAAGATTTTTAAAATTTTCCTATATAAAATAGAGTTAACCCTGGGGTGGGGCCAAATTTGAACCCGGGGCCCATTATTTTAACAAACTTGGTAGAGGACCACTAGACAATGCCACAAACAGAATATCGAAGCTCTAGGTCTAGTGGTTTTTGAACAAGAAGATTTTTTCAATTTTCCTATTTAAGTCTATAATGTATATAAATCAAGTGACTCCCGTGGCGGGGCCAATTTTGATCCTAGGGCAATATTTGGAACAATCTTAGTAGAGGTCCACTAGGCAATGCTACACACCAAATATCAAAGCTCCAGGTCCTCTGGATTTTGAGAAGAAAAATCCTTCCGGTTGCTATGGCAACCAGAGTTCTTCATGAAATGGAATTCTTTGAACAACGTTGGTAGAGCTTCAAACTGTGACGTTTTGCTGAAATTGATTCAGTGGTTTAGGAGGAAATGTTGTTTAAAGAAATTGTTGAAGACAGACGATGGATTACGATGGACACAGCTTGATCCTAAAAACTCACCTTGGCACTCTGTGCCAGGTGAGCTAAAACAACAAAAATTTGGCAGAAAATCACAATAACAAAAAACAAATTTACAGACAATGCAGACTTCGCGATAGGCAAAAATATCTGCTGGACATTCGGTCTGACAAGCTTGAAAATTCCGTCGGACCGAAAGGAAATCTGTCATGCCGAAAAAAGTACAAATGCATATACATCAGGTAAATAAGTCCCCGAACAGCCAGTTCAATGAGATAAGATTCTTTATTGGACCGACACACAATCTATCGGACAAGTCCGCCTTTCGAAAGTCTGCAATGTCAGTAAATATGTTGATCTAATCAGACAAGGGGTACCCCCCTCAAATTTCTAAAATCTTAACACTTTTACACCTGCATATGGCATAATAGTTAGTTAATTTTCCCTATGTAAAACAAATCCATTCACATAAATTAATAGGGATCTGTAATACTTCTGCGAGTAATAATTATGGACATTAATTGGTTAACCGTTCAAATATTCACACATTATATTATCAGTAAGTTAATTCAGCAACTTTTTGAAATTGCGTATTTTACCAAAAATTATAATTTTATTACTTAATATAAAATGTATAAAAATTCAATTAATTTCCTTATTCATTTGCTGACTGTCAAGGATTATCTGTTTAAAGTATCAAATTAATTAAATTTTTACTAAGAACTTTATTCAGATTTTTGTATCCTGACTAACCTCAGAATTGCAAGTGGAACAGTCCAAATTGATTAAAAGATCAGTTCATAACATACACATAGGGAATGCAAGGTTGAAAAACTTGGCACCAGAAACATAATTATAATGTTCGTCAAGTTTACTTACCACAACAGAATACATGATTATACTTCCAAGGTTGTCTGTAAATGTTCGATCATGTAAACTGAATGCTGCCTCTAATATGATACTAAAATATATTTCAAATATACATTAAATGAAGTTATCTAATCATACAAGTTGTTCATCTAGAAGAATCTACTTATACATTAAACAAGACAATAACTAGAAAAGAAAATCTCTCTTATTTGTTCAGATACCTTTGTTGCAGACATTCGACTGACAGTTTGTGAGTTTGAGATCTGGGCAAGGTAAATGCATCTAAATAACAATCTGAATGTATTGTATCTAATGTCCCCTATCTAATTAATATGTCATGAAGGCAGAGGCTCTGAGCTGATCAGAAATAGAGAGGAAAACAGGTTAGTACTGCTAGGAAACCTAACATGTGCTGGTTAGGACTATTTTTTTTACAGTCACTAACAGTGGATATAGGTAATCAGATACAGTTTTAAAAGGTAATCAGTTACTTACAGTGGTAAAAGATAATCAGATACAGTTTTAAAAGGTAATCAGTTACTTACAGTGGTAAAAGTTAAACAATTACTTACAGTGGTAAAAGGTAAGCATATACTTACAGTGGTAAAAGGTAAACAATTACTTACAGTGGTAAAAGGTAAACAGTTACTTACTGTGGTAAAAGGTAACCATCATAGTGGTAAAAAGGTCAACAGTTACTTACCATTGTAAAAGGTCAACAGTTACTTACTGTGATAAGGTAAACTGCAACAGTGATAAAAAGGTAAACAGTTACTTACAGTGATTGAAGGTAAATAGATACTTACAGTGATAAAGCAAACAGACACAGTGTTTAAAGGTTATAGATACTTACAGTGCACAAAAAAGGTAAAGGATAGGTTTATAGTCTGAAATTTATATACATACCAGTATTCAACTGACTTTCACAAGTTACCCCCCAATCACTGGGTTATAGGTCGTCAGTTAACACTTAAGTGGTAAAAGGTAAACAAATACAGTGGTAAAAGGTAAACACAAACTTACAGTGGTAAAAGGTAATCTCATACTTACAGTGCTAAAAGGTAAACATAAACTTACAGTGATAAAAGGTAAACATACCCTCATGAAACAGAATGTCTGAAGTTTGTCTGAATTGAGCTGAATGAATGCTGAATGAATGCTGAATACAGTCTTACAGAAATATTGATGACTGAATTATTGCTGAACAACAATATCAATCATCTGAATACTGTCTGAATGAAAGTTGAACAGTGCTGACAAAGTTCAGACCGGTTTCAGTCAAGGAATATGTCTGAAGAAATACTGAAAAAAGTCTGACAGATTCAGCCTCAATGTTCAGTCTTTTTTCAGCTTCAACAAATGTCTGAAGAATTACTGAAAAAAGTCTGACAGATTCAGCCTCAATGTTCAGTCTTTTTTCAGCTTCAACAAATGTCTGAAGAATTACTGAAAAAAGTCTGACAGGTTCAGCCTCAAGGTTCAGTCTTTTTTCAGCTTCAACAAATGTCTGAAGAATTACTGAAAAATGTCTGGCTGGTTCAGACTCAAGGTTCAGTCTTTTTTCAGCTTCAACAAATGTCTGAAGAAATACTGAAAAAAGTCTGTATGCATCACTGTATACTATATACATGTACATGTATGGATACATGCTCAGACCCAAAGATGGTTACATCAATTTAAGATTGCACATGTATAATAAAATTATATTGATGTAATTTTAAAATTTCAAGAGTTACAGATTCTGATTTTTTAAAAAGGCTGAAATATTCAGACTTTTGATGACATCACAGGTCACATGGTGTAATTCAAAATGGCTGACAGTTAAGAAATAACCAAATGATGTGTGGCTTTAATGAAAATAGAAACACTGCTGAATACATGATGCTTATGAACTAGTAAGTGTACTGGTAATTAGGTTCATGTATAAATTCATTATTTACAACTGAAAACCAAACAAATTAATAAGAGATGCATATTAAAGAGATGATTATGACAGAATTAAGTGGGTGGGGTATGATGGAACACCACAATGTATCTTCTGGAAGTATCATGCACATGCATTTGAATTTTTATGAATCATATTTTTTCATGCTTTTTATTGAAATATTTGAATTTATCTGTATATATTCACCAGGATAAAAGTCATATCTCATTATTTTAAAACAGTGAAACATTGAAATTTGAAAAACCTTGACCATTTATTATGACCCTCTGTTTTTTCCATTAGAGGCTGCACTTGCCTTTGTTGCTGTTAAATATATATAATTATATGAATAATACCCACCATATAATGTGAGCAAAGCTTCTAATATAGGTTTCCAAGTATTATAGAATGATTCATGGAGGGGCTGGCTTGACATGTCTGAAAATCTTCTGAATATTTCTCTGAATAAAGTCTGAGTGATCTAGCTCTCTGAACAGTATCTGAATACTGTTTCTGAATATTGTCTGAAAACATTGTCTGAGCAGTATCTGAATACTTTTTCTGAATTCTGTCTGAAAAAAATTGTCTGAATCGTACTTCTGAATTAAGTCTGATCTGTCTGAATTATGTCTGGATTGTTCCATAATAAGCCAATTTTCAGCATCTCAGCCATTATTCAGACAAAAAAGTCTGAATCTTAAAGTCTGAATTTAACTGAACAGTGTTGTCAGACAAGATTCAGAAATACATACAGGGCTGAATTTTTCTGAATTTGTGTCTAAGACATGATTCAGCATTTGTATTTTCAGAGTATCAGTACACATTCAGCAATTGTGCAGACTGTATTCAGACAATTTTCAGTAAAAATTCAGACTGATTCAGATCAAATTCAGACCACACTTTTCATGAGGGATAAACTTGCAGTGGTAAAAGGTAAAACACAAACTTACAGTGGTAAAAGGTTAACATATACTTACAGTGGTAAAAGGTAAACACAAACTTACAGCGATAAAAGGTGATCATATACTTACAGTGTTAAAAGCTAAACAGATACTGTGGTAAAAGGTAAACAGTCACTAAGAGTGGTAAAAGGTAATCATATACTTACAGTGGTAAAAGCTAAACAGATACTGTGGTAAAAGGTAATCATATACTTACAGTGGTAAAAGGTGAAGAGTCACTTACAGTGGTAAAAGGTAATCATATACTTACAGTGGTAAAAGGTAATCATATACTTACAGTGGTAAATGGTAAACAGATATTTACTGTGGTAAAAGGTGAACAGTCACTTACAGTGGTAAAAGGTAAACAGCTACTTACGGTGGAAGTAAATATAAGAAGAACTGATGTGGTTCAAAAAATGATAAGTCCTCGGCACCACCAGAAAAACTGGAACAAATTACAATAGATTAACAAAAACAATTCAATATCATAAACAGCAATAGAAAAGATAATAAAAATAAATAATAATGAAAATACTAGAGTAGTAAAATTTAATGTGATATCAAAATACATCAACCATCATGATCAATAATCATATTAATTTATTTATTTATTTATCTGTTGTTTAACAACTCATTCAACAGTTTTGTTCATTACAGGGCCACCTCAGAGAGAGGGGAGATAAGATACAGGAGAACTGGGCATTTATATCCCTACCCTTATTCAAGTAGTTTATTCTGGAAGTTTATCATGCCTGGTGTAAAGCCCTTTTCCTGTGATTTTCAAGAAATAGTATTTGGCTCGGTAGTTGGGATGGTACACTGAAAAAGTGTCCCTGGCAGAGCTGAGATTTGAACCCATGACCTTTCGTTCATGAGTCCAGCGCGTTACCACTAGACACCCGATCATCTTGAATATTATTAATTTTTGTAATAAAATACTAATTTGTACTTACAAGATTATTGCACCAAAAATGACACCAAGTAGAATCAAGACACTGAAAAAAAATTACAGTAAAATTCATACAACTTATAACCTACACTATTTACATCAATCTACATCATACAATTGATAACCTACAATATTTACATCAATCTACATATTTATAACATGACTTAATCTCACATAAAAACAATTCATAACATATTAAGAATATTTCTCAATTTTGCAGAAATAGTTTATATTAATGGGGAAGTATTGATACATAATTTATTTATTTATTGGGTCATTATTTTTTTAACAATTTTTTTGTTACATATGGAGACCGATCAACAAACAACTTTTCCTAGATGGTACTCTAACCAATACTTACTAAACTTTTCCACAAGGAACCGGCAACTTCTACACAATGTCATGTGGAGGAATATCAACATTATTGTCAATTAAAATGTTTTATGGATGAGTATAACCAATATAACGTGGCAAGGAATCAATCCCAGATGTTCAGTTTACAAAACACTGGACAGCGGCCACGACTCATGGAGCCAAATTTCATGGATAGTTCACAATTTGTTAAAAGCTTATGATACAAACTTACCATGACTCTGGTACTTTGGAAGACAGAAAGTTGGCATGATGAAAACCTGAAATAATGTACAGCTAGTATAAGTGTACTGTCATCAATTATTAGGCCCCGATTTTGAAGAAAAGGAAATATACTGCTTTGGACAAGTCAGTCGGTCAAACGGTCTGTTCGTCTGTAACCAAACCTTGTCCGACCAATAACTAAACAACGATTTGGCCTAAGCTCCTCAGATTTGGTTAGGAGGTTGGTACTAAATTACATGTAGATGACCCCTATTGATTTGGAGTTCATAAGGTCAAAGGGCTTACTATCCTGTTGGTCGTAAGGGGCATCTGTGTTTCACAAACATTTCTTGCTAAGATACAGCATTCAACAACTGATAAAATATTATATAACTTCATTCAAACAACTTCTATAACAAGAATAAGTAATAGAACAGGTAATCCACAATCACGAGAGTTGTCTGAACAAGCTATTAGGGCTTAATGTAATCAATAAATCCATGTAAACTTTCTGTTCTTACTGTCTTGTTGTATTATACTTTGTTGTGGATAGATGATGCACTGCCCACATTTTAAACAGGTTTCAGTCAAATTCTGATATACTTCTACTAAAAAGTAATTAAGGTATTCAATTCCAAGATAGAAAAAATACCAGTATAGACACAGTAAAAATATTTATTTGTCTTTGATATACTGGTGGCTGATTCATCTAACAAACTTTTCTGGACTGTATTAACTTACCCTTCTACATGAAACCAGCAATTTCACCACATGTGGAAGAAAAACAACATATTTTGTCAATTTTTATTGAAGAGTATATGACCTACAGCGACCGGGAATCAGTTCTGGCTTGATGAGTTACAAACCCAGCACATTAACCAATTGAAATATGTAGAATTCCATCCTTAAATATGATAGCTCTAACTGTTTTTATTATTTACAGAATAGCGTTCTATAACAAAAAGATCAGTTCTTTAGATAACATTTAGATCTTTATAAAATAATCCAACTTTGCTTTTACAATAATATTATTGAAGGACATAAATGAGGAGAAGTTTATGATACAATCAGCTGTGGAGTACAGGAAATAAGACATGTTAATCACTATGGTATGTTTCACCCAGGATTACAAAACCCATATCATTTAATCAGTCAAACTGAAATATGATCAATCACCTAGACTTTTATACAAACTTGTAAACAAAGGGCAACATAGTGACAGATGAAATAATCAACTTGTGGCCACAGGTGGCTTAATTACATTCAGTACTTTAATCAGTCAGTCATGTTCAATCATGCTATGATATAAAATATTTTGGAATTTGGCCATTTTTAAATATTTTTGTTTTGTTTTGCAAACAAGTGGATGCTCTGATATGAGGGAAGTAACTGTTTACTTCCTAAAAATATTATCTAAGCCTGTTACAAGGCAAAAGTGGATGACACAAAAGTCAAGCACTATGCACGAGGATGAACAAAGGACAAACTAAGAGTGATCATATGACCATGTGAGATAAAAATCCATCAATTTTATCAGAGCACAGTAACTATTATGACATGAAGAACAAGATGTGTTTTAAAAACAAAATGCCCTCTCTGGGTGACCTTGACCTTTGACCAAGTGACCTGAAAATGCACAGGTCCAATAGAGGTTGTCATGAGGAACCAACATATGAAGTTTAATGATTGTAGATGGAAGCGATTTGATCGCATAAGCAAGGTTAAAGTTTGGTACAAACAGACAGGCCAGCAACAAAATACCTACAATCTATCAATATAGGACATAAAAATATGACAATGCCATATAATTCCAACAAATTACAAAACAAGTATTTTAGAAGCTATGATTACAATGGAGAGTAAGGTTTGTATGTCAATACCTCATTTATTACAATATTTTTAGTAGCAAGCCTTCAAACAGACAGAAGCAGTTAGTGCCTCCATTTATGACAGTACAGATTATGTACTGTTATACCAGGGGAATAAATTAGTCCAGTTAACATGGATGAAATAGGTTCAATATCATCTTCAATCAGGTTATTTGTTAGTTTATCTTCCACTGCAGAGATAATTCACATTGTTGGACATTGTCATAAAATGTCTTACAGTACAATACCCAAATTGTGAGTATTCTCCTGTAGTTGGTACAAGAAAATAAGAGTCTCTAGCACTAGTGGATTTATGGGGGGGCTGCGGGGCACACAGCAATCCCCCCCCCAACTAAAACTCCCCAAACACACATAGAAATAAAGTAATATTCAATCATTCAATTCCTAAATAAAACACCCTTCCCCAAGTCTGAAATCCTAATCCGCCATAGCACTTAGTGATCTGTTAATAATTATATTGTTTTTACTTTGTATGTTTTATAACCATTGCCTTTCAGCTTTTTAGCTAACATTGATGAAGAATTCAAAAAGAATACCCCCTTAATACACATCCCTATAGTTACACATAATAGAAGGGCCAGGAACCAACAGGACAAAAACAACCTGCAGGACAAAAAAACGCTTGTTAGAGCCAGGAACCAACTGATAAAAGCACCTAAAAACAAGACCCTGCGTTCAATTAACGCATATGCCCCTGGTGGCATGCTTGTGAGGCATTTAATAGCCCATTTGAACAATGGCAAGGTCAAAGTCGGTATTTGATGATTATGGGTTGATTGAGAATGGTCATAAGCAACAACTGTAGAAGTATGAAAGTGATCTAGCAAGCGGTATTGATGCTAGATGAAACAGTAAAATCTAATTAACCTGGTACAGAATCATTCTAAGTCCAAATTAAGTCAAGGTCAAAGTGGGATTTCTTGATACGGGTGTATGGAGAATGATCATACACAACAACTGTAGAAGTATCAAAGCATTCTAGCAAGTGGTATTGGTGCTAGATGAAACGGTAAAATCTACTTAACCTCGTACAGACGGATGGATGGACGGAAAGGACATTCACTATTTACCCCAACATCAAAGATGCCGGGGGTATAAAAACTCATTAAAGCCAGAAACCAGATAGACAACAAAAACAGACAATAAATTACAGCATGAAAGTAAACATTTAACTTAGTCTGAATCTCATGAGAGAAAATGCCATTAGTAAATATAATATAGAGGCTTAAAATGTAACATTAACAAAGTAGATAGTATAGAAAATAATACATACAACATTATCTCAATCATTCATTAAATCACGAAACAATATTCAATATTCTAATTGTTATGTTGAGTGAAACAATGAACACAAAATACAAACACAATACAGCAATAAAGTAGATACCTAAATCAGTAAAGTATGAGAATAAAATATACAGATTTTATACAACAGAAATATTCCCTCTCAGACTCAGAAACATTGGTAGAATAAACATGTAGCATAACTTGTCACAGGGGTGACTAATACCCACACACACCGCTTTGACACAGAATGTTTAGAATCTGGGGTACAAAGGTTTTTCAGTAATGTTATTTACTTAGTTACTTAAAGATGTATATTTGTTTTCTTTCAAGAAGCAGTTTTACCCTGGGTCTTACGCATGACACAATGCCACATGTTAGCTAACATTTCTGCCAAGTATTTCCTATCAATAGATGACAAAGTAACTGACCAGACTCACAAAATATACCAATCTTTTTACACATAGCCAATAAGTCATTAAGTGTGACCTTGACCTTGGAGCAATGGACACGTGTTTTCTCATGACAGATTGCCACATAGTAGTACCATTTCCGCCAAATATTTTTAAAATCTACCAATGGACAACAGAGTTGTAGGTCTGAACAGACGCACACACAGAGGGACTCCAGTAACCAAAACTTCATTTGTGGGGCAGACAATACAAAACAAGAAGCTGCATTCAATAAATACATTTACCCCCTGGTGATATGTTTGAAAATGTGTAAAAGTGGAAGTTTCAAATATGCAAAATTGCCTCAAATATTCCATATTATCCACTTACCGTATGTTAAAACCCCATGTTAAAATTAAAGCCCCATTAGCATTTTGGATGTTAAGATTAAAGTAGGTCTTATCTTACCTAGAAAGATGTTTTATCAGTGAAATTGACTTTTACTTGCAATAATAACATTTCGAAATTTTCTTTTTTAATCACAAAGTACATATCGAGGGTTCAACGCAACAGTGTCGTAACTCATATTGAAATAAGAACAAGTTACGACTGTGTTGCGCTGAGCCCTCGATATAGAAATGTAGCACAGTATTTTTTTCAATGATATTGCAAAAAATAAGAAAAAGCATCTGACAACATTTCTATGCGATGTGGCTAAAGAATGGCATTATGTAATTGTTGTTTTAGAGCAAATGAAATACATTTCTTACATTTTACGATCATTTTATCCATTGTTCTGTATTACTAAATTCAAAAAGCTAATGGGCCTTTAATATTACTACTGATATTCACTATGTAACATTTGTGTTACTATTTCTTGTGATATCCTAAGCGGTACATAAATAGATTTGTATGAGGCAGGTAACATAAATAGATCTGTATGAGGTAGGTAACATAAATAGATCTATACCAGGTAGGTAACATAAATAGATCTATATCAGGTAAGTAATATAAATAAATCTGTACCAGGTAGGTAACATAAATAGATCTGTATCAGGTATGTAACATAAATAGATCTGTATGAGGTAGGTAACATAAATAGATCTGTATGAGGTAGGTAACATAAATAGATCTGTATGAGGTAGGTAACATAAATAGATCTGTATGAGGTAGGTAACATAAATAGATCTGTATGAGGTAGGTAACATAAATTCTTAATTCTTACCTATTTTGCTCAATCCAGCAATGATAACAACAATACCAAACACCAGAGGCGTCTTCACATGTTCAAAATTAAGTTCTGCCACATGTATCTTGTCATTGCCATGGTGACTAGATTCTTCTGTATGGTGATCATGACCTTCACTGGACTTGTTGGCTTCTATAAATAGAACACAAATGCCTCATTTTGTTACTCAAAGAACTTTAACTCAATTTTCAAGGAAGGGTATGACCTGCCAGGTAACAAATCCAGCATACTGACCAATGGACAATAGTCATAACTGAATGTTTTAATTACTAACAGTTGTAATCAACTTAAAATACATTTTATTTCATCCAAGAAGAAAATTTACAGTTAATAATGCAGTCTGATGTAATGTTTGAATAAATAATGATACATTATTGAACCCTTAAAAAGCAATTCAAGGACCAACATTGAACAAGCAAGCACGTCTTCACCATATGAAAGTGTTGGAAGCAATAATACAGCCGGACATGTCTTCACCATATGAAAGTGTTGGAAACAATAATACAGCCGGACATGTCTTCACCATATGAAAGTGTTGGAAACAATAATACAGCCGGACATGTCTTCACCATATGAAAGTGTTGGAAACAATAATACAGCCGGACATGTCTTCACCATATGAAAGTGTTGGAAACAATAATACAGCCGGACATGTCTTCACCATATGAAAGTGTTGGAAGCAATAATACAGCCGGACATGTCTTCACCATATGAAAGTGTTGGAAGCAATAATACAGCCGGACATGTCTTCACCATATGAAAGTGTTGGAAACAATAATACAGCCGGACATGTCTTCACCATATGAAAGTGTTGGAAACAATAATACAGCCGGACATGTCTTCACCATATGAAAGTGTTGGAAACAATAATACAGCCGGACATGTCTTCACCATATGAAAGTGTTGGAAACAATAATACAGCCGGACATGTCTTCACCATATGAAAGTGTTGGAAACAATAATACAGCCGGACATGTCTTCACCATATGAAAGTGTTGGAAGCAATAATACAGCCGGACATGTCTTCACCATATGAAAGTGTTGGAAACAATAATACAGCCGGACATGTCTTCACCATATGAAAGTGTTGGAAGCAATAATACAGCCGGACATGTCTTCACCATATGAAAGTGTTGGAAACAATAATACAGCCGGACATGTCTTCACCATATGAAAGTGTTGGAAGCAATAATACAGCCGGACATGTCTTCACCATATGAAAGTGTTGGAAACAATAATACAGCCGGACATGTCTTCACCATATGAAAGTGTTGGAAGCAATAATACAGCCGGACATGTCTTCACCATATGAAAGTGTTGGAAACAATAATACAGCCGGACATGTCTTCACCATATGAAAGTGTTGGAAACAATAATACAGCCGGACATGTCTTCACCATATGAAAGTGTTGGAAGCAATAATACAGCCGGACATGTCTTCACCATATGAAAGTGTTGGAAACAATAATACAGCCGGACATGTCTTCACCATATGAAAGTGTTGGAAACAATAATACAGCCGGACATGTCTTCACCATATGAAAGTGTTGGAAACAATAATACAGCCAGACATGTCTTCACCATATGAAAGTGTTGGAAACAATAATACAGCCGGACATGTCTTCACCATATGAAAGTGTTGGAAACAATAATACAGCCGGACATGTCTTCACCATATGAAAGTGTTGGAAACAATAATACAGCCGGACATGTCTTCACCATATGAAAGTGTTGGAAACAATAATACAGCCGGACATGTCTTCACCATATGAAAGTGTTGGAAACAATAATACAGCCGGACATGTCTTCACCATATGAAAGTGTTGGAAACAATAATACAGCCGGACATGTCTTCACCATATGAAAGTGTTGGAAACAATAATACAGCCGGACATGTCTTTACCATATGAAAGTGTTGGAAACAATAATACACTCATCTGTTCACCACCTCAGTGAGATCTATACAACTATGGAGTTTTATGTTGCTATACTTCTAACAGTTTCTGAGTTATGAGCTACATAAAGTTTTTGTACAACACGCAGACACTGACGTAGACATGCAGTCTGACGCAGACACTGACAACCCAGTGATCACAATAGCTCAACTTTTTCTTCGAAAACAGATAAGCTACAAATAGAAAATTTCCTCAAGCCAATAATTAAATTGTGTCTGTGTCACTGTGTCACACAAAACAACTGAAATTCACCTGCTTCTGAATTCCTTGTCAATTTCAATAGAATTATGTTTTCTTTACTTGCTGTGAAGCTTATTTTCGGTCCAATTCAAAACTCAGCTGACAATCTAACAAATACTTGGTTTTGAGATACACCTCTGAACATTTTATACCAAAGCAACTTGTACGCAGACTTGTTTGTGGTATCAACAAAACATTGCTATATTTTACACTAAGTTTTTGTCATTCCAGACTATTGCAAAATTCATACAAATTCATTAATATTAGATTTTTTTATCTATTTTTTATAACAAATTTCCTCAAATACATCCATTTGAGCTTTTCAAGTTAATTAGTGAATGGGTGTAGACGTTTTAGACTGATGTTTACGTGGGTCATCTCAAACCACATCAAATTCAATGCTAACGTTCAAAGAATTTATTATGTGCTGATCTTGATATCTTTCAAATACTTTCTAAGGCAAGGAACCAGTCACTAGCTCTGTCTAACTTCTAAATATTCAGTACACAATGAAAAGTGACGCCTGTCCAGAGTAAGAATTAATTCAATTATTTTAAGAGGCAGAATTACATTTTCACTAGAATGACAAAATTACTGTGTAATAAACTGCATGTTGTGCATTGTTCACAAAATTGCCAAACTAATGAAATTGTCGGGCCATCTGTTTAGAAATGTTCTGGAATAATGCCCATGCACAAATGAAAACAGTGCATGTATAAAATACTTTGAGAATTTGTTATACTTCCAAAATTTGTTACACAACCATATAAACAGGAATTTGGTTAAACCTAAAAAATAGTCTTATAGGCACTAAAAAGGAGGAAGATCTGGGACTGAACTTGATCAATTCCTTGGAAACCAGTTTTTCCTTTCGGTGTCATTAAATGGTATCAGTGATATGATCAAGGACTTATATACATACATGGATTCGCAACTGCTAAAAATAGATCAAACGATATCGTTCGGCGATCCCACAATGCATTGCTATATACTTGGCAATGTCCGACAGCTGTATTTGGGTGTTTACGAATTTGATTATACTAATAAAACTCTGGCAATTGGGCACGGGAAATTGGTAAAGGATGCAAAGATATTGAGATACATTTATAATCCACAAAGTCAAAGTATAAGCATCGAAAAAGGCATCAGTCGAACATTTTAAATTCCAAGATGGCGGACATCTATTATTATACCTTTCATCTTCGAGATTAAACATTCGGAATACCACGGATATTTTCGCTGTTATTATCATTCGGATATCACGGATTTTTTCGTATTTTCGCTTTTGTAAACAATAGCTTGTATTCCCATTGATTCACGTCTTATTATCGTGGGATTTGATTACTTTAAACTGTTAATACGGAAGTTGCGAATCCATGTATGTATATAAGTCCTTGATATGATTAAAGATTCTCTTCTTTCAAATACCAATAAATCTTCATAACTTTCTTATATTTTCATGATATAAATTCTCCTTTGGGAAATAAAAATCCCAGATTTATTGTAGCTGTTTTTTTTTCACAGCAGTTACATGATCAAATTTGGTTATATGAAAATGGCTAAATATATTTTCCAGTAACTGTGGTTCAGGGATAAGTACACTGAACTTGTTACCTATCAAATCCAGGATGCGGCAAGTATTACCCATGAAAATTCAACAAAATGTAAGTTAGCACTTGTTAGAATACAGTCCAGGAAAACTGGTTAATAGATGAAACGGCTGCTGTGTATAACTGGAATATCATTGAATTAGAGGGCCAAGTGGCCATACGATGCCCACTTGAGAAGCAAGTTATGGCAATATCACTGACGAATTTGATTTGAATTTGTGTTGCAGTAAGTAAAAAAACATTAGAAAATAAGACAACATGTGACCCCTGGGGCAGGCCAATTTTGACCTAAGGGACATTATCTTGCCAACTTTGTTAGAGGGTCTCTAGGTGATACTCTATGTCAACTATATAAGCTTAAGATTGTATCCTTTAAGACAATATTTTTTAGTTGCCGCATGGTAAGCAGAGTTCTACATTGAATAACGTCATTTTAGCAACTTTTGTTAAGGACCACCCAAAGATCATTCCTGTGGAGTTTCATCACACAGGTGTTTCAGAGGAGGAGTCATTTTAAGAATTATTGACGGACAGACAACAGACAAAATAGTTCTTCACTAATACCTTAGAGGTGAGCTACAAACAGCATTAAACCCATAGAAATGAAAAAATATGTTAAAATACAAACCAGGAGAGGGTGTTGATATATTGTATCTAGCCTTTGTCCCTGATGCTGACACATTCATCACTTTGGTTGTTAAGGCATTCTCTCCAGTTACTATGACAACTAAAAGACCACAGGTCAAGGTCATAAGACACAACAAAGACTTCATTCTAGAATTTCTTCACAGCTACCTGAAAATTAAAATATAAAATTAAGCTACAATGCTGCATGACACAAAGTATATACAACAGTGCCGTAAGCGGTACCAACACTGACATTTGGTTCCTGACTCAATGAGATCTATCCACCTTTGAAGTTTCATGTTGCTTAGAAACCTCTTATAGTTTCTGAGTTATGAGCTACATTGAAGTTTTTGCACAGATGCAGTCACAACGCAGTGATCACAATAGCTTGACTTTTTCTTCAAATACAGTTGAGCTAAAAAATGTGTTTCAAATTTTCAATGTTTTAGAACAGATAACACAATGAACCCATGGAGAATGTGTATATATAGCATTATTGAATTAATGCAATGGTGTTACTTATCATTGAACTACTAGTATTAGAAGTTAAATTGTTAATTTAAAATTGAAACAACTCTTATTTCAAAATATAAACTTGATCACTGAATGCTCCAAGCTTAAAAAAGACAAAAATGCACGAAATACAATGAACAATCAACAAAATTGTTATTTATCTGTGTTTAATTATAAACACTTCATACTTGTCTTCACAAAAAAGGCACTGACCATAAAATCTAAAATATGCTAAAGTTTGAAAATAATAATCTTGAAAGTCTATATTATTCAAAAGATATGGATTATGTATAGTGTCCTTTGTCCCCTATTGTAAAGTTTGGAGTTAATGTATTACTTAATTTACAAGATTTATTTTTTGTAATGTTTTGGTTCCACAAATACTAAATGTGAAGTATGTACGTTTTTTTTTGTTTGAAAAATAATTAAACACAAAGAATAATTTTTCAACTTTTTTATGCCAAATTAACTATGGTTTGTTTTGTAGCTATAATCAATGTCAAATTTTTCAAAACTGAACAGTGAATATGTTTAAAGATTTGGCAAATTGTTTTTGCAATCAATGAAGGACAAAACATCAAACAGATAGGTTTGAAGCCAGATCACAATATTACAGTCGTCCAGAGGAATGGCAAAAGCTGAGGACTAGTGTAGTTCATCATTCTGTTTCTCTTTACTGTTTTAACCTAAATTTCAAATAATTAACATGAAACCAGAGTACAAGTAGTAATTCCTCCAGCAAATTTTTGGAAAAACACATTTATAGCTACATGCAGGATGTGAGAGGGTATAAAACAATCCAGTTCCACACTCCACATGCAAGTATTTTCATTCCAAGAGACAGACAGCTGATCATCACAGCTTTATGAAATCTCATATTTGGCTGGATGCCTTTTCCATCATATTTGATCACACTATTTTGTTGTGTGTAGCAATTTTCAATCTAATAACCTCTGGATTGAATTTGCTTTAGATTATAGATATTTGATATTATTTCATTTCCTCTGAAAATACAGTAAGAATGCTTTTTATATAAAGCAGGAATATATAAAAGCTAGCGAAGAAAATGAAATTTAATGTCAACAAATAAACAGAAGACATTGTTGTTGTTTTTCTTGTAGAACATGAAAGCTGCATTTGAGTAGAAACAAGAGCTCCGAGGTCGGAGACATATGCCCCCAAAACAGGGCCTTGACACAGAGTTATCGCTCAAACGATTTTCACACTCCATGACACAGTGACCTTGACCTCTGACCTAGTGACCCCAATTTCAAAAGGGGTCATCTACCGTTCAAGGCCAATGCACCTGCAAAGTATCAGGCCCATCAGTCAATCCGTTGACGAGTTATCAATGGGAAACGATTTTCACACTCCATGTCACAGTGACCTTTGACCTAGTGACCCCAGTTTCAATAGGGGTCACATAGTGTCCAAGGCCAATGCACCTGCAAAGTATCAGGTCCATTGGTCAATCCCTTGACGAGTTATCGATCGGAAACGATTTTCACACTCCATTGGACAGTGACCTTGACCTTTGACCTAGTGACCCCAGTTTCGATAGGGGTCACCTAGTGTCCAAGGCCAATGGACCTGCGAAGTATCAGGCCCATCGGTCAATCCATTGACGAGTTATCGATCGGAAACGATTTTCACACTCAATGTCACAGTGACCTTGACCTTTGACCTAGTGACCCCAGTTTCAATAGGAGGTCATCTACTGTCCAAGACCAATGTACCTGCGAAGTATCAGGCCCATAGGTCAATCCGTTGACGAGTTATCGATCGGACACTAACTGGTTTACCGACAGACAGACAGGCTAGCAAAACAATATACCCCCTCTTCTTCGAAGGGGGGCATATTATTAATGTTTGTATTATATTCTGAAGGATTCTATCTGAGTACCAAATGTTTAAATTTCCAGTTTTTTAGCATTTTTCTCTCATCATTATTCTATTATACCTTTTACATATTTTTTATGACAGTTAAATATTTACAAAATTTTGACCCAATTAAGGCTTATGAAAAGGGAGGTAACTCTATAGATGTAACACAGTGCTGGAAACAACTCTTATTTATATTCAATTATCATTACAAAATTACAACAATACTTGAATTATTTCTTATAAGATGGACATTTGTTTGAACATAAACAAGTTCACTTCTGTTTGTTTGAATTATATATTATACGCTCCTTTTCAACAGTCAAGTCATATGAGGCAGACAGTTCACCTAACCATTCCTGGGATTGGAACCAGTACTAGACTCCCATCCTCCGTAAGCAACTGACTACTTTCTCACATAAAGAGACATGGTTGGTAGCTGGGCTTGAACCCATGATTCTCCATCAGTGAGAGGCTACAATGATTTGAAGTCAACGGCCTTATCCACTCGACCACGGAGGCTGGTTCTCAATTAATTCACTAAAGACAAAATGGCTGTCTTATATACACAGTCAAACCTGTGTTAGCAGCCACCACTGAATAAAGGTCACCCTGTGAATAAAAGCAATTCTTTAAAAAAACATCAGTGATTGTTTAGAAAATCTGACCTCTGAATAAAGGTCACCTGTCAATAAATACCACATCTTATCTTCCCCAAGGGCAGCCTTTGTTCACAGGTTTGACTGCAGATGGAACTTCAACAAGGAAATTAAATCAGTTAGTACCTATCTGATCAAAATTGCACCGGTTTTACACCCACAGAGAATCGACTCTATCATTTAACTGATATTATTTTCCTCAATTGAAATATTTCCGTCTACGTGACATAATGTATTTATCACAGCTATATAAATACATTCCCCCTTGCAGTATTGATCAACTCAGTGTAAAATCTAATTTGTTGGATGCAGACCTTAAAATTGATACGAGATAAACCTAAATGAAATGAAAGTTCACCTCATCTTGAGACATTTCACAGTATATTAAGGTAACCCCCGCAGCTGAAAACTGTAATAATGATACAAAATTCAATAAAGCAACAAGTCTATGAAGCAGAATATTCTACAACATGAGAAAATAACTTCCTGTTTGTGATTTTACAATCACTTGTAAAAAATGAGTTGGTTATAATAATTACTATGGTTATCTCTTAAGCAATGTTTTCTGCATTAATGAAGCCATTGCAAAATCAGTCTTCACGAAAAACTTTTTTAAGCACTGGACATTCGGTCCAGTGAAAATGCAAAATTTACTGGACCAAATGAACTTTCAGTGGACCAAAATGAGAATAACAAAATTTCATATAAATTGGCTACATGGTATATTTTTTTAGAGTGATTCAAATATTTCATTTTTTGTTCTGATAAATGGTAAAATTATCACTGAAAAATTTACTGGACCGTCGGACCACTGACCGTTTCAAATTTACCAGACCGATGGATAATTTGGTGGTCTCGGTCCGAGGACTGGTGCTAAATTCGAAGACTGCAAAATGGCCATCAATTATTACAGACTTTAATACCGTAATCACTTGTGAACAGGTTGCACCTGTGTATAAGACACATATAAGACCAGTTTTAGTGGCAGTAAATTCTAGAGTTCTATACCTATGTATAAGATGCACCTAATTTTTGTACCCGATTTTGGAAGTAAATACATGACTGTGTTTTTAATACACAAGTGATAACAGTATATAAGACTTTATTTACCTGCTTCAGCTGCTTAAGAATTAAAATGTTAGCTGATGTTTATACAGCGGCATCTGTCTAGATTTTTTAATGATGATTATTTTGTATGATGAGGGAGTCAGCTGAAGTTATTATCCAGAAACTAAATTTCTATCTTTAGTAACAGTGACCTGGATATTTGATTTCCAAATGTACCAACTTTCATTAAAATATGTCGCCCCTAACTAAAGTTATCATCTGGAAACCAAATTTCTACTTTCAGTAACAGTCACCTAGAAATTTGACCCCAAATGCAATCCCACTCTAGGTTATACCCTGAGCTACCTATGTACCAACCTTCATTGAAATCCATTTATAGTGAACAAGTATTGTAACTTTTCCTAATAAATAAATGTGTTCTGAAATCTCTAGAAAAAAAACAGTGCTTAATTTTTCAGACAGTCCTCCCATTTATTAAAGAAATGAACAAAATAAACGACCAATATTTAAGCACGAAATTAACTCAAATTCTACATGAGGGCCAGGGAGAAGGAGGGGACATACAAAATGCCTATTGTTCATTTTTTTAAATATTGCCTTACTAAAGTACATTTAACAGACTATCATGACCATGGCACAATCTGAACATATCATGAATTCAAACACTGGGTCTTGTAAGATAATACATTGTTTCGTATATCAAAATTTAAAATAAAACCCAACAAAGTTGGATTTATTGACAATTAGGCATTAAAAAGTGACAAATTTCCACAAACTTCCAGACTGAACAACCCATAATTATTCAGTTAAAGTTCCTGGCTAAATTGTGCAGTTTATTATATAGCACATTAATTTTCTGACCTTGTGGGGCATCTCTGTTTGAAAACAAAAGAATAATTTCTCTTGCTTTTAACTTTAATATTTGGATAAAATAATAAAACACAGAGAGAGCGCATCTATCTTGGGAAAAGGTTGTAATTTGATTAAATGTAACAAGATAGATTGTTACACTGCTAAGGAGCTAGATATCCATGTTTATAAAGGATATGAAGCAGTCAAGTAAAAATATATGATAACAAAATACACATAGCATTGTTACACTTGGATGAATTATATTCAGTAAGATACTAAATAAACACTAGTTTTACTTAGCCCAGATATACTGTAAATGATTTAATAAGATTATTATCCAAGATGAAATTTAAGTATTTCATCTACAGTGCAACCTCAACAAAGCAACACCCTTTAGAAGTAACAAAATTATGTTGTTGTTGAGAGGTTATTGCTCTAGAGAGATTAAATCAATAGTTCAAATGTGCAGTGAGAAAAATATCATGCTGTTGTTGAAGGGAGGTTGTTGCTCAAGAGAGGGCCACTCTGGAGAGGTTGTACTGTATTTACAAATGAACTGATAAGCTGTTCTGTATATACCTTTATACTGCTCCAATTAATTGTGTAAGCTTGACACATTCAGTTCTTTGATATATCAGTTATACTGATTTTAAAATAAACGCCATAGATCTTAATTAATTCATAAAACAAATGAATCAAGGGATCTATATACAGTCCAGAATTCCTCTGATACCCAAATAGATTAAACAAACCTCATGAGTCATTAACAGCTAGACAACCTACAATCATAATAGATTGATCAGACCAATATGATTTAAGTCGAGTAATCATCATAAATTAATATTCAGCAATTTGGTGGAGTGTAGGCACATATATACAGTAAAACCTTTGAAAACCTGAGACTCCCTGAACATTGGACATTTTTCAAGTTCCATTTTTTTCGGAATTCTCAGAAAACCAGACAAAAGGGGTCCAAATTTTAAGGGGTTCTAGTGCGTATGATAAGACAAAAACACTAGTCTAATGACCATAATGATAAAAGTCTATGCCATTTTTAGAAAGACTTATTACATTTATAGTAGAATTGTTGTATATGAATCAACAAAAAATGTCTACCGGTAGTTTTTCTATACCCTATACTCCCAGTAAATATAATAAATTCAAACCCCATTTGATTTTTACATCCAACCATACAACTTCAACAGGAGTCCCCCCCCCCCCCTGTCAAAGACTGAGTCCAAAAAAGAAAGATAACTCAAAAATAGATATTTATTCACGGTTTTCCTCAAAAAGGGGGTGGGGGGAGAATTTTATTTTTCCAAAAAGGTTATTGAGACCAGAGTATATATATGCGTTTGGCAGATATACTCTTCAACGCTGAGAACACGACAAGTTTACTATGCGACAATATATAGCATACGCTTATAATACCGCACATTTTACTAATATGCGGCACCCATTGACAGAAAAGTTTTTCTTGCGAATTTTTTTCGATTTTTTTTTTCAAAATAAAATTTGTCGGGGCGGCACTAAATAGAGGCGGCAGGCGGGGATGATAATCAAGCAATTAATTTATAATGGCCTTAATTAAAATAACTATGAATTACTGAAATTAAAGAAAGGGCTCAAAATTAGATAAGATAGGGTCACATGACTGTTATTACTGACTTAGAGAACTAGTGTATATTCTCAATTAACCATCAGTTTGATGAAAATTCTTTAGTGATAAAACCCAAGTCCTAACCACTAAAAATAATGATTCACAGAACACATAATTGTCTCAGGTGTAATTTTACTTGACACGTCCTTTCTGCTTAATTGGAATTTTACCCATTAACTCAATTACCCAGTAAGACAGTGATCCACTATTAGTATTAATACGTTTTTAGTGTGATTTCATCTTTACCTGAGTTACAGTACACAACTAAATCATGGTGAATAGAACTTAGGGACAATTCCTGACCGAAAGAATTTCATGAATTCTTGATTCTTTCTTGAACTTTTCATGCATGATTCATTAAAAGTTCATGAAGTAAGAATGACTATCTGACAGGGGAATTGAAGGGTCAAAGGTTCAAACCCCAAAAGGATGTGTTTATGAGATTAAACATTCTAATTAAGTGGAATATCTTCCATATAAGAGTGATGTCTACATAATAGATGACCATCACACAATACAATCAATTCTATAGCTGAGCACAAACAATATATCTGCAGGTAGATTTATCAAGTTATGGAGAACTTCATTCTAGATATAAAGTAAGACTTTGATATGAAGTGTTGCAGAGAAATAATCAGCCAAATGTTACATTAATACATGTTTACAGCCAGTATAAAAGATGAATCATGATTCAATCAATGTGTTGTGAAAACAGAATCTATATATCTATACATAGACAATCACCACACAACATACTAGACAGACAACAAGAATATCCATCAAAGTTTCTATTTCCTATAGATGGTGTTAATCATTGTCATACAGTGTTTGAAATATTTTTTACTATGGTGTTTTATACATCTGCTAACCACCATGTAATTGTTAAACTAGTTAATTCCCTGTTATTCCATGTTGCAGTGTAAGTCTATAAATAAGTTCAGCTTCCATGAGTATTTTCATTACTTTGATTTAAAGCTATTCAGGCTAGTGAACTTTCTCAAAATAGTCAAAAGATAGATACCGGTAGCTATAAAATGCCTTTTTTCAATAGCCCTTACTGTAAGTTGGCTATTACAAAGAGGCGTTTTATGTGTTCGGGCTTGTGGCAAAATATCTTTTCATTTTCAGTAGCGGCCACTTACAGTCTGAGCTATTTAAATTAGACATTATACCTGTAAAGCCCTAATACACTGTTTTGAGAAAGTTCACTAGCCCATACAGAAATTTACTAGCCCCAGGCTATGGACTGTTGGGTTATTGTGATGACTGCATGGTCCAAGTCCTACAAATATTCAATTTCTCGAAACAACATCAAACAGTAATCGTTGCACGACATCTAAATTTTTGATACCAGTAGAATCCATCCATACATTAAACATGGATGAAGGATATGTCAAACTCAGTCCAACTATATTTAAATAATCAATATTATTTCTAAAATAAAACAAACAACAATATTGTGAGTCATCCAGCAACATTTGGGTTTCCACGTTTTCCTGTCATAGAAGGATTTCCACTTTTCCTGGAAAACTAGAGTATGCTAGAATTAAATAGTTAATCATGTTTCTTATAGAACTTAATCACCATCCTAGATCACTGCCAAGAAACATTATCAGTCCTTATCTATCCTGTTTCATAGAGTTTAGTTATTTGTCTGGCTTCCCAGAATCTAATCATACTCATTGCCTAAGATGATGAGAGTAATGATAAAGACTATATTTGTACAGGCAACATAGTCTAAGGCAATGCCAAATCTTTCCTCAGTGAGCCACTTGATTAACAATATCTACATGATGCACCAGATACCTGACTAAAGATTAACATTACCTGGAATACATTAATAAAAAAAAGGATTTCCAAACTCCTTTAGACAGTAAAAACAAGACGCTGGGTTCAATGAACGCATATACCACAAGTGGCAGCTTGACTTAACCTAGTATAGATGAACAGGATGGCAAGGAAATCACTACATGCCACTGCATTATCTGATGCCAAGGGCAATCCAGTGCCAAGTTGTAAAGCCTTCATTTTCTTGACATAATATATTCAATGAGCCACTGAACAGGTCTCTATTATTATATAACCTACAAAACAAGTCACCATTAATACAACTTAATAAATAATTATAAATATCATTGATCCGTACAACAACTATTGGTAGAATATATCTTTTTATCACTATTTTAATACAAACCGTAAGCAATAGAGGACAAATACCACCTTTGGTAAGCAGTAAAGATCAAATACCACCTTTGGTAAGCAGTAAAGGACAAATACCATCTTTGGTAAGCAATAGAGGACAAATACCACTTTTGGTAAGCAGTAAAGGACAAATACCACTTTTGGTAAGCAGTAAAGGACAAATATCACCTTTGGTAAGCAATAGAGGACAAATACCACCTTTAGTAAGCAGTAAAGGACAAATACCACCTTTGGTGAGCAATAGTGGACAAATACCACCTTTAGTAAGCAGTAAAGGACAAATACCACCTTTGGTGAGCAATAGTGGACAAATACCACCTTTAGTAAGCAGTAAAGGACAAATACCACCTTTGGTGAGCAATAGTGGACAAATACCACCTTTAGTAAGCAGTAAAGGACAAATACCACCTTTGGTGAGCAATAGTGGACAAATACCACCTTTAGTAAGCAGTAAAGGACAAATACCACCTTTCAGGTAAGCAATAGAGGACAAATTTCACCTTTGGTAAACAGTAGAGGACAAATACCACCTTTGGTAAGCAGTAAAGGACAAATACCACCTTTAGTAAGCAGTAAAGGACAAATACCACCTTTGGTGAGCAATAGTGGACAAATACCACCTTTAGTAAGCAGTAGAGGACAAATACCACCTTTGGTAAGCAGTAAAGGACAAATACCACCTTTAGTAAGCAGTAAAGGACAAATACCACCTTTAGTAAGCAGTAAAGGACAAATACCACCTTTCAGGTAAGCAATAGAGGACAAATTTCACCTTTGGTAAACAGTAGAGGATCAATGACCATTCATGTTATGTCCTCAATCATATTGTAACAGGTCAACAGACAGTACAATTACCTACTGAACTAAGCAGGTGGCTGGGCAAGGTTTGATAGAGAATAGAAGTTCAAAAAGTGTCATGTAAGTTCAGAGCTCTCTATGAAATGGTATCCACATGGGATACGAGCAATAAACACATGACATGTTAAACATGGATTAGACATTTTATTCATATGACATTAAAGAGCAAGTTAAGACCATAAGACATATATATAAATATGAAGACCAATGCAATGTACAGGCAACGCACTACAGCTCCACAACAATGATATTTAGAACACTCGTGATGGTTTAGCATAATCCTGAAGCAATTAAAGTTAATGCAATTGGTAACAGATAATAATAGATGAATTATTTCATAGGCAAATCAACATAACGAGTCAGTTCATGTTTCCCAGTAGACCAAATAATTAGTATGTGATATCATTATACTATACATCAAAATAGTGTAATGTCAACCTAAAGGTAAGTGCAATTCATAACCAAGTGGACTTCATACCATATAAAACATACAACTTTCAATAATTTAGACAATGGTCATCAATATTGTCAAATGAAATTGTTATATTTCACAAGTCTAAATAGTACAGACATATCTCTCTTTCCCATGGTCTTCACCATGTCCACTCATTGCCTATCCTATACATGGTTAGTACATGTATATGTTATCATTATTTTAGACTGCATAATGTTGTTAGAGTAAATATGGCCTCCCATGTTATACAGTCGACCCTCTCCACAGCAGCCCTCTCTTGAGCAACAACCTCCCTTTAACAACAGCATGATTCTTCCCACTGCACAATTTTACCATCAATTTAACCTGTCTAGAGCAACAACCTCACAATGACAGTATAAGTTTGTGACTCCAAAAGGATGTTGCTTTAGAGAAGTAAATATGTTTAAACTAATGTAAATAATTCTAGGGGCTAAGGGTAGCCCCTAATATAATGTTGCTACTTAGAATAACACTGCTTAACACTTCCAATTTTAGAGAATTGTCACCCAGATTGCAGTATTAATTGATACAATGAAACTATAATCAAAGCTGTTAATTTCAGGAGCACAGGGCTTTATAATTCTGGAAATTAGATTTTATTTTACTTACTTAAAAGGTTAGAGTCATAAATGTTGTTTTATTCCAGCAAAATGGTTGCCACTATCTACAACAGGAGAGCTGTTTACATGCTTGATTACTTCACCATATGTCATAAAGAGGGATTTGGAGAAAACATAAAGGAATTCCATGCAATATTTTGTGGCTGGCATAAACCATTGATTAGTTACAATTGTTATAATTTCACAGTGGTTTAGAAGATTATTTACAATGCCCTTTTGCAAAAAACATATTGTGAGTAACGGAATGGTCAAGTTCAATGGAAACAATAAACAACTAAAAGTGCACTGCAAGTCTCAATGCAAAAGTTTGGAGTCTTTAATACATTTTTATGTATCAACAGATTGGGGGCATACTGTTTTTGGCCTCCCTATACCATACTTTAACCTTGCCTATAAATCGAAACTCCACAACTCAAGGCATGTATGGTTAGAACCACTGACCTTCAATAAGCAAGCTGAACATATTCCCCATATGAGAAATGTGTCTAGTCATAGCAGTGAGGATATACTGGTCTGAGACTTAGAATCACTCAATCACAGAGGACCCCAGTTTTTATATTTTATTAGAATCAGTCAAATAAACTATAACTTGGAAGATATTTCAAATTATTTGATCTACGATTCACCAGTACTCAAACTGTACCAAAAATGAATGTTTTACACAATTTTCAACAATTTTCACTTATTTACAGTGGCTGATTCACCTAACAAGTTTTCCTGGACGGTATTCTAACCAGTACTGACTTACCCTTCAACAAGGACTTATATACATACGTCTTATTATCGCGGGATTTGATTACTTTAAACTGTTAATATGGAAGTTGCGAATCCATGTATGTATTTGTATATAAGTCCTTGCCTTCAACAAGGAACTGGCAACCTCTCCACATGCAGAGGAAAAGCAACATTTCTTTGGCAAATTTCATGGAAGGGTATGACCAGTGCCTTGACCAGAAATCAAACCCGGACTGCTCGGTTAGAAATCCTGTGCACTAACCACTGGACCACAGTCATGGCTTACCAAAAATGAAACAGAAATAATTTGGTAGTTATATTGTTAATTAAATACTATTACATAAGGTTTTATAATTATCTAATCTTGCCATACAACATTAACTACACTTGGCTAGAGTTACCACATCCAATAACCTCAACAGTATGATGATGATAACATTACTTTAAGTAAACCATACTAGTCTATGTAATAAGCCAAGATTTAAGATAAAACAAAGACTGACTCAGAATGATAAATACATGAAAGGTTAATGAACTTGATATGAGGGAAAATGTTTAGTTGATGAACAAGACTAGCACATTCATTATAACAATACATAATTATAGTTCAATTAACTAGTAGCACCATTATATAATATCTACTACAATACCGTAAGCTAGACAAGAGGGCTAATTATGGCCCTGTATCACTCACATTAGTGTCCTGATGAATTAAAACTTATTATTAATTAAGTCAAAGTACTAAGGATTATTATTCAATTTTAACTACAGGGGCTAATTTGAACAACCTTAGTTGAGAACAATAAGACAATGTTACATACCAAATATCCAAATCCTATATATGCTAAGATGATTTCAGATGTTTTTCAATTCACTTTAAAAATCTTCGTAAAACAAGTGAGTAAAAGTCAGTTTCACTAGAGATAAGACATCTTTCTAGGTAAAATAAGACCTGGTATAATTCTAACATCCAAAAAGCTAATGGGACTTTAAAATAATCACCATACAGAGATAGTAACATGATGACACCGAAAGGTTTTAACTGGTACGCAAATATGATAAATACTTATTAGCAAGCAACGATATGATCAATTTATCATATAGCTGTAATTTATAATAACCAAAATCTGAGTAATAATTAACCCAGCACCTGCACGGACCCAACTAAAAGGGTTGTTTGGACCCACCCACACAGTACATTATTATAAGATTTAGAATAAATATAGAATATTTACTTTAAATACTTAAGACATGTCGAAGTATGATAAAAAGATTTACCTATTTTTTCAACGACCTCAAATATCCGGCTCAGTAATCTAGGGAATCCCAAAATTCTATTTATAGCAACAACAGTAATTAAACATGAAAATCATTCATTCAAGTGTCACTTCAAATATTATAAGAATAGGTTATGATATCAAGTGTTACATATAGTTGTCTTGATGGATTTCTGCCAAGTACATGTTTTATGATTCACTTATAAGTATACAGAAATCTAGTGAACCAATATTTATGTTGTCAAATCTCAATGCAAACTTGCAAATTAACACAAATTAAAATCTCCAACAATAAATCAAACACTTGTTCTGCCTTAACTGTGTTACAATAACACACACATATAAAAGCCTTCAGAAATATTCAGTTACAATAAACCAATACTGAATGTAAAGTCATCCCCAAATAGTGTGTACACAATATTTATAGTACAGTATATATTACCCAACAAGTTTTAAAGCAGCATTAACCTGAAAAGTTTTTTTTTTTAAATTGAGAACAAGACATTCTTGCAGAGACACAAAATAAACTAAAAATGGGAAATGTTAGAATAAATTATTATAGATTTATTTTGCATTAAAACACAGGCACAATGTTAAAATAAATTATGTATAATAATAATTGCCATAGATCTAAATGCAGGACAATCTTGAATTCCAAATAAGAATTTTCATATTAATTCATAAATCTATAACATAACTGCTTTAACTAATTTACAACATTTACTCTTTTTTTCATGTAATATTAAAGAAATCTTTAACTAAATTAAAGTCCACACTAGACTAAAGCATTCCACCACCTATAATATTATCAATATCCAAAACATAATAAACAGTTCCTAATATAAACAACTTAACTGGATGCTCCTGATCAATTAGTTCTCTTTATTCAGCTATTTAATTAAATGAATTGTTGTTAAAATATTGTCTCAGTTTATAGTTCAATTTTTAGGTCAGCAATGTTATTGTATACATGGACGATCTCATTTATACATGATTAGGTAACACGAATACTGTTGTAATTTGCTATAGACCAATTTATGAAGCTTTATAATCACTGTCCTCTGTGGCGCAATTGGTAAAGCACATAATCAGTGAATCTTGAGCACTGCGTCTGACGTTAGACATCATTTTTATTTTCTTTTTTTTTTCATTTTTAATAAAAGTTAACTTTATATACATCGATAAGAAATTATTATTCATAGGTTTTTTATTTTTAAATTGTTCCGTTAAATTAACAAAACTGATATATTAATAACCTCACATTGGTAATTAGGATTTATATATTTCAATTGTGGAGTGATAATATATAATAAGTAAAAATCGATTCAGGTGTTTAGTATGTTTACATAGTATTTGAAATTATATATTTGTATTCGCGATTTCGTCCAATAAAATGTATACAAGAAATAAAAAAGAGGAATACACCAGAGAACAAATGCATTTCTTCTTTCCCTTTTCTCTTTTGAAAATTGATAAAAAGGTGCTATTTAGCGTGTATACATACATGTAACAAGAACAAACATAGTTCAATTAATAATTTATAAAAAATAAATGTATATAATAATTTAAAAAGAAAAAGTGCCATGGACTGAGTTCGAACCACACACATCTGCTTCATTTTGTAAAACTGTTATGTATGTACAATGTACAAGCCACCTTATCCAATACACCATGACTCTGGTTCATGTGAATGACACTTTACTACGGATTTAAAATTATTTGGGCAATCAATTTACAGTGATTACCTTTACAATGGTATCGTCCAATATTCGACCTTGACTATAAGAAAATTGAACTATATAGATCTTATACAGAAACCAAGAGTATTAATTACATGTATGTACATACCTTTGCTGAGTGTGTAACTGGGCACAGAGCCTTCTCATTATGCCCTTATATACCTGTGGCCTTGTAAACTCAGATTTGTCTAATCAGTCTATAATTATGATTATAAAGAGTAAAGCATACACAAGCAATAAGGCCAGTACTTTTTGATTTCTTGGTTTACAAAAGTGGTGATTGTATTTTTTCCAGAAGTCAAAAAAAAAGAATTATTTGGCATTTTTATTTTTGACGATGGGATGAAATTTTTTTAGTACAAACTTGTATTCTTAATTGTTTATAAAGTGTGGCTATATACATACAGGAGTTTACCTTACCAATCTTTGTTGTGTTTTTTTTTCTGTTTTCCTACTAAAATTAGGTAGTACTGCCATATGTATCTAGGTAATTGCTACCACTACCAAGTATAATTTCATCAAAAGCCAAGAGATTTGTGTGAGACCAGCTTTTTTTTTCGACCTGCCGGTGAGACATTTTACCAAGAAATAAAAAAGTAGTGGCCTTATGATTACACTCATGAAATTTATGCTCCTCATCTAATAAATGCCCTTTCACCACTCAAACTTTTTGAGAAAGAACGAAAATTTGTGTTTCTGTGTTAATGTTTAAGCGATATTTCAAGTTACATTTGATGATCAGTGAAGCATTAAATATAAAAATAAAATCCTTAGGAGTACTTATAAAGGGAACATTAAGTATTACGTAAGACTTAAATTAGTTACCATATATTTCATGAATGTTTATACTTCTAAATACAACAATTGTGTGTATAAAGGAAAACTGATATCATCACAAGATTCACTGATTAATTAAATATGATGTGAATCTACAACATTCTCTCTATACACACTTGAGAATAAAATTTCAAGTACTTAACTGAACTGTGAACTCTTTTCATGTATGTATTATACCGATGACCAAACTATACTTAAGGACACAAGTTTTGTCCAGTTGGTTTTTTTGTGATAATTCTAAAAGCAGTAAAGTTTAGTAACGTCTCTGTAATATAGCTAAAAAATCCTTTATTTCATCTTTTATTGTCTTTTATTTAAACCAGTTTAAGCAATGACTCATTATATTAAAGCATCTCCTTTCCAATGTTACTATAATTCTTATTACTATATGATTATAAACAAAAAAGACTTTTGTTTAGAAGTGTATATTTATTTTTATTGTATGCAGCAATCCACATACGGTATATATATTTATGCTTTAAATAAATATTCTATATTATTTGCAATTCATAGTGCATGTAGTGATAATAACTGCAGGTCTATATAGTCTGATAATATTTATATAAGAGGTGACACAATCCACAGTAAACATTAAAACATGCACAAGTTATACTCATTACATAGTTTATAATTGACAAGATTATGATGAACAACACAAACAAGGGGATAATTATGCCTGATAAAACATTGAAAATTGACAAGATTATGATGAACAACACAAACAAGAGGATAATTATTGTACTAAGAAAGTAGCTGCATTCAGGAATGGTATATTTCTTATTGTATTGAATAATTACAGTTTTATGACTATATTAAGTGCCACAAATATTTTGAAAAATTGTCTTCTACATTTTGTTCAGAGAAGTACTGTTATTGTATGGCCTGTTCAGTGTCAGTGCAAAGTGACTAAACAGGGGCTCGACATGTTGCCCTTGGGCTTCTAGTTTGAACAAACTACTCTGTATTTAGGAATATATTACAACAAATAGCCTTAAAATCACTATAAATGTATAATGCAGGGAACTGTGCCTCAGTTTTTTATAATGTCCTCGGTTCGTTAGATACTTGACTTAAAAGTATAAAAATTCTGAGGCACGGTTCCCTATAGATTAACATTTCCGCTACAAAATACCGAAAACCGCTTTGAAATCAGTCATCAAATAAGACGGCAATATTAATTCAAAAATGACACCTACTGTGTTTTTTTTAAGCTGAGCAATTTACAATTGAAGTGTCGGATCGTTATTGTCTCATGAAATCAAAGAATTTGACGCACCCCTTTCAATTTTGATAGCCAGTGTAGATGTGCAATTCATCGATCCTAAATGCTAAAAATGTGGAAGTAGTTCGCTCCACAAACTTTATGCGTACACAAACCGACCGACCGAGTGACTCCAATATATAATAAGGCAAAACATGGCATACTTCATAGTTTAAAATTAACTTCAATTTTTAAAAGAACTTGATTTCTTCTCTTTGGTAAATCAAATTTATTGTACTTCATTATATAAATTAATAAATGTCTGTATTAAAAATGCTGAACAAAATTATCCAGCACAAAATAATGGTTAATCAACTGTTTAAAACATTTAAAGATGATTATATCATAACACCATACCTATATAAACAGAAACATGCTAAGTTCATAAGTCAGCTAAAACACTCAATTTTTTATGTACATACATAAATCTCAGACTTACTAAGTACAGCAGTTCTAATGTAACAATTGTTTACATGATATGACAGCTTATATTTAACTTCACAATAAGAGGATAGCATAGTTTAGGTAACTGATCACTGTTAACCGTATTTCACAAGATGATTTTCATGCCTAATATTGAACTTGTCCGAGATTTTGTCGATAAACAAGACACAATTTTCATGTGCAGCAATTCACTCATTGCAGAGTTATGTCCCCTTGAACATAGCCGTATAGTTTACTATTGCAGTATTAGTGTCAAAGCGGTAGCGGGGGGGGGGGGTTATTAGTCACCTCTGTGACAGCTCTAGTTTGCATTGTCTCTATCTTGCTTTGAGTTTGTATAGTCTAAATGTCACATAGACTTTTACTGTCTTTTTACATTTAAAATCAAAACTTCATCCTCATTTTTTCCTTAAGCTTGTAATCTCCTCCCAGAGATACAATGTCATTAAGAGTGCAAACCCCTTCTTTATTTTTCTTAATAACATTGTTATGCAGGCGTCACACTGTCCCGAAGTAGACACCAGATGGATACACGATTAAGGAAATGTTCAAATTCGGGTGTGATTTTCCTCCATAATGGAAAAGTTGCCAGTTCCTTCTAGAAGGGTAAATTTCTAAAAACAGTTTTAAACAATGTATGCTTAAAATTGCATGTTTATCAATATTTCTTTGTTGTCTGCATGATAAATTAAATAAGGTATGTTTAAAATTGCATGATTATGAATATTTCCTTGTTGTCTGCATGATAAATTCAATTTTTAATAATTAATTATTTTTGTTGCCTTGACAACAGGCCACAACCATTATTTGGTGGTTACTGCGTTGGACTTGTTACCATGCAGCCTGGATTCAAATCATGGTCACAGCAGGTCAAACCCTTCCATGAAAACTTAACAAAAATATTACAAAACATACATAAATTTAACCTCTGTACAGCAACAACCTCTCTATATAACAACACCTTCAAAATGTCCCTCAGCTGATATTTACTATAAATTTAACCTCTGTAGAGCAACAACCTCTCTATAACAACAAAATTACGGATATTGTATGGAAATACATACTTTTATGGAATTACACAATTATTAAACATATAATATGTTGAACTGAAGCGTCTCGAATAGCAATCAAATTGATATCATTTTAATGCCTAAATCAATTAATGAAAGCCTTGTAAAATATTTACAAATTATCCCGCTAGTTTACTTAAAAAAACACATTTTAAGATTTACCAAATCTGCCGATTTCGCCCTCAGAAATTATTCGTCATTTTCACAACTCCACCCTTTCGGGATCTGTCAAAACCGAAAACCTCGCGGAAAAAATGTCAACAAACTGAAATGGTAAGTATTGCTTATGTTATGTTCACTTGAAAGGCAGCGCACATTTGAACGCTCAGTTTGAACGCACATTCTTCTTTGACTTTTCGGTAATAATTGGTTTTACAAATGACAAACGCATTTTTGGTGTATGAAAAAAAAGACAGCAGTTCCTAGGCATGCCCCTTTAGATGAAGCAGAAATGCATTTGTTTGCATTAATGCTGTAAGGGTTTCGGTTATAACGACGAGTGAGTATACGCTTCTAAATTCTTTATTCATACATACAGACAACAAGCGTCAATAAACGTCAATAAGCGATTCTCTGAAAGAAAATCAATCCAGATATAAACATGTGCATGTATTTTACATTCATTATAAATATGCAATATTACAACTCATTGTTATCAATTTCAATACTAGTAATCTTAACAAAATAAATAAATGATTCACAAGAAAAATCTATTTGTAAGCAAGTATATAGTATGAATTGAATTAATGTCTTACCGACTATAGTGTCCAAACATCGAAACCTTTAAATTAAATTACTGTTTTAGGCTAAAGCGCCGCTTCATTTGTGAATGTTTCTTATACAATTCCAACAAAACAACTGACGTATACGACGACGTGCTAAGTAGCGCAAACGTAACGTCAAACATAATGGCGCCAAACGACGCTGACGTCTTAAGAAATGTAAAAAAGGAAAAAGTGAATATAAATAAGAATAAATGATTCTTACAAATGCATTTTGTAATTTATTCCAGGTCGATGGACAAAGAAAACATCTGCAAACATTGATTTGAAAACATTCATTAATTTCAGTACAGTTGTCCGATGGGTAAAGTATGATGACAACAAACATAGCTAAACTGTCGTTGTTGAAAATCTGGAGACAAGAGAAACTCGTGAAGAAATATTTACACATATCATCGTAGCTGTCGATATTTTCAACACTCCGTTCCTGCCAGATGTTCCTGGAATGAACGACTTTATTGGTCGAGAGATCCTTTCATGATTTTAGTTCAAGGGACAGAAAGTTCTCATTATTGGCGCCAATTTGTCTGGAGAAGACACAGCACTTCAGTTGATCAAATTCCGGGCTGCTAAGAAAATATACTTAAGTTATAAAACGATTCCGAAGAGTGCCTCGTGTACTCCCCCAAAAGGAAATTGTAGAGAAACCTTTGGTTGTCAGAATGGATGCAAATAAAGCCTACTTTATTGATGGTACAGAAGCAGAAGTTGATTCGGTTATTCTATGCACTGGATACAAAAATCACTTCCCCTTCCTCGAAGGTCGGTTTAGAATAAAGGAGGAGACTAGCCTATATCCTCCCGATCTGTATATGGGTACTTTGTTCTACAAAGAAGGCAATAAAAGCTTGTTCTACGTTGGTGTACAAAATCAATCAATTTTACACATTCGTTTACATAGAAGCATTGGCCATCTGGACATGCAGGTAATTTTAAGGGATTTTTATGTTGATTTTTTACCGAATACAAAAATGAACTGATTATCGGCTTCAATTCATGTCCATTCTGTAATTAACTAACACCATATCCAAAGAGGCATCCCTATTCAATTTTGGATTTCAATCCAAACGCGGATGTGATAAGCCGTGGAAAATTGTGCTACCTAAGAACAACAAGATGAACTAGTTAAAGAGTTATTACAAAACTTTATAATCGTCACTGTATGTGGATAATTGTTCATTTCCATTTTTTCATCTATGCCAAACTTGACTAATATGACGTTAGGTCATAGTTTCACATACGTTCAGAGGTTGAAGTAGCATATCAAAGTTCGATGTTTCACTGGTTGATATTGGTAATACGTGACCTGGGTTCAAGTCAACATTTTATAAATATTATTCTCACGTTTTCTTTTATCGATGTACTGGTCTGATGGTCTTTTTTCCCCTAAAATATTATATTTTTTTTATTTACATTTATATCTCTCTTTTTCGTAGTTTTTCCTGGTTCTTTATTCTTCCTTGTTTAAAGCACAGATACACACCTCGCCCTATTTCCTTTGATTTTCTAGACACAGTACAGTGCTCGGTAATTGGGATGGGGTCACTTTTAAAAGCGTCCCTGACGGAGCTGAGGATCGAACACACGGTCTTTCGTTTAGCAGTCCAGCACGTAACCATTCGGCCAGCGATTAACTCTTTCTAAAAACAAAATCTACCAGTGAGAATTTTGGGAATAAAGTAAAACCTAGCATTCCATTTCAGATACATTAGTGGCGCAGTGCAAGGAGAACCAAAACACTGCCAGAAATGGAAGAAGACTCCCAATCTTGGATACAAAGAACAAAGTCACTCGTATCTGAGGACGATATGCACCAATTCCAAGCTTCTCATATTGATACATTGGTAGAGAAATCTGAATATAACCTACAGTTGTCTAAACCCGGAATATTCGAGAAAGTGATTAAAGCCCGCAAGGACACAAACGGCCTAGCAAACTACAGAGACGAAGTGTACACAAGCCCTTGTACCGGACTATCAGGATTGAAACAAACACCTTTCATGCAAAATTTTGATGATAGTTTGGAGGCTTTTGTTAACGCTAAATAAGTTACTGCCAATTTGTTGAGTTTCTGTATTACTAAGCAAAGGTGTAAAATCACATTGCCTTATCATATTTTATTCTTCATAGTTTGTAATACTAATAACACCTTCTCAATTACTTTTTTTCGAATAAATAAAAAAATTGTCTTTTCTCTTATGTTCTACTTTTAAGAGTTTTTTATATTTAAGAGATGTATAAAGTAAGAGCCAATCTCATATTTTCATTACAAATAGAAAAGATGATTACAAATACATATCAATAACAGATATAGATAAAACGAGTGTTTACTGTGTTAAGCCATTTGGTGACTTTGAAAAATTACATCTAGGTGACCCTTAGTGTAAGGAGCGCAACTAATGATCTTCATAATATTCTAATTCATGTTGTATTTTGATTTGCTTTGCTGCGCTTCGTGAGAAAAATAAATTTCAATTATAGTACCACTGACATCAATGATTAAAAAGAATTTAATCGGAGATATAACCGTAATGAATATAATTATATACGTACTATAAAATTTCGTTACCACGAGCAGCACCAACCATATCTCGTGAAGTACTTATGGATTTTAGGCTTTGTTGTTGTTGTTGTAGATTGTCTTACAAAACTATTCTGTGTATTACTATGTTAAACTTTATAGGAGTGACAATTACGTGCATAAAATCTTGGTATGATTTAGCTCTCTCTATGTTACAGATATGTTGAAGAGCCATACCAGGTGAGCCAAAGTCACAGGAGGAAAAGGACGACGCTTAAAAGAGCTGAAGCCATTGTATCTAAAAGCGTCGGTGCTCGTTTTCAGACAGTTGATATTGATAAATTAGCGTAACAATTAGGATATGATCTACACCTTACGAAAATACAACCAATGCTATTTACATAGATTGGAATATGGTAGGAGACCCTCGGACCATTAGTACACAAACTATCATACCGGGGAGGTGGGACTTGAACAAACTCCTTTTGTGGAGAATTCTAACTCAATATGCGCTCTAGTATTAATATTTACAATTAGATGCATTGCACATCAAAGGTGTGAATATTGGAATATATACATGTACGTATACATTCCAAAGGTCTGATACACCACAAGCAAATAAACTCATTCAATCAAGATTTCACAAATATTTCAGCCAGATCCGCCCATTTGACGTAAGGTCTATGAATAATTGTACTTTTTAAACGCCTTCTAGATCGTGACCAATCGTAGCTACTAGGGCATTTCGATAACTGATATACTTAGTATACTTTTCTTTAGACAAACGTGACATGAATCTGTTGTACGTTGTTCTAGATTAAATGCAAGATGAGCAACATTTGCAGCGGTTGTACGGTGAGCGGTTATATGTACATTATTATAAGGAGCCGGTACGTCGTGATGTAGACTGGCGATACTGAGATAAACATTTCTAATAACACCATTATCGGATACATAAACTGCTAAACAATTTACATAAACTTTAAAGGGGCATGCCCAGGAACTGCTGTGTCTTTTTTTTCGTACACCAAAAATGCGTTTGTCATTTGTAAAACCAATTATTACCGAAAAGTCAAAGAAGAATGTCCGCTAAAAAATGACCCTATAACGCGCGCGCCGGTATTTGTATGTCGGTTTGAATAAAAGGCTTACAGCCTTTTATTAACGACAACGATATTTCCAATACATCTGAGAGTTTAACTGAGCATGTGCGCTGCCTTTCAAGCGAACATAACATGAGAAATACTTACCATTTCAGTTTGTTGACATTATTTCCACGATATTTTCGGTTTTGACAGATACCGAAAGGGTCGAGTTGTGAAAATGACGAATAATTTCTGAAGCCGAAATCGGCAGGTTTTGTAAATCTTGAAATGTGTATTTTGAGTAAACTAGTGGGATGTTTTGTAAATATTTTACAGGACTTTCATTAATTGATTTAGGCATTAAAATGATACCAATTTGATTGATATTTGAGACGCTTCAGTTCCAGGGCATGCCCCTTTAAAAGAACAAAAACTTAAAATTGACAAAAACATAAAATTTTAAATGATTCCATAACCTCCGAACAAAAACAACATAAACGCTTCTGATTATTTATATGCATGCAAGCGTATTTGAATACGATGAATTTGTAAACAAATTAATGAAGACAATGCAAATTTACATGAATGAGGTAAGACCTTGCACTTAATAGACCTAATATAAAAATAACTTTATTAATTTATTCCACTGTTGTTATTCGACAGCTATAGCCAATTCAAGGCAGCCACAGAGAGAGAGAGAGAGATAGGGAGGGAGGGAGAGACACGGGAGTACCGGGTATTTGCATCCCTACTTTTATTTCGAAGTTGTTTCTGGTTCTTTAACGTGCCCGGTGTAAAGCACCGATCCACGCCTCACCCCTTCTTCCAGTGATTGTTTATACACAGTACTTGGCTTGGAAAACTGAAAAAGCGTCCCTGAGAAATTGGGAAGACGGAACCGAGTTCAATCCCACGGCCTTTCGTTCAGTAGTCCAGCGCGTTACCACAAGACCAATGATTAACCCCTACAACACTCACTTTATGAAATACATATACATTTTTTGTAAGTCAAATTTGTGTTAGCGACCGCCTCCGAATACATACCGCCCTGTGAATAAAGGCCATATTATGTTTTTCCGTACGGTGGCTTTTGCTCACAAGTTTGACCGTTTATGAGTATGTTTACTTCATGGTGGAGCATGTAGGACTGACATGTATAATCTTTTTCAAAGCATACACTACTTCATAGATGCATATAAACAAAGCAATTAGCCGTACAGGAAGAATATGTGGTAATAATGCACAATTAACTGTTCTAGATAAACAACCAATGTAAACAACATATACAACTCAATACAACAAATTCATACGTATTTTGACAAATTATCGTCGAATGGTAATGCATTGCTCATTTTAATAAAACATGTACGTTCAAGCTTTATCATAATATATTCAAAGGCACGTACTTGAATTAACGTAGAGATGAATTGGGAAGAGGCAAGTAGTGACAGTTTACTTTGAGATATGAACATCTCTGCTTAAATCAAAGTACTGAAAATACTCATGGAAGCTGAACTACATACACAACTGTAACTACTCGGGCATTTCCGTAACTGAGAAATACGGTTATGTGGTTTCCGGTCACTACTTTTTCAACACTAGATATCCGTTGTCAAGACTCATTCTCAGAATTACCGACTTTCACACGGGCTTATCGTTCGCGATCGATAAAATCCTAATGAAGGAGAAACAGGTTTTTTTAGGGTCAGTCATGATGGAAAGTAGCACATGAACACAACAATAAAATGGCGACCTAGCTGTTTATTATGTCCGAGAAAAATTTCTTTAGAACAACACCAAGGAGTCCCAATTGAGACTTGCACTGCAACATTGAACGGGCACCTGTTTAAAATATCCTAATGTAGCAAAAACAAGTGAGCCAAAATGGCCCTATATCGTTCACCTGTGAACAACTACACAATAATTAATGATAATGAATGTGTTATTGTACGGCGACGGAAGTACTATGTGGAATGCAACTTCATGCACCGATATAGATTACTGATAGTGCCCGAAATATCTGCAATGGTCATCACGTGATATAAACAAAACAGAGATAGAGCGAGCTTGATAAACAGCGACGGAATGAATCTGCCCATCTGTCAATAAACGAATCTAGTCCAGTCCTGCTATAGTAAACAAACATGGCGTTGAATTTAGTACACTATCAAGCATTGTGTTATATTACTGAGGATGGAGCAAAACTAATTTTTAAGTGGTGTCCATGTGTATATACAGACTGTAATATTCAAGTTGGTAATTGGTCCGAACGACAATCAATAGCTTACTGGTCAAGTCTAGTGTATCTTGATGTTTGGTAGTCCGAATAGTCTTGCTCTTGAAAATGCAGCCGAAACTATTTATACCAAAGGACGTTGAATCGCGAGCGTGGACACTGACTTGTTTACGCAATTGTCATTAATTAAATATCGATCGATTTCGTAGCTCAACACAAAAAAATCCGATCAGGTGAGAAGTTATGACTTAATTGGTTCGACATAGATGGTCACTTTACAGTTAAAAATCTACGCTTGGACAGTTAAACCAGGTTTTTACGATAACGTACGTACCCTCAGACAACGAATTATAGTATTTTTGGAGATTTTATTCAAATATTTAAATGCATTCCAGCAGATATTGCAACGTTTGACATGACATGATAATTTTCTCTGATTTTAAGGTGGACTGCCTAATTATTGAGTACCTCGTTAATTGTAAAACAATATAACCAGATTCATGAAACGTCAACGACTTGTCTTTTTGATCGAGTAGATGATCACTTTAGTTTCGGGATCAGTTTAGTCAAAATAACAAATTCACAAGTGTGCATGCCTATAAGTTTCCATAAAAGATCGGAAAATCTTAGGAATTTGTGGTATAATTTTTGGGTGGAAGTGATTTATTATTCATAGCTATGATTTTTGCGGCTAGTACCTAAACTAGTCATTTCATGACCCAAGTTCTTCTTGCAATTATCCATTATATATTGTTTTACATATACATCTAGCACATTTTTACACTTTCACAGAATGTTTGTCAGTAGTAGGGTATGCCCCTTTAAGTCCATGTATTCGCGACAACAGGTCTAAAAGATTATGTTGTTTATGATGGTGCAGATTTAGGGACGGTCTGGTGTTAATGATTTAATTGCTTCAATGATTTAACAGTCGGACAGACCAAAAACTATATGCCCCCGACCTATCAATACTGGGGCATAATTATAATCTTTAACCTGTCTGGCTGTTTGTTCGTATTATACTTTATTCTTTCCTATGCAATCAAAACGCTTCCATCTGTGTCTTTTAGAAATTTCATTTACATTGAAACAATATTTTCCTACCATTAACCTCATTGAAAACGACTACAATATTTTCCTATCATAACTCGAATACGATAACGAGGACAAGGCCGAATATTCGCGGCAAAAAGATAAAACAAGCGATAACGTTTGAGAGTATAACTCGTTTAATTGTCTTGGAAATATGGGCGATAAACGTATATGTATCATAGGAGCAGGTCCGTCAGGAATGGCGACATTGTTTCAGTTTGCCAAGTTGGACGGCATGCCTGATGTTGTGTGTTTTGAGAAACAAAAAACGTGGGGAGGTTTGTGGAATACGTCCTGGAAAACTGGTGAGTCATTTATCTGGTAATATGCATTCCTCGTGATATTGTAATGTCGCAATATTAAATAAATGACTGCAATGCGTTAAAAGTCGATCATAGGATGCAAAGTATCATTAGATGAACAATATATAAACAGTACCTCAATATACATCTGTTTTTAACGGCCTATTCGACAGCTATGGTAATTTCAGAGCCGCCATGGAGAGTGGAGAGGAGATTAAGAGAACTGGGTATTTATTTCTCTACTCTTTTCAAGGTTTTCCTGGTTCTTGATCGTGCTCGATGGAAAGCACTGATACACGCCTCATCCGTATCCTGTGATTTTCTTAACACGGTATTTGGCTCTCGGTGGACACTGAAAAAGCGTCCTTGAAATATCGAAAGACGGAGCCGAGATTCGCCCCCACGGCCTTTCGATTGGTAGTCCTGGACTTTACCAAAAGACCACCGATCCAAATGATCTCTTGTGGAGATATTGGCTTTTATTCCCCAGCTGCTAAAGTTACTTGTGGGGTTCCCCAGGGTTCTATTTTAGGTCCTCTTTTATTTTTAGTATATGTTATTGACATGACCTCAGTTATTTAAAAAAATACTTTTATATGCAGATGATTCTGCAATTCTTGTAGCAGGTAAAGACAGGTCTATTATTGAACAAGTAGTGTCTTTAGTCTGGTTCCCGTCGTACTATAGTATTTTAGAACGTGATCCAACGTAGTGCCTAGTAATCCGGACTAGACGTGTCCTTAAACTGGTTCCCATTGACTTATGTGTACAAAACCAACAGGTACGGCCTAATATTGGTCAATTTCGATCGGAATCCGGGCAGATTTCTGCCCGGGGGATCTCGCGAGACTTTTCATTATCGATGCACATTTCGCGCGTAATTTAAATAATAGATAAAGATTAGGGAACTGGATAGTTATTTTCTGATCTTGGTCGTTGGAACACTTAATTAAGAAACATTTAAATACACACAGCGTACTTAAATGTATTTTGAAATAGAATACCGACCCTTAAAAAATATATTTAAGAAATAGTTTTAAAATCGAGTACTCGGTGTGGGAGAATTTTTTTCACATATGTAGATTTTTATAATTTTGATTATTATTTGTTGAACTGTCAAATTACATCAATCACCGTACACAATTGCAACTTATTGAGTGTTACAACCTGATTGTATATTTTTATAAAATTTATATAAATATGCGATGCTTATAAATTAAAAAGTCGTGCCTCACTTCCTGTAGCCTTATAAGGGAGAACTATTTTATGGATCATTTCACCGAAGGTAGTCAATATATTCTTTAGCACTAGTGCCTGATACCATGTTAAATTTACAATATACAGCATATATCATAATCTTACTCCTAATTTATTTATTTCAGTTCTGTAAAGTCAGATGTTAACAAAAGAGAAATTCAAGTCACAAGAAATAACTCAAAACGTCACTTGACATATACTGATATACATTTCGTATATAAGATATATATTTTAATTGTAGAAAAAGAAAACTATGTTTTAAAGGAATTAAGACATATTAGACCGAACGATGCATATATATTATATACATTTGATTTTATAAAAAGAAAATAATTTAACAATAAAAAATGAAATAAGGCATTAATTGATATCTTTTAAGATATGCATCTTTGATATATTATAGGACTACACTGTAACGAATATTCACATAGTAACTTCCTGCATCTATATTTCTTTATTTGAATAAAAGGTATCAATGAGGTATTCAAATATTAGCACTAACATCTCCGCGTGCATTTATCAGATGTACGGAAATCCCCGATATTTCGCGAACGAACAGCAACCAATGAAATAGCTAAAACGGGTTGACAAATCAGATCGCTGGATATTTTAGACCGTACCTGTTCCTTTGGTGCACTGCAACATGGAACGAGAACCAGTTTAAAGTGTCCTGTGATCTTCTGTCAGATAGTGATTGGCTTATAGCTAATAAACTATACCTTCAATTAGGAAAAAATCATAATCAATACGTTTTGGTTCTAAACCTAAAATGAGAAACTCTTGATTCATTAAACATATCTTGCAATGGGGTTCTAAACATTCCTTCAGTCTTGTATCTTAGTACAGTGATAGTTCTTTGTCTTTTGAAGATATGGGCAAATCTTTTATTTTAAGGCAACGGGCTTGGATATTAGGTCAAATCAAGTTTCGCCAATTTATAGATTTAAAAACTAAACCATAACTATATACTAAAATAAACCCACTGTATAAAGTGCATTGCAAGTGATTTGAGACAATTATTACATTTGATTGGTTTTATATATATATGGAATATATTACAACAAATAGCCTTAAAATCACTATAAATGTATAATGCAGGGAGTTTCAGACAATAAACCTATCATTTTTCCTTTATGACCAGATTTAGGGTACATGATTGTTTTTCAATCCCTTAAGTTAAATCACTTTTTTATGCTGGTTGTAAGTTGTGGAATGTTTTACCTCCCAGTCTTAAAACAACACTCCAATAAATGATTTTAAAAAAACTAAGTTAAGGCTATCTTTTTAGAAACTAGTACTTTACTGTAATATTTTACTTATGATCTAATTGTAATTTTAGCCATATCAATGGTGTTGGTGTTTTTGTGATATCTTTTATCTTCATGATAATTATGGTTTAATGTTAATTATCATTTTAATAAGCATATTATTAATTATTCATTATCTGTGATCCAAGTCATAACCATCTGAGATTACATGTATATCTTAACAGTAAAAAACCTCTCTGTGTCAGTCAGAAATATTGTGTAATCCCAGAATATATGTGATTGATATGGCATTTCTTATTTTATTTATATGTATCGTTAAGATCTACTTTTAATAATACGTGTTATCATCGTGTATATCATCGATTATTTAACCTATGTTTTATTTTATTTATTGTTATATTTATCGTCTATTGTTTTTATATATGCCTTGTACATGATACATATATTTTGAATAAATATTATCATTCTCCATCCGACTGTCTTATTGTTAATAGCTTTTATTTCCAGGTGTTGATGAACATGGTGAACCCAATCATGCCAGTATGTACAGATATCTATGGTCGAATGGTCCCAAAGAATTATACGAGTTACCAGATTATACTTTTATCGAACATTTCGGGAAGCCGACCCCTTCATTCGCTCCTCGTCTTGCTGTTAGAGACTATTTGGAGGGTAAGATCATTGTTTGGAATGAAAATGCCTCTCTTGTTCCCTTACTTGTAAAAGGAAATATACCGGAAAGCATAATTGTTGAAATGAATTCAAATGGTGTTTTGAAATTGATAAAATATCCATTCCACGTTAGCTAAAATTGGCTCATTCGAATCGAATCACTCTTGTGACCTTATGTTTTGAAATTCCTTTAAATATTACGCAAATTGTATAAAATATACTTTACATGTACTTTGACACAATTATTAAGAAATATCATGTTGATACGAAAAGAAATGTATTTATTAGCATTATTCTGTTTTGTAATGTTTTCCAGGTCGATGGACAAAGAAAACATCTGCAAACATTGATTTGAAGACTTTCATTAACTTCAGTACTGTTGTCCGATGGGTAAAGTATGATGACAACACACATAGCTATACTGTCGTTGTTGAAAATCTGGAGACACGAGAAACTCGTGAAGAAATATTTACACATGTCATTGTCGCTACAGGTATCTACAGCACACCGTTCCTACCGGATATCCCTGGAATGAACGACTATGTTGGTCGAGTGGTTCATTCCCATAATTTTAGGGATGCCAGTGATTTCAAGGGACAGAAAGTTCTCATCATTGGCGCCAGTTTGTCTGGAGAAGACACGGCTCTTCAGTTGATCAAATTCCAGGCTGCTAAGAAGATATACTTAAGTTATAAAACGATTCCAAAAAGTGCCATATGTACTCCCCCAAAGGAAATTGAAGAAAAACCTTTGGTTGTCAGAATGGATGCGAATAAAGCCTACTTCATTGATGGTACCGAAGCAGAAGTTGATTCGGTAATTCTATGCACCGGATACAAAAATCATTTCCCCTTCCTCGAAAGTCGGTTTAGAATACTGGAAAAGACTAGCCTATATCCACCCGATTTGTATATGGGTACTTTGTTCTACAAAGTAGGCAATAATAGCTTGTTCTATGTTGGCGTTCAACATCAGTTTTACACATTCACTTTGTTAGAAGCATTGGCCATCTGGACATGCAGGTAAACTTAAGGCGTTTTGGGTTGAATCTTTTAGCAAATATAAAGATTAAACTATTTATTGGTTTCAATTCAAGTGCATTCTATAAATAGCGGCTACACCATCAAGCTAACACTAACCTGTATGCAAAACGTATCCATATCCAAATTTGGATATTATCCATACGCGTCGGGGAAAATAGTGAGACTAAATAAAATGGACTAGTTAAGAGTTATTATAAAACTCCATAAGTCTGGTGTACATATACTTATTTTAAAATAGTCTACCAGCGAGTATTTTAGTATCTACAGCTGATCGGAAACCCGACAGAAACTACCAATATATGCCATTATAAAACTTAGCCTTCCATTTCAGATACATTATTGGTGCACTGCAGGGAGAACCAAAAACTCAACAAGAAATGGATGAAGATTCCCAATCATGGGTGCAAAGAGCAAACTCACTCGTATCTGAGGACGATCTGGCCAATTTCCAAGCTTCTCATATCGATACATTGGTAGATAAATCGGAATATAACCTACAGTTGTCTAAACCTGGAATATTCGAAAAAGTGTTTAGGACCCGCAAGGGAACAGACGGCCTAGCAAACTACAGAGACCACGTGTTTACAAGCGCTTATACCGGACAAACAGGACTGAAACAAACACCTTTCATGCTCAATTTTGATGATAGTTTGGACGCTTTTGTTAACGCTAATTAATTTACTGTCAATTTCTGGAGTTTCTGTGTTGCTAAGCGAAGATGTAAAACCACGTTGCTTCTTCATATTTTATTCTTCATAGCTTGTTATATTAGCAAGACTTTCTCATGATTTGTCATATGTTATTTTATCATGTTTAATTTTACTTAATCATGAAATAGAGCTCGTCCCATTTTCTTATCCAATCAGTGACAAGGATTTTTTTTTTTTTTTTGGCTTGCTCACCTTTATGGAATATAAAACTGGTGTTCTAATTCATAGTTTTGATGAAAGACTTAGTACCCACATGTTGAGCACTAAGACGGTTAGAATGCATATTTGGGTGTTCTTCGGAATTAGAAACTCGAAGTGGTTTTCTGTATTAAGAATTATTGGGAATTACTAGAATCTTGCTTGTTCATTTTATCCTATTTTATGCCATAATGCTTAAGGGTATTGGTTTCAAAGGTTTGCTTCCTAATGTATGTGTACATTAATTACTGTTTATTGTGTGGTAAATGTTTAGAGAATCAGTGTTTTGTGATGTGGATACTGACATGGTTTTAATGTGCTTGAGGCATTATTTTCATAGTGAAGGCATTGTTTTATGTGCCTAATCCCGTTAATTTGTTCCTAATTTTCACTGTATACTTTTTGCTAACATGTACTACAAAGTTTCTATCTCCACGATATATATATATATAAAACCAATCAAATGTAATAATTGTCTCAACACACATATTCATTCTAACCTACATCTGACTGTATCGTCTAAATTACAGATTGCTTTTCCTACGGAAATAAAAGTTTTTTTTAAATGCCCTTTTCTTTTATGTTCTACTTTTCAGTGTTTGTTTTAGATTTAAGAGATGTATAAATACAGAGTCCATCTCATATTCTTAGTGCACATATGACATTGACTATGTATAAGTCACAATATAATTATATAGTTAAAATTCAAAACACAAAGTCTAATTCAGCAAATGCATAAATTGATACTGTTTATGACCCATTTTAATTATTTTGTCGTTTTAAATTGCAAGGTCATGGATACATATTCTTTTAATGGTACGCATTTTATGACTAGATGCCCATGTAAAACCGATTTTGTGACACAAGAATGCAATTTCAGCATATAAGCATATAAAGAAAACACTTAACCATAACGATGTCAATATTAAGTTATAACTGCTCTAGACAAGCAACATAAGCAACTCATACTAACAACATACAGTAATTTATTCAACAATTGAGCGGGTTTATACTTTTCATACATACCTTGATTAAAGCCCCATTAGCTTTTTAAATTTAGTAATACAGAACAGTAGATGTAATGATAGTAAAATATAAGAAATATATTTTATTTGCTCTGAAACATATTTACACAATGCATTCTTTTAGCCACATCTCGTAGAAATGTTGTTACACGCCTTTTCTTATTTTTGCAATATCATTGAAAAAAATACTGTGCAATATTTCTATAAGTACTTTGTGAGTAAAAAAATAAAATTTCGGAATGTTTCTAATTTTTTATTTTTTTTGCAAGTAAAAGTCAATTTCACTGATAAGATATCTTTCTAGGTAAAATAGGACCTACTTTAATTTTAACATAAAAAATGCCAATGGGGCTTGAATTATTAGTAATGTGCGCCTTGAAAACAAAACACGCATACGAATTTAACAAAGTAAACAATCAGTTTAATTGTCATTCATTCATCGTAAGTGAGTATTTCATTGCTAATTGAGATTATATATAAATATTTATGCTAATATATTCAGAGGAAGGTACTTCGCTTACTTTACTGATCAATTGGAAAGAGGAGAGTTGTTAGTCGTTTATAATAGGTAATGAACATCAGTGGGATGGGCTGGCTAGCACTCAGACACTTTATCTAGAAGGAACCAGGCCCCGTTCGCTTAAGTTACTAAATTCAAAAGAAGTTTCTAATATACAAGTAACACCCATCTTGAAATCAATACTAATATCTAGTTGAATAAACCGCATTCAAAATTAAAAAATCTTGTGAGCTTGATTTGAAGTGAAGTAAAAGAAAAAGTCTACACCTGCAATCATCAAAATTCATAATATATGTTCATTCCTGTACGGAACATGTGCATTTTCAGTTCAGTGGGTCAAAAGTCACTGAGACATTGTGTTTCAGAAATCTTCTTTTTCAGTTGCATTAAAACAATATTTTTCCTACCATTATGCTCACTGAAAACGACTTTAATATTTTCATATCATAACTAAGAACGTTTAAAATTTTACTTCAACCTTATACAAAATTCTTGATCCGCCCAACAAACGCATTAAATAGCGAGAGCCAGCCTGAATAATTCGCATCATATAAGATAAGCACACGATAACGTTTGGGAGTTTAAAGTTTATATTCGTGATTGTTTGAAATATGAACGATAAACGGATATGCATAATAGGAGCAGGTCCTTCAGGAATGGCGACATTATTCCATTTTGCTAAGTTGGAAGATATGCCTGATGTTGTGTGTTTTGAGAAACAAAGTACATGGGGAGGTTTGTGGAATACATCTTGGAAAACAGGTGAGTCACCTATCCGTTAATATTTACGTCTATGTATAAAATTCTGTGATTGTGCAATTTTACCTCATTGACTGCAATGAGTTTAAAAGTCGATCATGGGATGCAAGTTATATCTACATGTAAAATGGGTCAAAATCTGCCATGTAAAATGGGCTATTTAAAGCTGTTGTCATTTCAGAGCCGCTCCAGAGAATGGGCAAATAAGGTCCAGGATAACTGGCCATTTATATCCCTACATTTATTTCGAATAGTTTTCCAGGCAGTTGGTCGTGTCTTATGTCATCTGTTATTTAACGACCTATTCGATAGCTTTGGTCATGTCTAAACCTCCACAGAGAGAGAGAGGAGAGGAGATACGGAGAACCGGGGCGTTTGTATCTCTAGTCTTTTTTATGGTCTTTCTTGGTACTTTATCGTGCTCCGTGTAAAGCGCCGATACACGCCTCATCCATTTTCCCTTGATTTTCTTTACACGGTATTTGGCTCCGTAGTTGGGACGGGGTAATATCGGAAGACAGAGCCCAGATTTGAGTCTACGACCTTTCGATCGGCAATCCTGGACTTTACCAAAATACCACCGATCCACCGGATTGTCTTATTGATGATTACTTTTCTTTCCAGGTGTTGATGAACATGGTGAACCCAATCATGCCAGTATGTACAGACATTTATGGTCAAATCTTCCCAAAGATCTATACGAGTTACCGGATTATACTTTTCCCGAGCATTTCGGGAAGCCGACCCCTTCTTTCGCCCCTCGTCTTGCTGTTAGAGACTACTTAGAGGGTAAGATAACTGTTTGGAATGGAAATGCTTCTCGTGTTCCCTTACTTGTAAATGAAACATGCCGGAAATATAAATGTTCAAATGGACTCGAATCATGTTTGAAATTGATAAAATATTTGAAATTGAAATTTCTTTGAAGATTACGTAGATAGCATATCAATAGCGATGAAGATAGTATAAAAATACAAACTTTGACGCAATCTAGACAATTATTTTAAAAAAATATGTAAATTCCAACAAAAGTGCATTTGTTTGCATGAATACATGTTGTAATTTATTCCAGGTCGATGGATACGGAAAACAACTGGAAACGTTGATTTGAAGACTTACATTAAGTTCAGTACAGTTGCCCGGTGGGTAAAGTATGATGACAACAAATATAGCTATACTGTCGTTGTTGAAAATCTGGAGACAAGAGAAACTCGTGAAGAAATATTTACACATGTCATTGTAGCTGCCGGTATCTTCAGCACGCCGTACTTGCCGGATATCCCTGGAATGAACGACTTTATTGGTCGAGTGGTCCATTCCCATGATTTTAGGGATGCCAGAGATTTCAAAGCACGGAAAGTTCTCATCATTGGTGCAAATTTATCTGGCGTAGATACGGCTCTTCAGTTGATTAAATTCGAGGCTGCTAAGATGATATACTTAAGTTATAAAACCGTTCCGAAGGGCGACATGTGTTTCTTACCAACGGAGACCAAAGTGAAACCTTTGGTTGTCAGAATGGATGCAAATAAAGCCTACTTTATTGATGGTACAGAAGCAGAAGTTGATTCGGTTATTCTATGTACCGGATACAAAAATCACTTCCCCTTCCTCGAAGGTCGGTTTAGAATAAAGAAGGAGACTAGTTTATATCCTCCCGATTTGTATATGGGTACTTTGTTCTACAAAGAAGGCAATAATAGCTTGTTCTATGTTGGTGTACAACATCAGTTTTACACATTCACATTTTTAGAAGCATTGGCCATCTGGACATGCAGGTAATCTTAAGGGATTTTTATGTTGGGTTTTACTTAGCGAATACAAAAGTTCAGCTGTTTTTTTCTGACGTCACGTGATATTTTTTCCGCAGTTCAGAGGTTGAAGTGGTTCTTTCCTAGCATTCAAGGTTGGATGTTTCACCGGTTGATATTGGATGTACGTACATGACCTGGGTGTACACATTGATTCAAGTCAACATTCTATCAACCTTATTCAACCTCACGTTATTATCGATGTACCGGAAATCGACCGAAACCACAATGTATGTTTTTGTAAAAATTAGCCTTCCATTTCAGATACATTATTGGTGCAATAAAAGAAGAACCAAAAACTCAGCAAGAAATGGATGAAGATTCCAAATCTTGGGTACAAAGAGCAAACTCACTCGTATCTGAGGACGATATGCATCAGTTTCAAGCTTCTCATATTGAAACATTGGTAGATAAATCGGAATATAACCTACAATTGGCTAAACCTGGAATATTCGAGAAACTGTTTAAGACCCAAATGGAAACAGACGGCCTATCAAACTACAGAGACCATGTGTACACAAGCGCTTGTACAGGAGAACCAGGATTGAAACAAACACCTTTCATGCAAAATTTTGATGATCGTTTGGAGGCCTTTGTTAACGCTAATTAATTTACTGCTAAGTTGTTGAGTTTCTGTCATACCAAGCAAAGATGTAATATATGTACTATGTTGCCTTATTATTATTATATTCTTCAAATCTTTTGATATGATTGGCTTTATATTATTTTGACATCCGTGATTTCCCTTGGCCATAGATTAGTGCTCGGTCCACTTCTTAGTTCACCATAGCAAGAAGTGTTCAAGGTGAGCTATTGTGATCGCGTGATGTTCGTCCGGCTGTGCGTCCGTCCGTCAACAATTGCTTTAAACAGCATTTCATTCTTACACAGTTGGCCAATTTCAATGAAACTTTATAGGCATGTTCTTTGCACAAAGCTCTACCAAAGTTGTTTAAAATACTAATTCCATGCAGAAAACCTTTATAAAATCTTCTTGTCCGAAACCACATTGTCTAGAGCTAAGATATTATGTGTGTAGCATTTTCTACTAAGTTTGTTCAAATTATTACACCGGGGTAAAAATTTGACTACCTCCGGGGCCAATTGATTTTGCAATTAGTCGATTATATGGCTATCATTGCAATCTGTGACAAGGATTTCTATTTATTTTTTTACTTTCTTAACTTTATATATAGCCGGCATTCTAACTTCTTACTTAAGAACGACTTAAAATACACTGCGCATGTAGAGAACTTAGAATGTTACAATGCATATTTAGGCATTTACGTTTCTAAAGCATGCAATTTCAATAAAACCAAAAAGCCTCTTACTGAACAGGCTGTAAAGGCTCTGAATTTTCTTTATACTGAACTAAACAATCTCAAATTACCAATTGACCTTACTCTTACTAATAAGCTCTTTGAACATACAATTGTACCCATTTTTACTTATTGCAGTGGAATTTAAAGACACATTAGTTTTTTAGAAATCTAGTCAGACGCCTATCATTGAAAAAATACTGTGCTATATTTCTATATGTACATTGTGATTAAAAAAGAAAATTTCGGTATGTTTTTATCGCAAGTAAAAGTCAATTTCACTGATAAGATATCTGTATAGGTAAAATAAGACCTACTTTAATTTTAACAACCAAACTGCCAATGGGGCTTTAAGGGTTATAGCAATGTATGGTTACTTACTCCAAATCATCACCGCCATTTTCTATACACGAATGCTTCAAATCAGGATCTAGTGAGGACGACTGGCATAATGCATTTATTAAAATTGTCACACAGAACATGCGCCACGAATCGAATCTTCTTTGAGGTATTATTTGTAAAGGTAACATAAATCCGAGAATATAGCAATATTTTTTATCTGAATGCATGGAAAACAAAGACAGAAGTAAATACCACACGCAATACACTCGAGCAACGTAAGATCACGGCTACAATACAAACAGCAACGAATGATGCTGGATTATCCGTTGCGAATTAATCCGGCGTGAAATCCGTGAATGTGTGACCTAGACATAACATAAAAAGTACGACTCGTCCGGCATGGCTCATCTTGTAATACACAGATTACATGAAAATTACAAAACATGCAAATGTCGGAAAATCCGCCCAAGGACATTTCTGACAACCGAAATTTTCTGAAAATCCTTTTATTTTCGGAATTGATCAAAAGTTCTCTGGAAACCAGAATTCTCAGAAACCCGGAGAAGGTAAAAGCAGTTATACAACAATTAAAAATAGATTGATCATTACAGGTGAATGTCCAGTAGATTTCCAATGAAGGTTAAACACCAATATAATTATAAAGTCATGAAATGACACCTGGTTACAAGAACAGTTTCAATGTCTGTTTTACTAAAGTTATACCAGTAATTATTTAAGTCATCTTTCTTTCCATGTCATCAGTTTAAGATAACTGAAAGTTGTTGAAAATAGAAGTAAATCCACGATAGTAAACACATAAGTCTGTAATATATATGTATTTGTCATTATCTTTTCTATTTGTATAACAAATAGGTGATTTTATACATCATCGTTTTTTTAAAAAACAAGCACTCTGAGAAGTAAACCATGAAAGAATCACTTTAAAAACTTTAATTCACGAGGGAAACCAATTAGTAAATTAGAATCACACTCTTGATGATTAATAAGTGGTTCACAACACGTCCGAACCTCGTAGTTGCATTCTAACATTCAAAGCTCTCCGCACGCGCAGTGTGTACTTAGTCGTTTCCGAAACTAAGATGTTTGAACGCCGTTTCTTATTCTATAAAGGCAAGAAAGCCAAAAAAATAATCAAATACCTTGTTACAGATTGGATAAAATAGTGGGACGAATACGAGTAATAATTATAATAAAAAAGGGAATTTACATAAAGTCTAAATAATATACAATGTATAACAAATTGTCAGAAAGTCTTGTTAATATCACAAGCTATTAAGACAAAAAATGATAAAGCAACGTAGTTTTACATCTTTGCTTAGTAAGATAGGAACTCAATAAATTGGAAGTAAATTATTTAGCGTTAACAAATGCCTCCAAACTATCATCAAAATTTTCCATCTACAGCACCCCGGTCCAGCCGGATGTCCCTGGAATGAATGACTTTAATGGTCGAGTGGTCCATTCCCATGATTTTCGAGATGCCAGAGATTTCAAAGCACAGAAAGTTCTCATTATTGGAGCCAATTTGTCCGGCGAAGATACAGCTTTCAACTGATCAAATTTCGGGCTGCTAAAAAGATATACTTAAGTTATAAAACGATTCCGAAGAGTGCCTCGTGTAGTCCCCCGAAGGAAATTGAAGAAAAACCTTTGGTTGTCAGAATGGATGTAAATAAAGCCTACTTCATTGATGGTACAGAAGCAGAGGTGGATTCGGTAATTCTATGCACTGGATACAAAAATCATTTCCCCTTCCTTGAAGGTCGGTTCTCGGTTATTTCGCATTGATTTCCAGAACTGATAATCGTAATTCATTATACATAATGATTTCGAAATCTAAGTTAACCTAACTTGTGCACTACGGATGAAAATTAATCTGATTGTTATTTTATTTATGCAGATGAATGTCCAACCGATACAGATGATGATATCTACCTTCCCCATCCGGTGGACTGTCATCAGTATTTATGGTGTTATTCAGCAGGATTCTTAGCTGTACAAACATGTGCTGGTGGTGGTTGCTTCGACACAAGTTCCAATACTACTGCAAAATGTCTTCCCGATTCGACATTATGTCCCAGCTGTGCACCATAATGTTTGATATGAACGTATCTCATGTTATTTATATTCCACGACTTGTATAAACTCACTGATTAAATCCTTTGCACATTAAACGAGTTTTAAGGTATTATTCTCTTCGAGAGTTTTAGAACTTGTACTCGTTTGAGCATGTCTAGATTGTGATGTTTGAAGAATACAATGATGTTGACACTATAAATACATGTATATTCCCATGACTTAGATATGTGAATATATCTCTATGATTACTCACTTATTTGCATGTATGCAGCAGTTCTTGTAATTATGTAAAAATTCATTGGTATAATTGATGTATGTCTTTTTTACACTGTGCTCTATACTTTTGTTACATGTGTTTTAACTTGATTTCATAACTCTTGTTTGTACATTGTATATTTAACACTGTTAACTGTTTGTCATTCTCGCTTCGTTACATTATCGTGTCATTGTCAGTATTTTAGTAAAAATTCTTTCTCATGCACTGACAGCGCGTCAGTTAATAATACCAGAAAGGGGAGTTAAGTAGTAACCGAAGATATGTATTGGGTTTCTAGATTTTCCAGTATAACTAATAGTATCGAACTTTATATTTTTTTTTTGGAATTGTATAACCAACTTTAAAATTTTGACTATATGTACTTAATGTTAATATTAGAAAGGTTAAATGATTCAAAGCAGCATATAAAAGCATTTTAATGTTAGAATTTGGTCAGAGGTGAGTATCATCTTATATGAGATATCCAATGTATTCAGACAAGTGTATTCGATACATACTTTCGAGACAATTTTATATAACAAAATAAGTATGATCTTTACTCAATAGGAGAGATCGTGTTTATATACAGGGGTATTCATATGCGATTGTGCCCACCAGATATGGTGAATGGCAGATAAGTTTTGTTATTTCATCCAATAGACTGCCGGTGGGCACTTTGCATATGAATAAGCGATCTCTCCTATTGGTAAAAATTCCAAATTCGTCAGAAATAATGTTATATTCTTAAATCAAGCTTTCAATAATAGAGAATCACTTGTTAAAAACTTAAATTAGACAGTATTATAATTACTCAATGTCGTAGCTGTTTTGACTTATTCAATGTTTTAGGCCATTAACATAAATAAATTTCATATTGTAGACCAGTCATTGGCTCTCTGATATAACCTTATAGGCATTGTATTTATGTAAATGTATTATATAAGTTTGTATATATATGAGAGTACAATAAAAAGTTGAATTGAATCATTCTGTCTGTATATTATAACCAACACCAAATCATATGTTATCCTAGTAAACAAGTAATACTGCCATAGGGCCATACATAGATACAATCTGATTAAAATCATATCCTCAAACCCGCTATGCTATGAGGATCAAAGGGGTTTGTCACGAAAAAAAATTCAAAATTTTTTTTTTCCATGTAACCCATATATATATAGAAGGGAAACAACTTCGACAATTAGAATTGTCCAACACGTGTTATAAACTTCCATGTTATTGCAATGCAGTACAAAATATTTAATTCATATATAGTGCAACGTATGGGCAACTCAACACGCTTACAGAAAACGTATACTTTTACTACCTTTAAAGATATTTTAAACTCGCAATAGAAGATTTTTCACTCGAAAAATGGTCAAATTTTACAAAACGACACACTGTCGTAAAATCGCAGCGTGTACAAATCTATAGCGAAACTGATAAATTACAGGTAAAACTTCATGGAATGAGTCATTATTCATAACCAAACATTATGTTTATATCATATATGGTATAATTTACTAACTGCTAATGATTTCACATCTCCGGATGCACTTTAAATGAAGAATTTACGTTTTTGTTCACTTTGTCGTTTTCTTTATTTTGCTTCCTTGATAGGTCACATGATAATCGCCTTACTCGTGATGAAAGCTTAATTCTGATAGGATGAGCGATACTGTGTGGTATTTTTTAGGTATGGTTCCCGATAGCGTAGTGAAAAGGATAGAGTGCACAGGTTACAAGTAAATTGTAAACAAATACCACAGAGTATCGCTCATGCAATCAGATTTAAGCTTTCATCACGAGTTAGGCGATTGTCATGTGACCCGTCATGGAAATAAACTTCGAGAAGTCAGCTAATTGAACAAAAAAATACGCAAATTCTTCGCTAAAAGAGCTTTCCGAGATGCGAAATCATTGGCAGTTAGTATATTATAGTGTTTTATTATGAATTAAGGCCCATTCTAAAAAGTTGTGTCAGTAATTTAACATTTCCACTCTGTACATGTATACCGGTATACACGCTGCGATTTTACGACAGTGTGTCGTTTTGTAAAATTTGACAATTTTTCGAGTGAAAAATCTTCAATTGCGAGTTTAAAATATCTTTAAAGGTAGTAAAAGTATACATTTTCTGTTAGCGTGTTGAGTTGCCCATACGTTGCACTATATTTGAATTAAATATTTTGTACTGCATTGCAATAACATGGAAGTTTATAACACGCGTTGGACAATTCTAATTGTCGAAGTTGTTTCCCTTCTATATATATATGGGTTACATGGAAAAAAAAAATTTGAATTTTTTTTCGTGACAAACCCCTTTGATGAGGATCTGAAGACGACCTATAGAAGGTCACCTCAGGTGACCTTTTCCACTAGCCAATCAGCGCCTTACTTTCATAATTCTGAAAGTGATCTGATTCTATTTTTAACCGCAGTAAAAAACAATATTTGACTTGTAGTTATCACGAACACCTATTCTTACGCAACTAAATGTAATGATAGCGCCCATGTGACATGCGTGTTTATTAAATTTTCTATACTACCAAGGCCGAATCGATCAGGATTACTAAAAAAATCAAAAAGTGGTTGCAGACAAATATGTTATACGTAATTTAATGTTTACTAACGTTTAAATAACATCGTCAGGTAGAAAGTTCATTCGGCCAAAGTACCGATGAAACGAGTTATACGATTGGCTGAATTATAAATAGATATAAATAGTGATCATGGAAATTCCGACTTTTGAAAATAGAAACTGGTATAGGCCGTCATCAGATCTTGCCGTAAGGAAGATCGAATACTTTAGTCAGATTGTACATAGATATTGACAATCTGCAAAATCTGCGTCTTGCAATTTGCAATTTACTCACTTACTAAAGGCTTGCTAAGCTTATGGTAAACGGCTACTTAGTAAATAAATCATTGTACACCAGTTTTCAACAGTACTCGTAGAACAGTAATACAACGACTGATGGTTAACGTCTATGTTCGTACTAACTTTAGTTCATCGCAATTAATTGGCATCATCTATTCACGAATAACTCAAAAGAACAAATGAACGTAGACATAATTAATGTCTTACACAAACGCGTCGCAAAACTGATATGACATAGGTATGTACACAAACAGAGCTGTATCGGCGTCAGAAAAGCGACAACTTTCATTTACTGATAACCTATCTGATTTATGTCCTATAAATTTTAATAACCATTTTCTAAATACAATTTATTTGTTAATTAAGTCACTATTCGTTTTGATTGTTTAGCCTATTCAGCTGTTAAACGTTATGGAGCTTGCATATACGTGCAGAACTACATAATTATGAAAGATACTAAATGCACGGTGATGTGACGTTCATAAAGTATGCATTATATATAGAAATTCTATAGTGCTTGCAAGAATAGTTTCTAGGTTTGTGGATAGATAAAATCATAAAATAAATTATTTGTTTTATATTGTTGTTTTAATAAACTTTATCTTTAGACGTAACATTGCTTTAAATTCCAAAGCCTCTTCCTTAAACAGATAATTATATTTATAAATACTTTTAAAAATACTTTTAAAAATACTTTTTTTAATCCTGCGTTTCTGTTGATCAATACAGAACAGTATCAAATGAAAATGTTTCGGATGCATTACGGGACCAGAATTAATTATTAACAATGATAAAACATGAACATGATCTAAGCGTATCAAACAATACCTCTATTCGTGTAACGGTAATTAATGAAATTCGAGTAGTAAATGATATGGTGTATATACACAGAAACTGTTTGGAATACCAGGCTTTATAAAACACCAAAGTACACATTGTTATCAAATAGTAGGGCTGGGGTGAGTATCTGAGTCAGATTGAATAAATGAGTACGAATAATGGACATTTCTGAGATTCTTGGACCGTTAGCTTGTTTGTTCATAAAAATATATATATTAAGAGGTCTAACCGGACCTTTAAATAATGGATCTCGGGTGTAAACCAGAAAATGATGCTAGTAAATCCATTAACTGGGATGGAGTAAAGGATAATCAAATTAAGCTTTCTCCCGGGTTAATTGATTACAAGAGGAGATTCATGATATTTCGATCGCCACTGAATACAAACAAATTCGTCGTGATAAATCAGCAGAATATGAATATACAGATATCACACTGATTAAATTTAGAGACATTATATGCCGATAATACCAATAAACTTAAACTTATTAAATTTAACACAAGAATGTAAACTTGATGAAAACAGTTTGTATGCAAGCTTGTAGAAATCCTTAAGTAACTATGAACGATGTCCGCTAGACTAACTTACGGCCATACAGGAAAGAAATTACGTGAATATTTGTGGGTTTAAAGCAATCACAGACGAGTCCACTTATGACGACATAATGTAAACCAATTGGTGTAAGAATGTAATCTGCCTTTTCTACGATTAAGTTTAATCCATGTAGTTAATGGTCTAAGTATAAAGTCTAACATTTAGTAGATAATAATGTAAACTTTAGAAATATCCTCATTATGCGCCTGGTATTCTTGATTATGATGGACTTGGTAAATCGAAGTTATAATTTTGTCTACAGCATTATTAATTAACCAATGTCTTTGACATTAACTTTCTTTAAACATGAGTCACAATGCCAGTAATTAACAAGTTTTTACTTGAAACTGGTATTGATATATACAACGGTATCTATGTATCAAATAAGTAACGCGAAAGTAGCAAAACACTGTAAAAATAAAAGCGAAATAACAACATGATACATTCATGACCACACAAAAATCGTGCAATAAAGATAATACAAAAAGTCGTATTTGAGAACACGCTTGTAAATAAAAGTAGTATGCTATTAAACAATAGTTAATAACAGGGAAAACACTTTGCACAAAAGGTCGGTTTAGTACATACTAATATTGTGATACAGATAAATATAAAAGACAGATTGCACATGTATTACTACACTGTAATGATTACATTACGGGATAATATATATATATGGCCATACTGTAACGATAGCACCCTGAATATAATGCATATGTAAAAATACGTAGATGCTGACATAAATATAATACATGTATTGCCACATGTAAATAAATAATAACATAAATATAATACATGTATTGCCACATGTAAATAGTAACAGAAATGTAACGTGTATGTATTACCACACTTGATCACTTTGAGCATGTTATTTGTATTACTGCTATATAACAACGCGCATATTTTATATTATCCCGCATCATATCATCACGCATCACAAACAGGTAGTTATTTATTAAAACAGACTCAGAAAATATCGTTCTAAGACCCTCATGATCACAAGCATCTAAAAGAAAACATTGTTTACCCATCAAATATTCACATTGTGCGATGCTGTACATGTTATGTTAACATTTTCATTTCACGCATGAATGGTTTATTTTTCAATACAATTCTAATTAAAGGAAATCTATGCATACATCGGAGTAATTCATCCGGATAATTTTACTGAAACTAATAGGAATTAATTAATAATCATTCCAATCTTTAAAATAATATGTGTTAGCGGACTAATAATTGGATGAAGATTTATTTATGAACCCAAACTGAGCCATTAACAACGATGATACATGACGGACTCGATGTGTAAGTGTATATAATTTACAATTATCAGATGAGAGCTATTGAACAGACAAAGTGGGAATTTGTTTTGAAACACTAAAAAATAATGACTGTTGAAGTTTTGTTTTATTTTTGTAATTTAGTGTTTGTATTAACGCTTATTTTCTGGAACGATGTTTCGGCTGAGTGTCTGAAAAAGAAGGTGAAAGTTTACGATTTGTGTCATACAGACACTTACGGGAATGTGTACAGAAGTCTTACAGCTAATATCATACACACCTGTGCACATTACTGCATACATGATGATGCTTGTCAATCAAGCGTTTATGATGAATCGACTGGGCTATGTAATTTGAATGAAGGATTCCTACCAAGCCCCTCAACATGTGCCTTGAATGTGAAATATATTCAGCTGGGAGAGTTTCAGGTAAAGCCAATTAGTTAATTCTATATAATTGTCATAAACATTTCCGTTGAATCACAAAGTTTCGACCCAGAGACAATTTTAGGCAGAAAAATAGTTACGTTTTATTCTACCTCAGACTGTACGTAATGTATATAAAAATCTACAAGACTTTTACTCAACCGTTATTTGACATAATCATGCCCGTGATATTATTATTGGTGCGTTTTTATTATTTCAATCAAATATTGGGAGTAGATGAAATATTGTTGAAAGAAACTCAGGTTTTCAATAACGGGAGGGCCGCGGCCGTGGTACAGTAGACATTGCGCTTGATTTGTAGCCCAAAAGGTTTGATTCCCGGTCGGGGCAGGTCATACCCTTGCATGAAAGTTGTCGATGTTTCTCCACATTTGAAGAAGTTACCAGTTCCTTGTGAAAGGGTAAATTAGTACCGGTTAGAATTTCAGCCATGCAAACCGGTTTTGTTGACCGCAGTATGTAACTGAAAAAATGTTGTTAAACGGGGTTAAACCCTGTAAGATAAATAAAATTCAATAGGGAAATACTTACTGTTTTCAGTAGAAGAGATGAAATGTTTTTCCTGATAAAGTTACATATTTTCTTATTGTTTACTGAATGTACAATCAATTGATGTGACTGAGTTAAACTCGGACCGGAAGCAAGAAAGTGGCCAATTTAAACGAAGATTTAACTAAACACTGGACTGCCATTTTATGCATTATTTAAGTGAACAATTCAATAAATTTTGACACGACAATATTATGTCTTTAGTTCAAAATAAATATAAAAAAAATAATGAAACTTGACACTAAAGGATACACACATAAATTATTTAGTGCGTGATATAGTTTTAAATGTTCGTATATTTTTTTCTAAATTATCGTTTCATGTCTATGTACAGTGCGAGATGACAGGCGATATGAAAGTATGTGGCCTTGACATATATTCCACACCTGGTACAGTTCAAGGATATATTCAGATTTACGCCAATGGTGTGTGGGGAACAGTATGCGATGATTTTTGGGAGTCGCAATATTATGGAGCAGTAAATGCTGCAGTTTTCTGCAAGTCCTTCGGGTATAGGTGAGTCTACACAAACTGTTTTTATATTGCCTAACTCGTTCTTCGTTTCGACTTCATGAGTAAACACTCGAAATCTAAAATTACCTATTGGTATCTATATTTTTTTGTTCAGTGCCTTTTTAACATTTTTCTGTTGTATACAGTGGCCGATTCACCGACCAAGTTTTCCTTGACGGTATTCGAATCAGTACTTACTTATCCTCTGCAAAGAGCCGGCAACTTTTCCACATGAGGAAGAAAAATGACATTATTGTCAGCATTCCATGGAAAGGCATCTTTAACAAGTTAAAAAAAACTATGACACAGATTATATAATTGAGATAATATTATATGTCATAATTGAAGGGGTCCATGCAAAACCATGCCTAACTATATACTTTTGGTCAAAATTGAGTTAGAACCTTTTTTACATAAAAAGACCATTTCCCACCTGAATAACTCCCCTCTAGCCATGTATTCTCCTGTTTTAGTGTTAAAAATGGTATTTTGTCAATACAAGATTGAACCTAACTCATCATTTTGGACTTAGGTCATTTCTTGCACAAATTTGATACATCTGATATTGTGAAAACCGTTTGCATGCACGACTTACCAAGTTATCTTTTTTCGCAATTTTTAACAATAAATTGGTAAGATTTACAGCTTTAATACATCTTTTATGTTTAACTAATATTTATTTTACATATTTTTCTTATATTTTGCACAAAGGGATTTAAAATCGCAAAACATGTGTTTTTGTATGAACGGATTTTCTATGACATTTAGCATCGATATTTCTAAAAATCTATATTACATATTGTCATTCCTTTGAAATAGATAGAGACTGCTTGAAAGCAAGATAGCATAATGTTTTTTATTAATGAATAACTACTAACTACATACTCAACATAAAAATACATGATGATTAAACATGCCTTAAATGGAAACCTCGACATGATTTTATTGACTTAGGACCTTTCTTGCATAACATTTTGTTATGAAAAACTGATTTTTTGCTATAACAATGGTATAAATACTGCAAAATACGGGAAACTTTGTAATAGCACTGCTTAAATAGATATCAATCTCTTGGAACAATAATCTTTTAATATTAAACACTTTTCAAAATTTTTACAAAAATACGTTTTTCCAACATTTTGCTAAATGTAGTTAGGTATGGTTTTGCATGCACCCCCTCAATTATGTTTCGTTTGCGTACAATCAGTCGTTTCATTTGTAGTGGTGGTCAAGTTATCTACCCTCTAGGGTCAAACAGTTACATCACAGACACTACACCGATCCTTATTGACGACTTAAGTTGCTCTGGGTCGGAGTCGCATATTTGGAACTGCGACAGATTGCAAAGTCAACACAACTGCGTCCATTATGAGGATGTTCGTGTCATTTGCAGTTAATACATTTAGTCAGACACAATATTATATTGTTTAAAATATTATGAGTTTTTATGCGATCAAATCTAATTTTTGGATGGGGCTCCAAACGTTTTTTTTTTGCAGTTTTATAGTACATGTATAACATGGCTGAACAGATGAAATGTAAGCTTTCAATTGTTCTAATAGAAAGATTACAGCGATGATGTAAAACTACAAGTACTGAATATAAATATGTATACATTAAGAATGGTACAGGGACATTGTACGAGCATTTTGAAACCTTGTTTCAAAACATTTCGATTGTGCTTTTCATGACTGGTTCATATATGAGTTGTTATATTATACACTCCGGCAACTTCTACCAAACACTTAGTAAAATGCCTCCATTGTAAAGTTACTTATTTTCAACGAGCATTTCACCTTATAAATATATCATAGTGATGTTGTTATTTCTTTTCAAGGTGTCTATTTCATCACGTGATTTTTTTATTGGGTATACTGTTGTACCATCAGCCATAAACATTTGACGACTGTACGAGCTCTGTATGATTTGTTTGAGTTGTAAGCCCCTTTTAAACAGTCAGAGGAATATTATGCGGATAGTTCACATAACCATCGTTCCTTGTAACCAGTTCGGACGTCCTACCCTTCGAAAGCAACTGACTAGTTTCTCTTTACCATCTATAGTGACAGAGGAGGACTCAATATGTAGAACTATTGCCTTTCCGACACTTTACAAGACAACTTCCACCGCTACGAATTCTAGTGCCGAGTAGGATTCGAATTCTCAGCAGTGAAGATTACTTCTCAGAGGTTGCAACAACTCGTCCCCCGAGGACACCTGTGATATTTATCTATTCATATTGCACCTATATATCATAATAACAAAAAATACCATAATAAAATTATACCCATTGTTTGTTACATCTTTTTTCCATATGCAGTAATTGTAAATTCACGTTTCCGGGTCATATTCTACGTTTACACTTATGTTCCCGGCGGCCACAGTTCATGCTACCGTGGAGAAAACTTGGTGAATGTAAGAGAATACGGAGGTATGGGATAGGCAACGTCACATACCGTTATCGCCATGGTTGCTGGTAGGGCTGTACCGATATGGCTGCGTACCGGTACGTACTGGTACAGTGCTGAACGATATGCGTATCTTATCGGAACGTCCCGTATCGGCCGTATCGCGTTTTTTATTTATATCTAAAAAACCTCTTAGAATGTTGAACAACTGAAGTAGATTTGCGAATTTACTCTCATATGATCGTCGACATTTCTTACGCAACTAATATCCGGGATTCCATACTCTATTTTTCGACATTATCAGCCTCAGGTAAAGCTAGACAACGAATTCGATGCGAATATTCAGATTTTGTCAAGAAGATATTGACTTATAAAATTGTATTACGCCACCATGTAATTTTACATAAAAATATGGCAGCACTTTGGTTTGCCGATTGATGAAACAAAGAAGCACGTAGTAAGTGTCAACGCGATGTCAAGTATAGTGGTTGAACTAGGAACTTTAGAACACACATGTCTCGTCATCATAACATCCAAGTTGAAGGTTTCAGAAGTTCATTATTAATTTAGTATTGTTAATAAACTTGACAATCATAACCCTGATTCTTAATTAATTTTATATGGCTAGGTTCCATTCTTAATATAAGGTCATTTATGGAACAGATATCAAAACTTGCTAATATTTCTCATAATTATTCAGTTTCCACAATATCAGCTAACATAATTTTTATATATGAATCACATTGCTGACTTAAGTAAAAGACAAATTTAGTTTTACACCTTTAAACAACTAATTAGGACTTTCTAGCACCGAACAAGTGTGAATAGTTTCCCAAACACTAATATTACAAAGTTTTTCATTACTGTGAAATACTTTTATATGGTATCGTTGATATCGCATATCGCTAGTACCGTATCGCAATACGTATCGTATCGGCTGAGATCTGTATCGGGACAGCCCTAGTTGCTGGACCATAATTTTTTAATACTGTCAAAGAATTGTCTCGGCAGCCATTGTAGTCCAAGGTAGCTGGCAAGGATAAATGCCCGCCACGATATCACTGAGTTTTGTTGAAAATGACGTTAAATCCGATGAAATATATATGTATCTCGGACGAGAAGATCCGTGACTAATTTTTAGAACTTATGGCACGACACTTTTGCTAAAATTGTAAATGTTTATTCTATATAATTTTATATGAACGTTAGAGCAATAAAATATAATTAAAAATAATGTACTACATAACGAAACTATTTTGTCTGTTGGCTGTGTTTGGTTAGAAATGTTTGGAGGAGTTTGAAGGTGTCTGGAGGACTTAGTTGGAGTTTGTAGGAGCGAGAAGGAGTCGAACATTAAGGAAAAGTCTGTTATCATGCGGCAGTAGTTTAAAGTACACTAATTTCGCGACGAGAAGCCAGGACTGGAGGTGATGTTTTGAAATTGTCATCTGTACATATTCGTGCATTACATCGATGTCTACGTGGTTCTTAAGTTGTTTACAGAATGGTAGGTCTTTGCATTCTTTTACGACCCAAGTACTTTGACGAATATTGTGCGAGATCGGTGTTTGTTAAGTTGATTTGTCGACAAAAATGTTCATAATTTTAACTACTGTCATTTGGCAGACTGTCGGAACTAAATGAGTTGAGGCCATATCGTAACAATAACTCAAATGCATGACGTCACTTCAGATCGAGGGGAATCATCACATTCTTGTGTTTGTAAGCTTATGATGTACCATAAAGTCTTTCATTTAAATTAATGACTACCAAGTAAAAGAATTTCATAAGTTTAGAAACAAGTAAATATATGTTTAATCTTTATAACTACTAAAACGCTTGTTACGAGCAAAGCAAAATGGAGCAGAAAATAGGACGTTGAATTTGCGGTAGGTTAATGTTTTCTATGGCATACAGACTGTTTTAAAATGTAGATCCAGGTTGAGATTAAACAAATGGCTAATAAAGTGCCTAAGTAGTCTTAGTAGACTTTTTAAATATTCATTAAATGGGGAAGTGAATATACGGATCGCTAATATTTGTTAATGGCTTATTATTCTTTTTTATTGGACGTTTTACTTTTTTATTATTAATGTACATGTATATGATAAGTGGATAAAAATTTAGTATTTATTAATGATAATTCACGATTTAGAACTAGGCGTGTGGAAATGGTGAACTTAGTGTGTACTGTATTATTTTGTACACAAAGTACTATCAAGATCATTACCGGGCACATTACCGGGCACATGTCCCAGGTTATTAATATCTTCATCAACATTGTTTTAGATTTATTAACAGTAGGCCAGAACAATTAATGCGTTCCTATTGAGTTACGCGGATGGAGGATGTTGCGAAGATTACAACCACAAGACTACGAGTAATCCTTCCAGTTGACAGTTGTTTGCCTCGGTTACCTATGTTATAACAACACAGCGAATGTTAAGATTCTACAAAAATATCCTGGTAAATCAGACTTGGTGAAATGTCTTTTGAAATCCTTTGAAAACAAACTGCAAGCATTATAGTTTTAGACTACCCGAAATATTCCAAGAAAAAAAATAACACACGTTGTGAGATTTTACTTCATTTTTTTTTCATTCTATTGACTCAGTACAATAATTGTTTAAACTGTACCGGTGTGCCGAGCACAACATCACACTTACTCTCTGGTACGCTAGAAAATACATATTAAAAAGGGAATTATAAACATAATTATATGACAATACAATCAACAACAACCATGCATAACAAGCTGATTGATCAGGGCCTCTATATTGTAACATAACAATCAAGCCGACGAGAATTAACTGCCGTATCAGGGAGTACAAGTGAATAACATCACCGAACACAAGCTAAAGAAAAGGAACAAGCGATAATTTGTATTAAATTCAATATGCCAGCTTGCCCATGAGGAAAAACAACATGTTGTACTTTGTGTATACGTATTTTTCAAATATCTCTGCTTATAATATACATGTAGTATATACAAAGTAAATCATCATACTTGTTAGCCAAACACACATGAAACATTAATCAAATGGCACTGATACCAAGTTTCGAAAAAAAACAAAAAAACATAGATATCAACAGGGAAATAGCACAACAATATTTAGCAGAATGTAATGATAATTAGAGAACGAAACATTAAAACGTCGTATTAGACAAAACACCGACTTTCATAAAAATCAAAAACAAAATAAAGACACTTTTGAAAATGGAAAACATCGACGTGTGGCGCCGAAAAAACGAACAAATTTTATATTGGTCTTAAACGGACTTGAATATATTTTGTCTCTAGACATTGAGCACTGCAACATGATGTAATGAATATATGTACCGGCAATGAGTACTCAAAGATCAATATGATCGAATGCAAAAGTTAAAATACATAGATATTGATAATGGTAGGTTTCGCTAAATACCAGAAAGCCACTCGAATAATATAATTAACGTAAATGACTCTGACTTGAGCAATGCAAAGCAGCGATAATTATTGAGTTGTTGACGTTAAATTAATACCCCGTTTTACGTAACGGGGTGATAAAACCTTCTTATCATTCATTTGAAAAATCTGATAACTGCCAGAGTACATTTTCTGGATCGATTCCTCAGAAGATTACTCCCTACGCATGAATTGCAAATCCTATTACGAAGTCCTTATTAATAACATAATTGTCAGTGCCATGACAACAAAGAAACAAAGTATCAAGTTATGACTGTTTTCTTGTTTGTTTCTTTGTTTATTTGAGTTTACGCCCCCTTTTACGACCCTTTTTTCAATAGTCATGTAATGAGGCGGACGATTAACTTTGCATCGTTCCTGGCCCCGAGGTTATAAAACTTGAGAACGGCCTCCAAGCTCAAAGCTCAGTTTCGTACTCAAAGTATTACGGTTGATCAGATAGAGCTGATTAATGTTTGAATACATATTCAGATCAATTATGGTGTCAGAACAGAACAGAACAGAACAGAACAGATATTTTATTACTTGACTTGAGCCAAGGCTCATCATCATTTACATAATATAAATATATACATAATTTACATGCGACATGGGAGTAAACATAAATAAGTTGTAAACAAAACAGAGGATTAGGAAACTAAATATACAAATTATCATTTATATAAAAGCAAAGTATGCAGACATAATATATAATCAACACATCAAAGAGAAGTTAACTAGTCATGTATGAAGATCTTAACAACAGGGCTTCTTTTACATATTTCGCTAAGTTAAATAAAACATTTTTATTATTAGATGTTAAAAGTTTAAAAAATTTGTACATGGAAGGTCTTACATAGAAATATCTCTTAATGTATTTTTTACGTAGTGATAAATATTTTGGACAAATGCAAATAAAATGAAACTCATCTTCTAGATCTGACTTATCACAAAAAATACAAATTCTTCTTTCACGAGGTATGAAATTATTTGAAGTTCGGCCTGTTTGTATCATTAAAGGATGCACAGATAGTCTTAATCTACAAAAATAAAATCTAAGGTCTTTCGGAAGAATATCAAGATAGATTTCATAACAAAATGTTTTAAAGTGCTTGTAATTACTTAAAACTGAGCTTTTATCAATATTAGTAGCCCATTCTTGTTTATAGCAATCTAGAATTCGATTTTTAAAAATCAAAGGGAACTGTTTAGTATCCACAGAAAAATTTAGATCAAAGACATACGAAAATCCATAGTTATCAAGTAAGGTTTTAACATTGTAGACCCAATTTTTATAACCATTTTGGCAATCATCTAAACTTTGCAAATACATTGTTTTAATAATAATATTGTCTGAATGTTTAATCTTAGACCAATACTTGATAATACGAACATACCGTGAAAGGTACAGTGGATAACGCCCAAGTTCACCATATATTCCAACTATACATGTATTCTTTTTAACATTTAAAAGACGACGACAAAATTTTTAATGTACCCGTTCAATTTCTTTGGATTTAGTATATCCCCATATTTTTGATGCGTATCCAAGTATAGAGCCTACAAAAGAATCAAATAATTGACATAAAATTTTCGGACTTAATTCGAATTTTTTACAATTGAACAACAAAAAATTTAAGGCTTTTAAAGCTTTACCAGTTAAGTGTTCTTGATTTAAAGCAAAATTACCAGTATAATTAAAAATCGTGCCAAGATAATTAAAATTATCTACAGTTTCTAAATATTGCCCTTCATAATGAATCAATAATATCATTATTGTCTGATCACAATTAACTTTGCTTGCTTCATAATTACACTTGATTAGCTATCAATTTAGTTCATATACATAATTATATATTATAACAGTGATTGCTTATATATATACATGTAGTTTGATTATATCTTATTAATTGTCCGACGTTTATAATTATTGATAATTAAGCTATTTAAAGCTTATTAAGTTCGTGTTAGTCATTTGAAACATTGGTTACCGGTATTAATTTGTTTAAATATGTACATAACACATATTGACTGCAATATATTTATACATAATCAAAGTCAAAGTAGGTTATAGGACAATTATATACATATTTTTTACGGAAATAAATTCAACCCGCACAATACTTGTTGAGATAATTCACTTGGCATGCACATAGGAATCGCCTCTAAGCTAATACCTGCAACCTTAAATGTCAGTGGACGCTTTGTTGCCAGAACAGTTAAACACATATTTGAGAGAAATAAATACACATATATATAGAGAGAGAACAGGCTTTGCATTTACATCTTCGAACATCAGTTTAACCAACAGTATGACACCTTTAGGTTGTCTATAAACTGTATTTACAGGACAAGAACCGGACATACCAGAACAAATACCGGGGCGCAATAATGCTCAAACTCACCTTATTCTTTCTCTGTTTAAATGTATGCAATTCAGAATGTAGTATTAAATGATGGTCTTATATCAGTTTCCAACAATTACAACCTAACTATAATATCTGTATTTGGTATATTAGTAATTCAATAAAATTGATATTAGTCTCTTGCAGGAAATTAGGCTTTTGCCTAAACTGAAAATGGAGTTTAGAGGCCAGACCCAAAATAGTTCATGCTGGCATGTTTTACATGCTCTTGATAATTAAGGAAACAAAATGAATGGTACAATTTCAGGAACTTTCATTGAACTTTTACACGGCATAAATAGCAAAGTAACTATTGTTTATTTCCTTTAATTTGAACCCCTCGTGTTTCGAAGTGGCCACAAACACCCTATCATCTTGGCTCAGCTTAAATACAGCGCCAATAGAAGTAGAGATTACGTTCACATCATTCTCAATATGGTCACATTTTGACCTAGCATTTGTAAGAATGCAATTCGCATCACTGGATTCGTTTGACCTCAAACAGATGCTGAATTTTAGTGGATTATCGATACCGGACTCGTCGATGGGACAATCCGTTACGAGCTGCGCCGTCACGTAGTAGATTCCATCTTTTCCAACTACAATGCTGTCGTCTTTACTTACGTGAGTCAATACACTGTTTTTTTCCTCGGACATTGGTTCAGTTAAGTTCCAGATGATTTTTGACATGTTCTTATCAGGGACTGGATGGAATAGAAATGGTAAGAAATCGTAACGTTTAATGAAATCTATAATTACAATGTAATATCAATGATAACTTGAAAGTGTTGATATGAAGACAACCTAAGTAAATGATCACGTGAAATAATTATAATGCCCAAGACAGTGATGGCTTGATTAAAACTTATATGAACAATCAAAGCATTTAAGCAGCCATTATACCATTAAACGAATAATGTCTATACAATGTTACTAATATTATTCTATGCTTACCTGGCACAACTTGTGGGTCCATCAACTTGATCCATGGTTTTTGGTCTGTTTCCTTTCGGCAGTCGCCGGCGAGACCGTAATCGAAATCTACAGTCTCTGAAATCATGTAGCAAAGTCATCAATTACATTGATTCATATTAGATTAATGGACCGAATATTTAAGTAGCAATCGGGTGTATGTACTTAATTCTTAAGTGAAATATAGAATTCATAAACTCCCTTTGATCTTGAACGGTCATAAAATTTCTGTTAATTGATCGTTATCAATGAAGAGATACATTATAACAACCAGTTGCGTGTTTAATTAACATCAAAGGGCTCAACACTAATTCTACTATCTTAAGTGTTAGCTATTGCACAGAATTATTATTACATCGATATCTAATACAATCTATATTTTCATCTGAAATGCCGTATTTGCCTAATCCCATAGGGTAATATTTATACATTTTTAACCCTCAACATTGTTACTCTGTCAAAAAGAAAATGAACCCACCAGGTATGGCGTCGCTATCGTACTGATGACTGACAGCCTGAAAAAGATTTGTTTCGATTATTTTTTTTATCCCGAAGTCAACAAAGTCCAATAAGATACTAGAGCTTTGTCATAGGAGTGACGAACACCACACACGTCACATTGACTCAGATTGCTTAAAATCTGAGGGGTTATTGGCTTTTTCTTAAAACTACGAACTTGATTTCTTTCGAGGGGCAGTTTTACTCCCGAGTCTTACGCATGACACATCGTCACATAAAGCATGTTCCAAGTTCTATTTTCCCACCAGTGGTACGCCTTTGATTTCCGGAAACTGGACGATAGTTACTGTAACTGTTCAGCTTTCCATTGCCATCACTTGCACGGCGCGCATGAATTTTTATGCGGACCGATATACTTTGGCTTTTGCATCTGCCATGCTAAACTATTTCTCGATCCATATTGAAATGCAAGTCTATGTAAGTTCAGTTTCTATATGTACTTTCAGTACTTTGATATTCATATGTCGTTAAGACAGGCTTTGTCGTACGCTTCTAAAGGTAAGATAGTAAGTGTATTCCATAATTATTTATCGATATTATCATTGATACAAACCTGTTGAAAAAAAAGAAATCATGTATTTCAACTTTACGACAATAATCGATATTATTATATAACAATTAAACCTCCAACATATTCTATGATAGTTTTTGATATATTAATATGTCTGACGGTAAGTCCATTATCTAAAAAGAATCATTAAACAGCATGTCCAAATAAATCATAGTTTAAATACAACCATAATCGATATGGCATTGAAATTGAAGACGTATATACTTAATATGTATTTGAATTGCACGCATTATTTCAATATGCAATTGACATAACAGAATTAATAGACTTACAAGTGCAAAATGCACTGAAATTTAACAAATATACAGATATAAATTACTGTCGGTCCCGATGGCTTAGTAAAATGATTGTGGTATTGAGAAACTCTTTAGTTAGAGGAATCGAAGGCTAAGTGAAAAAGAAAACAGATTTAAGTCATTACATCAAATTCACGAAAATAACATATATCCAAGTATACTGTGAGTAAGTACTGACCTTATCTCATTGCGATTGATGATATGCTCTGTTAAAAAAGACCCCCAAAAAAGACAGAAGGCAGGAAAGAACGAAGAAAAAGAGACGAAATAATGGATGATAAAAAGACAGAAGGCTGATTATGATTATAAATTAAATTTATATTGCTTACACTAGTCTTGAATGAACACAAACAAAGGAACCACACTATTGGTCTATGACGACCCTATTTATGTTCGGGTGGTATAAACATTCACATTGAATTCGAAATATTGTATTTCTTCACATGTAAGACATTCCCTTCATGGATTTAAGGATTCATTTTCAGTCAAAGTTAAGAAGTAAGCAACGCTTGGTAAGTCGAAACATTGTTCCAATGTTTAACTCGAAATACAAGTCAGCAATTCAAAACTTATCGAACACAATTAGATATTTTTTCTGAACAGAACTGGATATCGTTTCCTTAGAAACTAACGTTATCTATAACAGAACTTACCAAATTCGACAGAGCCGTCAGTACATCACTTCCACGACCAGCAAACTCGGTGTTGTTATTTTGCAAACTCAATTTGCTTAGTTCCTTTGGTATTTGTTCATGTTTCATGGGTATACGCAATTCTGGTTCGGTTACTTTCAGCTTGGATTTTCTAACCTCAGACCAGTAAATGGTGGTGCTCATCAGTGCAATGCATTGTAACACAGCAACAAACATCAGTAATTTTACCAAAACTGCTAGTATCTGTAAACAAGTGTATTCTTCATAATTATTATGGATACCGTGAAATTATTTATCTAAGGAAGTGATAGTTAGTGACGATTTACAAGCCTGTCGACATTTTTGTATAGATTTTTACACAATATTACTTATTCATTTCAAATCGAAGTCATACAATAGCTATGATAGTATGTTAAACTATTTTTCAGTACTAAGTATAGTTAACACAGAAGGATAGAAAGTATTAATACTATGTGATCCCTATTTCACCATAGCTCGTGTATAACTGGCATACAGGTATAATGATGTATTCCGCCATGTTTGATAGTAAACTATAGTGACATACAATATCTATACTTCGGATGAATTATTTTTAAAAAGGTAAGATGTCATTGGAATATGCAAATGTCGGTGTCGAATCGGATGATGACCTTTTCATAGCGTTTGGACTTTGTTGTGCTCATTTTCAGGCATGTCTTGGCTTAAACTGTATAGTATTGATGCCCTAGTTGTAACAATTGCTTGAACAATAAAAAAGTAGCAGCCACTGGTCGAAACCAGGTGTACTTCCTGTTTGGACAAGTCGCTTGCTTTTCTTTCATGTACATGTAAAATTCCGGCAAATTCGAAAACGGTGCTAATTTGATTTGTATATGTTGTATTGAGTTTAACAATGTGTTCTTTATTCTATGGGTGTATTTGGGTTCCTATTGTAATAAAAGATTATAATTTCATTACAACATTTTCAGTTCATACAAGTATGAAAGCGTGCGTAATACTACTAACATAAGAATACACAAAAATATGTGTGTGGTGGAATGACAGCCTTGTGGTGGGAATATACGCGCTCTGAATTTGTGTTAAAATTCCGGTTGCTTTTCTTTGCGACAGATAGAGCATACACATTTTCTAGACGAATTATACTTATGAGTATTAGTTTATAGTGTCTGTTACTAGTTTGGCTAATCCTGGTCATTTGATTGGCTAATGGTGATGACTGAATCTATTTATAGTTGATAGGTAAGTAAATCATGCAGGCATTTCTCTGCGATGTTTAACCTACTAGATAAGCTGTTGTGTGGCATAATATCTGAAATGCTATTTGAAGCTCAATGTGGTTGTATCATAGCAGATTATGGAGAATTTGTTAACATTTAGGGTTTATTATATTTATAATATTTGATTGATGTAGGGTATGATATTACCTTGTGCTTGTGAACTATATACATGAATTTATTCATTTGTCAAATACTCATGATTGTCAATATATGTGTATTACTCATATCATGTAAGTATGTTATACTCTCCATAATGGAGGATTGAATAAAATATACAATCAATATTCTTAATGAAAAAAAGCAACTTCATACAAAAAACATTCTTGTAATTCGTCTACCTATAACGTTTTGTTATTGTTTTCTTGTTAGTTTCCCGCTCACCTGACAGACGCTTTTTCTGCTAACCCCTGGAATTGTTTCTGTTTCGGTCATTTTTGCATCTTTTGTTGGTTGTAACAGAAGTGCGAATTTGATTAATCGGTGTATCATATTTCTTATTCTATATAGTTTAACAATTTCAAATGTTAATTTTATATAAACCATTATTAGTCTATCATCAATCTATGATTAAGCTACTTACAGAACATGATACTTTTTTTGAGGATTAGCTTGGCCAAATTACTGAAACACGGATATATGACGGGGAAAAACGTACAATGAATTTACTCGTATTGATAAAGCAGATAACGATAAGTTTCCGCATTATCATGTAATAAACCATAATTAGGCAACGACGATTAATAGTCCGGACCAAGGACTTTATACTACATCGTTTTAGCGAGGCTCGATATATGCATATATCACTGTTTAAACTATGTGTCCCTGTTTTGACCTAGTGTATTCTAATAAACGCGCAGTACACAGAATAGATTAGATTAGCCTGAGTATGCCTGTTTAAATAAATATATATATATATATATATAACTATAAAACGGTGATAACACTAAAATAATCATTGATATACCGAGCTGTTGTACGTATACAAGTACAAAACATTGTAATCAGGTAGTAATACGGGTATCTCTCTCTGTATATATGTGTTCATAACTACGTAGATTGACCAAATTTGTAAATACATGTACTACGTTTAATATTTTGCGAACAGGTTACCGCTGTATACCTTCATAACTATCTCTAAATTTTATTCTACATTGTATTTACATAAACGAGTATGATTTAGAATTATTTATAAATTATGTACAAAATTTTATTCTCGAAGTTTGAACTTTGACTATATCAGTTTTGTTACACCTGTGTGATCTTACATACATATTATAACAATAACCCTAAGACGTTTGCGTAAATGTTAAACTTTCTTGTTTCGATTTAAATCAGCACATATTTCATTATAATTGTAATAATTATTATTTTCAATTTTAAAAAATAATGGCCGCGCATGAATTCGTCAACCTATAAAACACTGCCAGTATTATCAAATCAATAATATAGCCAAATGTAGGTCACAAGTAAACTGTCTGATTTAAGCTTGTTTTATTTAAAATTCTTACCTTAGTCGAATCATCGCAAGCCATATTTTCATATCCTAACTCTACACAAAAAGTAACTGATAACTTCAGATGATTTAAAAAGACTTCGAATTAACAAAGGGGGTTTCAAAAGCGTCATGAAATTTTCGAAAAATGTAAATGAATATTGTGTATTCTATTTATAGAATTTTATTCTACCGGGACTTCCCGTTTACACACATATTGAACTCCGATTGATTGAACGCCTCCATGTTTATCGTTCATTTCATGAAACCAACTACTTATAGATGTTTGTTATATTCACTTTATTAGCAAATTGAAATGTATAATCGTCATTCGTTCAGTGCAAGTATCAATTCTCATGTGCAAAAATCAATTTTTGAAAACTGAACGATATTTCTGCTTTCCATAACTGTCACTCGGTCGGTGCGCATGAATTTTGATGCGGACCAAATTACTTTTATCTACACCCGTTATGCAATTGTTAAACTAGTTCCCGTTCCATGTTACAGCGTATGTAAGTTCAGTTTCCTTGAGTACTCGTTGGGTGGCTAAAACAATTTGTTTTGTTCATGGATAATTCGTTTTGCACGAAAGTCAATTAGTATGAATGTAAATTATGCAGAACCTATTTTGTATCTTTAAATCATCGATCCTCCCGTTTTTGTAGTCTGTATATGTGTATCTTGCTTATTAATTATAGTGTCACCCCTATTAAAAGGGCTAGCCAAGTTGGCTAATGAGACACGGAACCTCCCGTTTAGTTCCCTTCTTAATTGCGAGGTACATGACTGACATGGGTCTACGACACCATTATTTTACCCACTTACCGACCGCATCCGTTCTGATCCAGTCTTCTATTGGGTTCAAACTCTCGATCTCTACCCCGAAGGCGGACACCCTAACAACTCGACCACGGTTGCGGTAAATTTGTTGCAATCTGTCCATTTGCAAAATTCATGTCGCCGACTTAATGACCTTGTTTCGTTAATGTATAGTGAAAGAATATTCTTTACTTACTAGAAATAGCAGTAAAACAATATGATATGTGACATCGAAGAGTGCATATTATAAAAACGAAAACATATTAATTTTCACCCATGAGTCATTGGACCGGATATTAGGTGTATAATTCTTGGATATGAATAAAACATGGATTTTTTTTAAATAAAACGCTTCCCAGAAATACTACCCGGTAGTTTTCCGAAATCTACCAACCATTATTCCAACCCTACACATAGAAATAAACAAAAAAACTACCCCAAAAAATAAATCGAAATACACAAACATGTATCAAATTACCAGTTTGACACACATAAACTTTACCTATGAACACACCGTGTATCCGGATAATAATGCAAATAACGCAGAGGCATGAATTCAAAAATATTTCATATTTTTGATATTTTTTTTCAAATATCTACATGAGATATTAAAATTTGTTTATAAGTTAACATCCAGCATTGTTTGTATAATCTTTATGTAGGATGCCATTTTATGATTTGATCTCGTTGAATAGAAATCGTCAGATTTGCATTTTAAGTTGTCATTTTCTTGAAAAAATGTTGGTCTTTTGTACGTCTACAGATCTCATTTTAAATTATTTTGTACTGGCACTAACACAAAATTACGTATAAATTGATATAAATGATTTTGTTTTTATTTGAAAAATAGTTTTACAATTATACACCAAAGAAAACATGTACAAAATGGTTTGTATCAAGTGAACGCCATCCTGAAAAAACACGTGGATAAAAGAACGCACAAATGGATAGATATCAACGTAGTCATAAACAATGACAAAATCTGATATCGAGTATATTAAATTAGTTATCATACTGCCACTAGCATGATTTGTTATATTTAATGTGATGACTATTCAAGATTTATAATCTGACAATAGACTAGAATAGAAAATAATGATTTATGTGTATAACTGACTAGTTAAAGCCAAAATTCAGAGAAAAGGATAGATATGTGACTCTGTCCGACTTTTTTGTTGCTGCGTTGATCGCTACCCGTAGGTGTTTGAGTTATCCGGATACACGGTGTGATGAATTAAAGGAAGTTAAACCATATTTTGGCTGTTCAGTTAATTATGAACAAGTTAGAAATTACAGTTACTGTATTACAATGTCTGTTTCATAAATCACCTTTATACATGAGCAATTGATGATCCAACTATGAAGAAGGAAGTTATAATAAATAAATCAGATTATCAGATCGGTTATTTGTTAAGATGTTTCTCATGCAGTGTTAGTTCTCACTGTGACAAAATGAAATCAAAGCACTGTCGGAACTTCCATACGAAGCAAAGTAGAGAACTGTGTACTATTTACACTAACGGACCGAATGTTCATACATATTACAATGCAGGTCATATACATGTATGTGAAGGACATACGCTAGCGCTTTACTAGTCCCTTAGCTAAAATTTTAAACTGAAAACAAAATATTGGAAAATTTAATGTTCAGTACATTAATTGACGACATTTTAATTGCATTAAAAACTCTTTATTGTACACAGACTAGTGAACAACACATAAGTAACAATAAATATCAACATCGATATTTTTGATTTAACACAACAGAAGGTCACTCAAATAAAAAAGACCCTGACACAATAGACTAGGGCCTATAGTTTACCCGATGTTGCACAAGATTCAACCTGATCATGTAATTCTAAATAATCTTGCATAAAACGAACTCTTTAACTATCACTTTTAAAGGCACACAACCAGTATTTTACGTTCGTATTTAGCGACTCGAATTATTAGTTTAAACATTCGACCTCCGCTGGTTACCCGACATGAACTCAATGTTTACATTCTATAAATAGCGTTTGCGTCATCAAGCTAACACTACTTGCTGTCAATATCACGGAAATTAATACGATTAGATGAGCAATATTAAGATACTGTTTAAAAGGCACAAAACACATACATCGATGGTAGATTGTTGCAAATGCATGCATACGCCTGAAGAGATATTACTGAACCATCGAACGAAAACCGAAAGTAGAACTACTTTTACGGAAACAGGATATACAAAACGGCCAGTTCTAGGCGCGATATTTTATTGGCTAACAGCGGATACACGGTTTTATTCTACGCATCTGAATATCTCATGTATTTGCCGACAAGCACTTATTTAGATACATGACTCTTTCCCTGTAGTTACAATAAAATGATTTGATATATGTGTAGATCCGACACTTAATTGAGGAAATATACCAGATACATCTATATAATCACACTATTTAGTTGCGTACTTACATATTTCCGTTATGCGGTCCAACTATGATAGATTGCTCACCGATTACATAGATAACTAGTATCTCCAAATTTGCAAACGATTCTGGTATTTATAACAGATCAGATACTTTATTACATAAAAATTCAGTCATGGCTCATAGTTTACATATACATATACCAATACACAAATACTTAACATCAACATGGGAATGAACATAAAAACGTGAGTAAGTAAATAGAGGGTGGGAAAAGCCTAATTACTGAGTAAACTAAATAGTGTGCAAACATATACATACAACAACTTTCCATTTGGACATCTTGTGATAAAATCATACTTTTCATAAATCAAGAAAATCTATCGACGATCGATATTTCGAGTGCCTTTCATTTCCCGCGAAGACATTTAGAATACATCACATTTCTGGCTTGCAATGAAACTCGCCACAATACGGGCGATTTAATAGGAAAAGAAAGTAATGGTTTCCACTTTTTAAATAATCTTTGACTAATCAAACTGGCTTCTGTTGAGCTTTACTTGTCTGTATTTAGAATTCATCGGGGTTTTATCAAGGATAAACAAGTAAGAAAAAGAATAGTCGCATTACAAGGACATAACATCAAATTCGATGTATTGTAATGAAGCACGGAAATAAAAGAACTATTATCCAACTACTGTAAACATTATGATTGGTACAGAAGAAATATTACCTTTACACGAAGCTGGTGTTTATTTCGAGGTTAGTTCATTATATCAATATACCCGTGGTGAAGAGTTTGCGATGTTCGCTAGTCACCATTTTCCAATGTTTGACTGTATAAATTTAGCACTACTGATTTATATCCATATCATCCATATGGTGTGTTGTGTGGTTGTCATCGTCCGCTTTCAGCCTCTGCCACTGATTAGCTCAGGTGAAGAAGAAGCAAAGTGTGTTAGTCTTTCCAGCCAGTACACATCCTCTATACAAACAACACCTTTTTATTGCCTCCCAGTGACACACGTCAACTGATCATTTGCGGCCTCAGGCTGGACTACAGTGGGCTCGGAGATGGTTTGTCCCCAGACATGCGGCATGTAATGCCCACCGGTGTGTGAACAAGTCCTGGTGTCCATGGACGGGCCCCCAGCTATGGGTAAATAGTTCCGCTACATTGTGGATACCTCGGGAGAAATAAAGGCTAAGGGAGAAGCCATGACAGAAAACAATAGTGTGCTTCCGGGGAAGGTTTTTTCAGCCAGAAGCTAAGGGTGGGGTAATCCAAACAGAAAACCTACAGAGCTGATGTCAGCATTACTGGGCCACAGGCGCTCTCTACCAAACCACAGTAATATGGATCTTCGCCAATCTTCAAGAATGTAGCGCTGTTTCTTTGAAGCCCTCAAGGGAGAGACGCATCGGGCCCTGAGCTTCTGAGGAACCCTCCGAAAGATACTTGAGGCGAGTTTGGGCCAGGAGATGAGGCAGGTGCTCTACTGACCACACAAACACACGGAAGAACGAAAGCAGCACTTTTCAAAGTCATGCATTGGAATGCAGAAGGGCTCTCACATAAAAACGTATGAACAGAGCACATCCTGCATGATACATGCATCCAGGTCTGCTACATCCGGGAAACGCACCTTCATGAGGATAAATCCTTCAAGGTTACCAGTGTTTCTGATGTGACAGGATGGAGGAATATTTACTCTAGTAAGGAACAACATTGGTGTTACAAAAACCCGCAACTACATGGAGGATTCTGAGAACCAGTAATTGCGTCTTAGCATGAGCGACACACTGTCAATCTCTACTCCTCAAGTGACAAATGTCTGAAGTTAGATACCATTCCAACTGTAGACTTCAACAGCCATTCTCAAAGCTGGGGATATGATCATATTGACGAACGCGGAGAAGAGGTAGAAACTGACAAGATGAAAATGACCCCATCCTGACAAATGATTTGACAAACATCATACTTAACACTGCAATGACTGAAGATTCTGATGAATCAAAGATGACTACAATTTCCTGACCAGAGCTAAACAAATGATATTAGTGCAGCCAGCTACGCAACAGACATAATAGATTGGATGCACATATCCATTACAAGCTCGAGTTGTCTCAATCTACGTAAGAGTTCTACATCGAAATTCAGGAAAAAAATAAATATCGTCATGAGAATTCCTACTCAGTATGTTTGATTAACGAAGACAACCATGTTTATTGTTCGAAAATAATCACCAGTGTATCACATGATATTCGCCCTTGGTGTATCGGGCCGTATAAAAAGTTGTGAGACTGTATAAACCAGATACGTTACTACTTACCTAAGTAGATTTCACTATATACGAACGACTGCCTTGTGCAATCATCATTGTACATAAATCAATAACATTTAAGTTATAAGATTGCAGGACGAATTCTGTATTGATATCGTCGTTATAAACTAAAATCATTAAAGTCGATCTTGATATAAATATTGAAGTGTTTGCACAATATCTATACACACTAGCTATAATCTTAAATTAACTGATACTTTTTTAATTAGCAGGCTTTAATTATAATATACTATATATATCTTATATGTACGCGGTTCGATATTATTGCGAATAAGATACTAACTTGGTAACGTATCTGGATATCAACTGACGTCAAAAGAAGTGGTGACTAGAAATTCTGTTTACAGAAATATATCATATTAGTACATATGAATGATATGATGTCACATTTCGGAGTGCGGTCATGTCCTCTGTACAATGAAGACGCCCTTGAAGGATGTTGAGTTATTGATATGCTTCTTCAACTTAAATACAAAGCTCGCTATTATCTGCTTCTTTTTTTTGTCCCATTGCCAACCCCATGACATGTACTTATGTCGCTGGCCTTGAATTCTATGGGGTCTTCGCCATCTGCAGAACCCAGAATCGCCATATGGTTTAATAGTTCAATGATCCGCACATTCTCCCTGTGTTAATACTTGTCGTATTCGCATCCGTTGACTCTGACGTTGGCTTTAATTTGTTCGACACTTTCTTTTGAAGCACATCTATCAAAGCTAAGCTGTAACCTCTCGAATTTCAAGTGATTCGACTACGGCCCCCGCGACAGCTTTTAAGTCATCTTTCGACTATTTACTGACCCCCTTTTTCCACACTGGCTATAGATTACTTACACCGAGTACGATTTTTTTTCAGGCGCGAAACCCGTTCACAGAATGATAATAATACGTCAGAATTTATACATAAATGTATATTGTTTCTGTAAGCAATTTGTGCAATGTACGGCTATGGTATTGTTTCTTTATTTGAAATACTTTAGTTAATAGTTTTCTTCAGAAATGTTGAGACTTGCATATCCGAAATTAACTGGTACTATTGATATTACTAATATCTGACACAGGTCATCTCCCTTGTATTCCATCATTTAGAGACGTATCATATGTTGGTATCTTGTAGATGAATTTGCCAGTGAACAAATCATTTTGCTAATATTCGAATCAACTACACAACATTCCCATGTAATATATGTCCAATGAGATAGTCCACATAAAGTGTCGCACGAAGATTGTGATCAGGTCAACGGCTAAGTTCAATTACGCAAACCTACTCAACATTAAACCATTGTCGTCATTTCTAGACACGATAAGACTTAAAACATTCAAGTAAAAAGGAAATAATCATGAAGACTGGTAAGTTTTGTTTTTAACAAAATGTTTGGGTGTTTCATATAAATAGATGCATTGCATCTACAATGCACAACAGCTTTCAAATATGCTCGCATACGCCATGATATAGTAATATAGACTCGGTTTCTTCTTCTGTGGTCAGCGCTATATTTTCGGTCACCACGTTTTTTTTGTTGTTGTTATTTTAGTGTTTAAAGATACATGTTAATAAATGAACTATTAAAATTATAAATGCCAGTTACACTCCCCATTCCAGGAGCTAAGGCCAATATGCTCTTTTCTCTTGATGATGTTTTGTTATTTCACGTATATTTTAGAAATGGGCATATTTCTGATTATTTGTCTTATATTTATGGTAACGGCGAGCACAGTACAACGCAAAACGTCTGAAAAAGGTGAGTGTATTTTTTCATCATTTTCGTAATGAGCTCTATTTCCTTTGAAACATTTAGAATAATGTAGGTTTAATGTTGAACTTGTCTTAATATCCTTAGCCTACCAATGAACAAGTTTTTTTTATTAAATCATTTTGGACAACTTAATGATGCATGATGATGTTCCTATCGTAAACTTGTCATACGGTTACATTCACGTCTCAGTATCGGTTGTATTGCTTGCAGCACTGAATTCAATTATGATCTTTCGGCCTTACGATATCAGAGTTCATTATTCCTTGCACAACCATAAATATGTATACAGCGCAAGGTAAATATCAAACAATAGGAGTAGGTAATCCGAGTCTAACAAGATGTTTGAATTTGGTATTCATATTAATCGCAGAGTTTCAACTATCATTCGTCTCGAGACCAATTGTCAGAAAAAGTGAAAACAAAACTGTCTAAGCACGTCCCTTAAAAATTACTGCAAGCGAAATTCTTTATATCGTCCTGACGTCACAACGCTTTAAAAATCAGATAAAAAATGCCGTACTGCCATCGGATCTAGTCACTATGTGGGTTTCTCGGGTACCACCTGTATGTTGGCGTTCCACTGACGCTTACCACGTATGTTTCAAGTACTTTATGGTCGGTAGAAGACAAAGTGACGCCAGTAACCTCACTGATTTATGTGTTCATTTCTAGAGAAACCAATACAGTACTTTGTACGAAAATTAAAACGTGGCATGGATATGCGTTATCAAGCTGTGTAAGATATTTACGGTTGTCCCCGCGAGATGTTTGAAAAAAAATCAAATACATTTGAAACGACAAAATTTACCTCAGCAATAGTAACTGAAACTTATATGAAATTCCTCACGATCCTTATGGCGACCCCTTTTTGTTTATATACTCATAAACAAACATAGTCCAGTAAGGATTCTGATAACATACGTTTTATCGAAAAGGATTAATGAAAATAATTACAATTTTAGATGCATTGTCCGCAATTGTTGAGAGACATTTGAACATACGAACGGCATCAACAACAAATAAACCTACGGACATGCAGAATGACTTACTACATAATCTTTATCTGTACTGGAAAGGAAAATAAACCACTCTGATGTGTTAGAACGTGTTTGTGGTATTTTTGATGAATTTGTCAAATTGAATTTAAGATTGTTAGCGTAATTTTGCAATTGACAAAACATTTATATTGGTTTTGTGCTATTCATGAATACCTGTCTCAAATGTATTTGTTTTCGTAACCAAAAGGTGACTTTAACCTTGCTTTGTAATGGGAGTACAGAACAGAACAGAACAGAACATATCTTTATTTAGACAAGTACAAATAGTACATAGTCACAATGTATGCATAAATACAAATATAATAATATTCACGTGAAACAAAAGGGAAAAAGAAAATGTCAATATGACATACAATATTGCTTATAATAATACAACATAATTACATATTTTTAAAGGTGTAACATACTTTAGACAAATAAGTACGCGATGCATACAATAACATGAATAATAGATTATAAAAGTTGATTACCACATTTTTTATTTTTAAAAGCATATACTTGGTTCTTATGAGAAAGGTTTACAACAGAGATATATGGACAAATGATACAAAAATGCTGTCCAACTACCATCAAGAATATTTATTGAACATGGCATTTATTGCAAAATCTGCTGAATATTGCAATGAATATATCCCGGCACTTTGTTAGCCCGTAACAGTTACCTTACCAAATAAGGAAAAACATATCACCTAGCATGATAATAAGTATAAAACCCATGACGTAGTCAAGCTATTCCTATGAATCTATGTTATAGGTAACTGCACAAAGTTATACAGTAGCATTCAGTACAAGGACAAGTTGCAACTTAATGAATCACAAAATACATAGGTATGTCTAGAGTCTGGTCATTTGAATCAGATAAAAAATATTACCCAAAACATACTTCAGAATAAACGGAAACCCGGCGTTTAATCTCATAACGGTAATTTTCAAGTTAAGTCGTCAAAAGTTTTATCATCATTAAGAGCAGTAAATGTTACTCTTATTGCACTCACATTAGCCTCGCGTACATTTTGAAATTATGCAAAATGTATTTGAATTTGAAGCACACACGACTTTAATGAAAGCACCTATAGTACCCCTGAAGAAACTAAAAAATATCACATCTTTTAGTAAATATGATTTAACCTACTGAAAATAAGAATATTGTCACTTCAAAAACGTCATATAAAACAAATCCTCGTAAAAGCTCAGACACAAATAAATTGAATACCATCTTCTGAAAATCATGTACATCAAATGAATAATATTTGTCTGTACAACATACAAAAAAAAGACTACCAATTTAGTTAGAGGATAAGATGGCGGGTTATACTTTAAACACATGAAAGTAATTACTGTGCGGGTATGTGTCAGTATCATGGGCACAGTTTCCTGGAGATGTTGCAACATAAAGTTGATCTCCTTCATTCAAAAGGAACACCGCCCCCGTAGAGCTTGTAACGGTTGTCACATTACCATAAATGCTTATGATTGGCTTGGAGTTCTTCAGAACGTATGTTGGTGAAGGTTTCGTCATATAAATGAAATGATCGAAGATCGTGACATCAAATGAAGGCTTGCACTGCATCTGAACCTGTGACCCCACGAAATAATACCCATCATGTTTTACCGTTATCGTACCATTCAGTGTAGAATAACTTATATCTTTACCGCGGGTCACATTCTGTATAGTCCACATCGTTTTCTTAATCGTAGCTAAAATGAATAATTAATTTATTAATTAAGTCTGAATATCTAATGCAAATAAAGAATTTACAATCATTTTTTTGTTGTGATGTATAGAGTCAAACCTGTTTTTGGCGACCGCCTCGGAAATCCTTTGAATAAAGGTAAATCTTTTCAAAACATTTAATAAATATTTAGAACAAAATACTCTCCTAATCACGACCACCTGTCAATAAAGGCCACTTTGTATCATTCCCAAAGAGTGGCCTTAGTTCACAGGTTTGACTGTATTCTGTATCGAGATACATGAAACAAGTATATTGTAATGAGGAATAAAAGATAAAAGCATGATATGATCTTTAACTGGTGAAGCCAGTTTAAAACACGTACCAGTGTCTTTATCTTCGACATATGGACCTATCATCTTAATTGTAGGCAGTTCATCATTTGCTGGTGTGCACTTTTTAGGAATAAGTTCATGATAGAACTTGTATTCTGTGAATAAAATGTGTAATAGATTTTATCAACACCAATTATAATCTCATTTTGCATTTGATTCAATGCAGTACAATTACAAAGAAAAACATTTTAATATAATAGTGATAAATTAGCTTTAATTCAGTCTTGAGTTTAATGTCGCTCGAACAGACACGGTCATTTGGCGACTTTTACAGGTTTATCAGCGGAAGAAGACCCCGTCATACATATAGGAAGAGCCATCGACTTTACATATTAAACTAGCTGGACAGGTTCCATGCATATGAAAGTTAAGCCCTGTTGGATTTGATTTCACAGCGCTGAGTGATGGATATTACAAGTCAGGGACCAGACTCAACCACAGAGGCTCCTACCGTGTCCTACAGAGAAGTCGATAAAGATAACTTTTTACTCAAATAGAAATTCAACATCAGATTGCATTACGTTAACATAAGTCAATATGTACGAGGCGTGTCCAAGAATTTACGTGGACTTTTGCTCTATTTTATTCATATTTTAATAAAAATGGATGAAAATGTGCAGAAACGAAGTCATTTCTAAGGCCTAAAAAAAAATTACTTGTTTCCGCTAGCCCGACCGTCCCTATTTTTTTGCTGCCGACCCTAAACTTTTTTTTGACCTATCAAAAAAAAAATTTGAAAATCGGTCCCTTTTCGTCCATTTTTTTACGTATCCGAATTCAGTTACTGTCCGAAATAGGTACACTTAAATGACCAAAAAACACTGCACATATCAATTTCGCAGAATGCTTTTAATGAGAACTGATCTGGTCTGCAATTTTAATTGACCAAAGTCATGATTCATAATTCCAGATGGCAATTTGGTTACATCTTCGTGAGTATACTTCGTTTCTGAAGCGTCCGTGGAATTGAATAAAGTTTATACCGCATTTTCCGAAAATTGTAAACATTTTCATGAATAATCACATTTTGATAGTATTTATTGAATTTTTACAACAGTATCATATTGCATTAAGCATTATGACCAACAGAATAACAAGGACTCGTGAATTTTCAAGAATAGTCATTATTAGACATTACATTCATAGTAATGTGGTGTACGATTTTCGGGGGTCAAATTTCGGATACCATAGTGAAACTATACATCATCTTACATGATTGTATGTGCATTTAATGAAAATCTTTTCTAATTGTGTTGTCTTATCTTTGACCCTTAATCATGTGACACATACACTGGATGAATTCTCCATTTTTTTCAGGACTCGGTGTAAATTTTATGATAATCATTATTCAGCTAAGTTCATAAAACATCTTCCATTACAATTTGTTAATATTGCAGCAATAAGATACAGTCTTGGCTTAACATGTATGTGACCAAAAAAGTCACTTCCCTGCCAAACAACACATCTAGCAAATAATTGAATGTAGTAATATATTAATATGCTTTTGGGTGTAGATTTGCGTCTTAGTCAAAATTCAAGCCTAAATAGATTCAAATCAGTTTTCATACTAAATCATTTTGACCACATCTAGACTATATTACATAAACATTAGATTATATAGTACAGAGGTTAAGTCGACATTCAGAATTTGGATTAATTGATATTGTTGTGGACAACCTAGATTTTCCTGTCTACTTGTCCGGCGATGAGTTGGTACTTGGAATGTTGTTCAATTTTCGCTTTTGTGCAGGCTGACACAAGAAAGCTCTCCTAGATTGTCGAAAAATGTCTTTCCTATGCTATCTTGAGAGCACTAGGAATAAATGAGAGGAACAGTTTACTTTGTTAATTGTTATATAATGTTTGTAATAGTCTCACTGCTATAGAAATAGATCATTTTAGTTCAGGGTAGTGAAATTGGAAACATTTGGAAAGCATCCCATATTAATTAATTGTAATACGACAGATAGACAAAACTTTTTCCAAATATTTCTATTCGTGTTTCCAAAAAAAAAAAAGAGAAAAACATTTTTAATGCCTACCTACCTACCCTATTTTTTCTGGTCCGCTTGCGGAAACAAGTAATTTTTTTTTAGGCCTAATGTGCTTTGTTTGATATAATTAATTTATAATAAATGAAATTTAAGCATATACATATAGGGCTGTGTATCACGAATCTGGATGAATACTGTCATCATACTGTCGATCCAAAGCCTGAAATAATTAGAACATACAACGAATTAACATTTCTTGTCAATCACCAATAACTTGTCTTTCATAATAATTGTATTTAATGTTTAAACTATAGAGTCTATCACCAATAACAAATCTTTTTTTTTCGGTAACCATAGGTTACCCATTTATTTACAAAGTCTTACAAAGATATAGAACAAAACATTTCATGTAGTATATACAATGTACATATTGCGATGTTTTCTATAGACTTCTGATTCTAGCATATTAAGATTGGGGGGGGGGGGGGGGGGTAACAATGGGGGGGGGGTAATAGTGTATCTGTTGTTGCTCACCTGAGAAAGTTCATTTTTAAAAAAAAATAGACAGCATTAATTTGTACTCAGGAGAGCTCAGAGTTTAGAAACTAAAAGAGTGTATGGGGTCAGGGGATAAGGGGTAAATTTAAAATAAAAGGTCAAAGAAGCTAAACTACTAAGGTTCTCGTTTAAGGATGATATTTTAAATAAATAAATTGAGAATATACTGTTTCTGTTGGCGGAATCTTTACGGCCCCGCTGAACGTCCCTATGTATGCAACTGTCAAGTACTAACTTTTTACAATGAAAGAGTAGGTTCATTTTACTCTTTTCTAAGTCAACTACTCTGGAATCACTAAAGTAATGAACTTTTCCCATGCTTTTTCAAATTTATCAAACTTAAAATAATGTTTACACGTGTGTTCTTCAATTTTATAATTGGCACAAACTTGCTGTTTAAAAGTTACAAGTTCCAGGCCTTAACTGTTTCAATCTACAACAATATATATAATATTTACCAAATAGTAGAATTTTGTTTATAACATCATCAAGATGAGTATTACCAAATAATATATCAGACATGCTCCAGCTTTGAAAATTCAAGTTACACCTGTCTCTTATATAGGATTGTAGCTGTTGCCAAAATTGTTTTGTTTGTTCACATTTAAAAAATAAGTGGGACAGGGCTTCTGTCTCCTTATGACAAAAAGAACAGTAATCTTCATGTATAATATTCATTTTCTTAAGCAAATGGTTTGTTGCAAGAATTCTATGGTTTATTCTGTATTGTAACCATAATAGTTTTTGGTCGTTTGTATATTTATAAGCGATATCGTAGATTGATTTATTTAAAAAAAAACAGTTTCTATTGTGTCTCTTATTTCCATTTCTGTAGGGAGTTTGGATACTGACATTTTCTTTGCATTTCTTTATAAATTGAACGACAGCCTTTATTATCCTTATTTATTATCAGTAGTGTAAGAGGGATAGTCACATTGTATTTAATTTGTTTTGGTAGATCTAGAACATTTTCTCTTTCCAAAAACTTTCTAACTGATGCTAAAAATCCTCTGACAATAACAAATCTTAATACTTGATGCATTTTTATTTCGTTGTTAGATGTGTTTATTTTTTGTTAATATCCAAACTACATATTAGATGCGATTATAATGTTTCAAATGTGTATAATACACATTATGCAGAGTAAAGTCAACATCGAATTTTAAATATACAGAGTATCTTATTAAAAAAGAAAGCATATACAGATAATAAACTGTTATTTTTACTAAGCAACAGTGTTTGATATACATAATTGTAGAAGAGTAATCGTTGCTAACTTGTGGTTATATCACTTACCGATTCTGCTCCCAATTTTAACACTTCACTTGCAGTTCCACAAAAGACTTTTTTAAAGATGTTGTAAATAATTGAACAGTTTGTACTGCCATGTGGGTGACAATCGTTACAGTAATTTAAATGCTCTACCACATGTCTAATATAGAGAAGAAATTTACTTTTTCCAGGAATTGAGCATTTGCAAATTACCAAAATAAAATGCTGCAAATTGTCATGGGTACAGTCAGAGGACTTATATGTTGACTTCAGAGTAGAAACAGAAGAAAACAAGAACATTTATGACCTCTCGATCCATGTCTATGTATGACATTTCTATAAATGGTTTCTAAAATGTATACATTTTATGTTGACTTCATTCTGAAAAAGTAAAATGTGTATACAGGTGTATATAGATATGAATATCCACACAAATGACATTTACTGAATGTATAAGTCACAATATAATTATATACATTTAATACATATAGTTAAAATTCAAAACACAAAGTTAAATTCAGCAAATGCATAAAGGGATACTGTTTATGACCCATAATACTAGTAATTATTTTTGTCGTATTAAATTTCAAGGTAAGGGTTACATAAATTCTTACTTAAATGGGATGCATTTTATGACTGGATGCCCATGTAGATCCGATTTTGTGACACACGAATGCAATTTTTGCGTAATGTTTTCATAGAAGCGTATAAAATACTTAAAGGGGCATGCCCTGGAACTGAAGCGTCTCGAATAGCCATAAAATTGGTATCATTTTAATGCCTAAATCAATTAATGAATGCCCTGTAAAATATTTACAAAATATCCCGCTAGTCTACTCAAAATACACATTTCAAGATTTACCAAACCTGCCAATTTCGGCCACAGAAATTATTCGTCATTTTTACAACTCGACCCTTTCGGGATCTGGCAAAACCGAAAACATCGCGGAAAAAAATGTCAACAAACTGAAATGGTACGTATTGCTCATGTTATGTTCATCGAAAGAAATGTACATGCTCAGTTAAACTCCCAAACGTATCAGAAATATCGTTGTCGTCAATAAAAGGCTGACAGCCTTTTATTCAAACCGACATACAAATACCGACGCGCGCATTATAGGGTCATTTTTTACGCACATTCTTCTTTGACTTTTCGGTAATAGTTTGTTTTACAAGTGACAAGCGCATTTTTGGTGTACGAAAAAGACACAGCAGTTCCTGGGCACGCCTTTTTAACCATACATTAATGGGCTAATACTAGGTTAACTTCTCTAGACAAGCAACATAAGCATCTAATATTATACCTTCAATACAACTTACAGTAATTTATTCAAAAATTGAGCAGGCGAATAATATTCATACGTATCTTGATTTATGGTTAGCAATGTTCGCCTTGAAAACAAAACATGCTGACGAATTTAACAAAGTAAGCAGTCAGTTTGTCATTCATTCCACGTAAATGATAAAGAAGTACTATTTTACTAATTGATGTAAAATATTATTTTCGCTCAAGCTTTATCTTAATATATTCAAAGGGAAGATACGTACTTAACTTACTTTATAGATCAGTTGGAAAGAGGTGAAACGTTTATAATAGGTATTGATCATCAGAGTAGTGGGCTGACTAACACTCAGACACGTGAAGTTCATCTAGAAAAAATTCTTCATAATAAAGAACCAAGCTCCGTTCGTTATAAGTTACTAAATTCAAAAAGAGTTTCTAACATACAAGTAACATCTTGAAATTAATTAATACTAATATCTAGTTGAATAAACTGCATTCAGAATAATATTAAGAAATCTTGTGAGCTTGATTTAGTGAAGTAAAATATAAAATATTAAATGTCGATGAATTACTCAATTAGCCAATAGTAACGGATGATAAAAATTGGAATATCCCATTGATTTAAAAAGTAGCAAATCGACAAAAACTATCTAAGATGAGTAAAGAAACATAGAAAACAAACTCGGTTCACAACAATCAGTACAATGTCATGTCTCCGGGAGGGTTCATAACTCAAGAGTGGTTCATGAAGGAACAGATTAAGGGACGGACCGGCTGTTAGAGACTATTTGGAGGGTAAGTTAATTGTTTGGAAATGAACTGCTTCTCGTGGTCACTAACTTGTAAAAACTTTAAAATTGATCAATTATCCATTCCATCAATTAGTAATTTGAAATTGTCTCATCGGACTAACCTTTTGACCGTGCGTTTTGAAATTCCTTTAAAATTAAGAATATTGTATAAAAATACATACTTTGGCGCAATGAACACAAATATTAAAAATATTATTTTAATTCAAACAGAAATGCATTTGTTTGCATTATTACATTTTGTAATCTTTTCCAGGACGATGGATACGTAAAACAACTTGAAACATTGATTTAAAGACTTTCATTAAGTTCAGTACAGTCGTCCGATGGGTAAAGTACGATGACAACAAATATAGACACTAGTATATTGTCGTTGTTGAAAATCTGGAGACACGAGAAACTCGTGAAGAAATATTTACACATGTCATTGTAGCTGTTGGGATCTTCAACACCCCGTACTTGCCGGATATCCCTGGAATGAACGACTTTATTGGTCGAGTGTTAAATTCCCACGATTTTAGGAATGCCGGAGAGTTTAAGGGACAAACCGTTCTCATCATTGGCGCCAATTTGTCCGGCGAAGATACGGCTCTTCGATTGATCAAATTTCGGGCTGCTAAGAAAATATACTTAAGTTATAAAACGAGTCCGAAGAGTGCCACGTGTACTCTTCCAAGGGAAATTGAAAAGAAACCTTTGGTTGTCAGAATGGATGCAAATAAAGGCTACTTTATTGATGGTAGAGAAGCAGAAGTGGATTCGGTAATGCTATGCACTGGATACAAACATCACTTCCCTTTCCTCGAAGGTCGGTTTAGAATAAAGGAGGAGACTAGCCTATATCCCCCCGACCTGTATATGGGTACTTTGTTCTACAAAGAAGGAAATAATAACTTGTTCTATGTTGGTGTACAAAATCAGTTTTACACATTCCTTTACATAGAAGCATAGGCCATCTGGACATGCAGGTAATCTAAAGGGTTTTCTTTGTTAATTTTGTACCTAACGCAAACATTATCTGATTCAAGTCCATTCTATAAATAGCGACTGCGTCATCAAGTTAACACTCATCCTATCCAAAGAGACATCACTATTTAATGTTGGATAACCAGACCAATCTAGACACAGTACTCGGCTCGGCAGTTCGGACGGGATCACTTAAAAAAGCGTCCCTGAGATACTCTAAGGCGGAGCCGAGAATCGAACACGCGGCTTTTCCTTTAGTAGTCCAGCGTGTAATCATTCGACCAGCTATCACCCCTTTCCAAAGACAAAATATGCCAATGAGAATTTAGGGAATAAAGTAAAACATAACCTTGTATTTCAGATATATTATTGGTACAGTAAAAGGAGAACCAAAAACTCAACAAGAAATGGATGAAGATTCCCAATCTTGGATACAAAGAGCAAACTCACTCGTATCTTACGATAGTATGTATCAATTCCAAGCTTCTCATATTGATACATTGGTAGAAAAATCGGAATATAACCTACAGTTGTCTAAACCTGGACTATTCGAGAAAGTGTTCGAAGCCCGCAAGGCCACAAACGGCCTAGCAAACTGCAGAGACGAAGTGTACACAAGCCCTTGTACCGGACAACCAGGATTGAAACAAACACCTTTCATGCAAACTTTTGATGATAGTTTGGAATCTTTTGTTAACGCTAAATAAGTCACCGCCATGTTGTTCCGTTTCTGTCTTACTAACCGAAGATGTAAAACCACATGGCTTGTAATACTAAAAAGACTTTCTCATAATTTGTCAAATATCATTTTACATATTTAATTGCTATTCATCACGAATAAGCGCTCACCCAACTTTCTCATCTAATCAGTGACAATGATTTTTAATTATTTTGGCTTTCTTATCTTTATTGAGAATAAAACTTCTTAGTTTCGAGAACGACTAAGTACACTATGCCCATTCGGGGCACGTAGGATGTTAGAATGCATATTTGGGTGTTCTTCTGAATTAGAATATATCAGTCGATACCACTCCTCCTAGCTGTCCTATTTACGTAGAACACCCAAATAAATTATACGCTCGAACCTATACATGAGAGTTTCGTCCATATAATGATAGATAATTAGTTGCGCCGAATGACTTCCAGAAGACGTCCAGACGACATATTAATCACCAAACGTGTAATTCTCAGTTACAAATATTTTATCCACGCAAATAAGATATTTTAAAAAGTTAATCTCATATTTGTATTACAAATAGAAAAGATGATTACAAAAACATATCAATAACAGAAATATATTGTGTTTCATCCTTAATTACAACAACACATCAGTTATCTTATACTAACGACATTGAACGAAAATCAGTAACGAATAGATAAATAAATCTTCTGAGGAAAATAACTACAGGTCTAATATTAGTAGAACGCGCATAAAAGACTGTTGACACTTACAAATACCTATGCATTTACTTTTCCAAATTTTGCAATATCAATAAAGTCGAAAACATCATATTGAAAAGCCTCTGAATTTTCTTCATACTAAACTAGATAATATTCATTTACCAACTGACTTTGTTTTATTCTTTAAGATACAATTGAACCCATTCTTACTTATTGCAGTGGAATTAGACAATACCATTAATATACCTAAGGTTCCTATGCTCCAAAAGTAACCAACAATATCAATAAATGAATGCTCCAAATCAGATCGAGTGAAGGACGAATTGCCTTAAACATAATGTATTCATTCAAATTGTCACACAGAACACGCACCACTCACACGAATCCCCTTTGGTGTATTATGTTAGTACACTTTAATGTAATGTAAATGCCTGAATATATCAAGTGTGTTACAATTGAATAACACACGAAATACTCTCGGGCAAACCAAGTAAACATGAATAGCACGGCTCAACCGACATGGCTCATATTTATGGATAAAATAAAGGTTACACGAAACAAAACAAAACATACAAATGACGTTAGTTCTGACAAAGAACATTTGAATTATTCAAGTAGGTGATAAGTTTGTGTAATTTAGAAGCCATCGATACAAATAATAAAAATGCACGCGACGACATAGTGACAAAACACGCACAATTATTTTTACATAAATATTATGAAATATCAACAAATAATGACAATTCCTGCAAGTCGTTATAAATCAACATCGTTCTTCACGAGATTCATCAATCATTGAAAAGTATTCTACTTGCTATGCTAACTTGGGGGCATTTTTTATCTCGTCTGGCACAGAGTTCACGGAATACAACTGTGATATTTTAGGATCGGACTGTATCCGTCGTCAACAATTTCTTTAAACACCATCTTTTCCTAAGCCACTGGGTCAACTTAACAGGGTGTTCCATGCTTGAAGCCCTACCAAAGGTATTAGAATAATCCCATTCTATGCAGAACACTGGTTGACATGGTATCCAAAAGGAACAAGATGGACATGCTGGCCCTATGATCGCTCACTAGAAAAAATACCTTTAGAGCTTTTTTCTAGATGAGCCTATATAAATCAAGTGACCCACACGGGGCCACTGTTTACCCAGGGTCATCATTTGAACAAACTTGGCGTAGGACTGAGGTTCACTAGACAGTACTATAATTTTAAAGTGAAATTTACTGCTTCAATCGAAGTGAGTACTCATCAACAGATCGAAGCTGTATACAGCAAAACATTCGTGCATTGACGCATTTAAGTCATTGAATGTCAATGAAAAAATGACACAAACAGCGCCTATATTGGTTCAAATAAATACATCTTTACAAAACTTTTATTGAAAATTAAGGCATTAAGCCCAAGATAATTAATTACACATACGTGTATGCAAAGTAATACAATTAAGGCAAATACTAAAAGTATAAACATGTCCAACTTTGGCGGACATGGCCTTATCGAGTATCTGATCAATTTTCAAGGGAAACAACTACAATTTAGGGGTTTATATACAGTCTACCTATTGTTACCCTCCTTGCTTGCGTTATGCTGACTTTATTAGGGGTCATAAAGTAATAAAGTCAGTCACGCGTAATAGATAAAATATGTTATCTTAATTGATCCAAAAATCGATATTTCACTGTATAACTTTTGGATTTCAAGAGCATGTCCCAACTATTATGTACGTCGTTAAAATGGACAGAAACGTATGATATTGACATTAATTTGTTTCATCGGTAAAATTATGTTTGCAAATGCGAATATTATGAAAAGACAAAATTCAAGAATCCTAGTAATAATTTTGTTATTGTATGCACAGTCAAATAGTAATTTGATTCTATTCTGCATATCAACACATTAGCTTACAATACATTTATTCTCACTACTGAAACATGGCTGTATAATGTTTCATCCATAACTGAACATCAATGGTTAATAACAAAAACATCTTTCAGTTGTGCAGCATTTATTTCAAATTCATACAAATGCATTTTATTTTAAAGTTTACTGATATCATTTACTTCACTGAATTCATATTACCAAGGCCTGATACAATTGCATGTTTACTGGTAGTTTTAAAATAGCTTATACCTGTATTATACTCTATTCAACACACTGCACAAAATAATAATTAAGTTATAATTGATGTTATACTAAACTTGCATGCATGTGCTTTCAGCTGGAACAAACATCACAATATGGGCATTCACAACAAAATTTATACAAAGTAATAAAGATTTAAGATTATACAGTTGTCCTTGGATTTCATGTTCATATCAAACATTAATACAGCAAAACAGTGGCTGAATATATTTACACCCAAAAGTGTTCATGTAAAGCAATGTTTATCTGTCTAAATGTTTATCACATCAAAATCACATTAATCACTGATATCTGTCTTTACTAATGTCACCATAAATTGTTTAACGACAGAAAAGTGTTTAAAAGTTCATAATCCAAGAAATCCGGAATCTTCATAGATATAGAAAAATAATGAGTTCGACCAGAGACGTATTATACGTCTCTGGTTCGACGAAGCATCCATTTTCGCTTTGTTTTATCTAAGTTAAGACACCTCGTACCTTGACTAAACTTTTAAGATAAAAATCGTCGATCTAAGAATTTTTCTAAGAATGTTTTTCACTCTAAGACGAAAGTTAAGAAAAATCTGACAAAGTTAGCAAAACTTGGCGAAAACTAAGATAATTTCGGGATTCTTAGATAATTTTTCATCTTAGTTGGTTTGTGAATACGGGCCCTGGTGTATATAAACAGTACAATCAATTTCTGCAATTTGATTGAAATGATATCTAACAAATATAACTCGACGTGCCCAATTGTTTGTGAGTCAATGTGAGATGCGTATAAAAAATCAATAATCTGGTAAAGTTAGCAACCATATAAAGGGATCTCAAAAATATGATTTTATTATCCGTCCTTTGTTTACACATCATTGAAAAAATAGATATACAAAGTAGGTAATCTTTTTATTTTATGACATGTTTTTATTAGTGACATGTGGACGTATGCCAAAATGATATATTTAGCATATAATTATATTATCAAAAATGAATTAATAATAAATTTCATTTAATGAAATGTCATCGTCTATTTAAGGTCAATTAGAACAATAGATGAAAACATTAGAACAATCGTAAAATATAAGAAATATATATTACTTGAGCTGTAAAAATATTTACATTATGCCTTCCATTAGGCATATCTCATAAAATAGTTGTCAGATGCCTTTTCTTATTTTTTGTAACATGATTAAAAAATACTGTGCTGTATTTCTATATATACTTTGTGATAAAAAAATTGGAACGTTTTTATTGCAAGTAAAAGTCAGTTTCACATCTGTCTAGGTAAAATAAGACCTACTTCAATTTTAACATCCAAAAAGCTAATGGGGCTTTAACAATAGTGAAAACCATTTTTTATTTATGTTATTTTTTTATAATATCAACAAACTTGGTTATAAATATCGATTTTGCTTTTACACGGAAGTAAAGTAAAATATTTCACATATTCTAATATTTTCATCCATGTTGTAATATTTTTTAGCCTTCAACCTCAATTATCCTAAAACTTGATTCAACGCGTCCAATGTTTATTAGCCTGTATAATATATCATGCTGTGGCTGTATATACATAGATACCTAATCAGCAGATATGATCTTCGCCAAATGATCGTTGTTTCCGTAAACGTACGTAAATGTCCGAGCTTTGCCGAACGACTGACGAATTGAACAAAATCTAAGGGGTAGTTTTAAAAATCATCAAAAGGGTCGAAGAAGATATTATTTGATTGTTTTCATATTTTACACGGTGAAAGAAATTAAATTTTCAAAACGAATGCAATGAGTACAAATTAGATCACATTTCCCCCAAAAAAGTTATGATGCTGAAAACATCAAATTTTCATTGAAAAATCTACCAATTTTACGCTTTTTACATTGAATATAGAGGGAATCGATAGGTGTCTTTTTCAAACGCAAAAGGGTCGAAGAAAGAATTAATTCAAAATAATAAAAAATACATCATTAGAAAGATAAAAGATTAATTAAACTTTTGTGATGAGTACAAATTTCGTATTTTAAATAGAATAAAAGTTATGACGATTATAGTGAAAACCCCCTTCTTTGTTTAATGTAATTTTTTTATCGATTTTCCTAATCAGCATGTCCGCGAAAGTTGGGTATGGTTAATTCCAATATAAATGTAACACAATAGTGCATGATGCATTACAATGAAATTAACTCGACATTTAATCAAATATTTTAACTTAGTAATTAGAAATTATTCTTACAAAGCTAATATAACATGGAGAGAGTATTTGATAAGAATTGTCCCACAACATGTTTGCTACAGTGGACATATCTATGATAATTTAATTTGAATTACATACATTCTCTAAAACTTGATCTCTTAATTTAAAGCTTTTGAATACAAAAACTGACAATTTGTTTAGCTTAATGTCTTTTTCGGATTCAATAAAATCCTTAGAAGTGTATAAACCCGATGAAATAGAAAATTCCATGTTTATTTAATAAGTTGTAAACCTCCTACCATATATATTTTTCAGAAGTATCATTTATCTTTACAGAAAAGTGTCTACAGGTATGTCTTATACGAGTACGTTGATACTTTTAAAATCATCGCACATCCTTCATGAATCCCATCCAAAAGTATTTATAAGTGATAACTTAGAAATTCTGTTAACTTTATACTAAACATAAAAATAAACACGGTCCAATGTCAATGCATTTATGCATGTGTAATTTGTACATGTATTTTGTACAGTAATGTACTTTGTTTTATTGAAACTCAAATACAACACTTTTAACATGAGCGCTTGTTTGTCCAATTATATTAATTGAGGAGGCACATTTCTAGTGGTAACAGCTTAATCTGGGACGTATCTTTCTATAGGTCTATACACTATGATTTACGAGTCGGCATGTACATGTACAAGATCCCCTAGAATTCGACCTACACTTTATTTTTAAACTGCCAAGCTCCGCTTCTGTCAATACATGTTTAAAATTAAGTGTAGGCCGAATTCTAGGGTCTTGGTACATGCCGACCTGTAAATCATAGTGAAATCACATGCTTTGTGTAAACAATATTTGTCATGTTCGGAAGTCATTTAATATTTATTGTATATGCATGACTGTCACGAGGAGCGATGGATTTGTGATTACAGGTTTAAAATATCATAAATCGAGGATTTGTTACTCGTGAGTGGCTTATGAAGGAGTAGATTTAAAGGGCGGATTGGCGTATACATTTAACTTCTATGTCCCCGTATCGACAGATTGGAGCATATCGTTTAGGTCTGTCTATCTGTCTGTTTGTACCAAACTTTAAAATTTCCTATAAAATCAAAATAATTCCACATACAATCATCAAACTTCGTATGTTAGTTCCTCTGACGGTGGTTTTTCTTGACATCTACGCAGGGCTCCAGATAAGGGACGTATTTGCGTAAATACGCATTAGTTTTCCCGAAATACTGATACGCACTTAAAATCCCGGGTACTCGTTTTACTCAATTAAAATACGTAACTATCAAATTAAAAGCAGTATCTGTGACTAAAGTGATTTAATAGAACATATTGAATAAGACAAAGGTATTGTATATATGCTACATTCTTCACTGGTTGCAAAACAAGTTCATAAGAATGATTTACACATTAAATATAGAAGAACACAATACAACAAAGTACATTTAAAAGGTAAGGCCTTTGTGTGTGTTTGTGTTTATAAGTGAATGCCCTTTAGAGTGGTTCCATGATTGTCATTACCCTTTAAAAAAATTGAAATACCCCCTGCTAAAGAATGCAGGGGATAAAATACCCCTCGCCCAAATATTTATCTGGAGCCCTGATCTAGGGGACCTATGCATTACTCATCAGTTAGTTGAAGGTATAGATACGTCACCGGGAGCATTGTGTTAAAAACATCTTGTTTTTCATTTAAACAATATTTTTCCTAAATCACACTCATTGAAAACGACAATAATAGTTTCATATCATAACTCAAAATGTTTCAAATTTTATTTCACCCAAATACAAAATCCTTGATCCGCCCATCAAACGCATTATATAGCGAGATACTGGCTGAACAATACGCTGCATATACTTAGTAGAAAAAGCACACGAGGACGTTTAAGAGTTTAATTCACTGTTTGAGACTGTGGGAAATATGGGCGATAAAAGGATATGTATTATCGGAGCAGGACCGTCAGGAATGGCGACATTGTTCCATTTTGCCATGTTGGACGACATGCCTGATGTTGTATGTTTTGAGAAACAAAGTACGTGGGGAGGCTTGTGGAATACATCTTGGAGAACAGGTGAGTCCTTTGCTATTAATATTTACTTCTATGTATGTAATCCTCATGATATTGTAATGTTGCAATTTTAAAGGTCGATGGATGACAGGACGCAAGGTATAACTAGACTAGACTATAAGCAGTTGCATAGTATGCTGATCAAGATATACTGTGTCTCGAGCAGGGGACCTACAGGAGAAGGTCATACTTAGATGTTTAGTATCAAATGTGTAAGGACTAATAACAAAACAAAAGAACACATTGAATAGTCAAGGGTTAATCTCTGTTCTTCTTACAGAAACATGGTCAGAAATGTTCATTGATTATGCTATTGATGGATTTGAATGTTTCTTACTACATAGAGTTAGATATATATTAGTAGTAAAAGAAGCTCTAAAGGGATCATTATCTATATTAGACATAGGTGGGTCAGTGATGAAATTTTATTTACAGGCAGTCATGACGATCTGTTGTGGTTGAGGTTGAATGATGTCTAGTCTTGATTGATAAATGATTTATACATAGGTCTGTGCTATGGCGTACATGAAGGAAGTTCAAGATGTAATACAATTGATGCTAACGCGTTTGTTAGAGTGATTGTTACTATTGTAAAAATATCATAGCTTGTTGTATATTATGATGTGGAGACTTTGATAGCAGAACGGCAACTCTTCCCGACTTTGTACAATATGACTCTGTATTAAATGTAATTAATTCACCAGGTGATAACATATCTGACATTGCTTCTAATCTTTTTCACAAGATATTGGTAAAAATGCCAACGGCCAGCTTTTTATTGAAATGTGTAGACAAACAGGTATGATACTTTTGAATGGACGTGTTGTAGATGATACAGAAATTGTTCTTACGTTGGTAGTAGAGGTTCGAGCTTGACTCATGAGCATTTTTAAAAAGTATTTCCAAATTTTTTACTGTTGAAAATTTCAGATCACAGAGCATTTTGAGTATGAAAATGATAATATGAAATCTAATGGTGATGACGAAGATGACTGCTTTTATGATACATTAAATTATAGATTTTCATGGGATAGTGTTAAGTACAAATCAGTATTCTGCGGCATTGGGTGAAAAATTATACAAAACAAATTAAGTGGTGTTATTGCAGTAACAGAATCTGTATATAGTATATATCTGTATAGTGTAAATATTATTGTAAAGGATTTTAATGTTGATGTTATTGAGGACGCTGCAACTCCATTGTTTTAAACTCTTTTTAAAATAGAGTACAGAACAAATTAAATTTGAGCGATAACGCCTCGGACGAAATGGTTGTTTGTCTGAGCGAACCGTTTGTAAGAAGACACTTTTGAAGAAAAACTCGTACTGTACATAAAACATGTATATAAACTCTCAAAACGCGTGTATGGATTTTTCAAGGAGTTGGTAATAAATTAATGTTTCTAAGTTTATTTAAACAACGGTTGAAAGACAATTTTATTCAGAAGTTCAACGCAAATATTTGTATATCATCTCGCACTTTAATGGGGAATTGTACTTTTAAAGCATATTTACAAGTTATTACAAATAAGAACTTGTAGATCGAGCATGTGTTCTCATCACCTTGGTCTAGAAACTGGCAAATGACATAAACCAATAGGCATTCCAGTAAATTAAAGAAATTGTATGTCAAACATTAGACGATGAATATCACTTTGTTTTAGAATGAAAACAATTTTGTGAATTAAGACAAAAATAATAAATTAATAGATATTACTGGAACAGACCTTGTGTGTACAAATTTATTGAATTCTTAAATGCTGAACACGAAATTGCATTACATAAATTAACATTATTGTTTATACAAATCCTTCAAACCGAAAATGTCTTCTTAAATTTGTATAACTATACCCCCACTACCATTGGTAGGGGGCTATATAGGAGTCACTTCGTCGGTCCGTCGGTTTGTCCCGAAATTTGTCCATACTGTATCTTCTCTATGGATGGAAGGATTTTTTAATAACTTGTAACATTTGTTCACCATCATGGGACGGTGTGTCATGCGAAAGAATTACGTCAATATCTCCAAGGTCAAGGTCACACTTGGAGTTCAAAAATAAAAAGATAAAAAATGGCCATAAATTAGCTTGTACGGTCTATAGCTATGTCATTCATTGTGAGATTTTAAAGTCACTTAGTACATTAGTTCACTATCATGGGACGATGTGTCATGCGATAGAATTACGTCAATATCTCCAAGGTCATGGTTACACTTGAATATCAATTCTCGAAAATGGCCATAAATTAGCTCGTCTTTTAGTTATCTTTTGTGCGATTTTAAATTAGCTGATCACCATCATTATAATAACAAGCAATCACACTGATTATCGCAAGGTTTTTGTACAACTAAAAGCAATCGCACGGACTGATGTGTTGCGGCTGGCTATACATCTATGACAAGGCGGTAAGTGGGGGTATTTTTAGTCTAGTTATGTATGATATTACATACCGTTAACAATTTAGAACTATTGTCACAAGTGTAAGTACAGCTTAGATTGGTATAATCTTGGTTTTATGTATGTCGTTTGTATGGTTTTCGATTTTGTATATAAATTATCAGATGTACATCATTTCCTGTTACAGTCATGTGTGAATGTTTATTTTGATTGACTTTGCCTTCTCCGCATTTTGTATATGGGTTTGTTTAATTATTTGCATATAATATACTCATAAAACAATTAAAGGGTCGAAACAAATACATAAACTTGAATTATTTCAGATAATTTTTTACTGACATATAAAGTCTGTTAACTACATTGTACAGAATTCCATTTTTTTTTAAAGAGAAAAAAATCACAATAACCCACCAAATACAACCACCCAAACAAATCCGTGTATTAGCCATGGCGGATGGGGTAACAAAAGAATTAACAAAACGTCACATCTGATTGGTTCACACCACAAACTATAGTTAGTATTGTGTGTGTCCACCATGCGCATGAACGACTTCCTGGCTTCTCTGCGACCCAACCTCATAATGGCTGCGATTGGGATCCTTAGCCACTCTTCGACCAGCATGTTTTCAGCTCCTGAACGGTCCTTGTCTCCCGATAACGAGCGGATATCCAGCGCTGCAGCATGCCCCAGGCATGTTCTGTAGGATTGTGGTCTGGTGACCTCGTCGGCCATCCACCCCCTCGATGCCTTCCTGGTGCAGGTACTGGTCCACCACCCTGGCGCAGTGCGGGTGGGCGTTGTCGTCCATCAAGATGAAGCATGGATCGTTAGCTCAGGCGTAAGGGCGCACGATAGGGTTGAGTATCTCGTCCCTGTATCCTACACCAACCAGAACCCCGTTTCTGATGATGTAGAGGTCCGTACGCCTGTCTTAGGATATACTTGCCCAAACGAATACTGACCCTCCCCCGAAGCGGCCATGGTCCGCCACACAGCAGTCCAGGAAACGTTCGTTTCTCTGTCTCCAAACGCGCCTGCGCCCGTTATTGAAATCAAAGTTGAATTTGGAATCGTCAGCCCACAAAATGTTGCGCAAAAGTTGACGTCCAAACGGCATACGGTGTCAAGAGCAGTCTCACAATTGGTCTTCTAGCTAACAGGTTGGAAGCATGGAGTCTGTTCCTGACTGTCCAAACGGAGATCCGGTAACCAAACATCTGTTAAACGTCTCTATTCAGCGTAACCGCTGAGTCGAACCGTCGACGTCATGCCGTGAGCGATAAACGTCGGTCTTGTGCAGCAGTTGTGACCCTCGAACGACCTTGACCTGGTCTCCGTTGCATATCCCTAGTAACTGCCGATGACTAACATTACAGTCTGCCGCAACATGACGTTGAGTCTGACCAGCTAGCAAACGATCAAGTGCACATTGTCGTTCAATATTAGTCAAACGGCGTCTTTGGGGCATTCTTTCTGAACGATATTCCAATATGAACTTTGATTTTGCATTTGTACACAAATATGTACTTGATTCAATGAAAACAATTGTTTGAAGAATCATTGGAGCATAAGTACAACTTCATTCGAAATTCCTCTGCACGTTGAAAACTGAGTTTTCTGATACATGTCTAATTGAACCCATTCAACTATAACCGTATTTGCACGCATTGACTTGTTTGTCTTCAAATGTTATTCTAAAAGGTTTTGCTAGTTATAAGCAATTGTTATTTTCAAATTATTTTCATTTCTGAAAAATGATTTTAACCCTATATACGTGACCATATAATTTTTTTGTAGAGTGTATTATGTTTGTCTTTCTAAATGTCCATCTGCTATTTAACGGCCTCGCCCCGAGTGAGGGGAGAGGATTTGGCTCGGTAGATAGGATGGGGAAATTGAAAAAGCATCCCTGATATATCGGAAGGTTGAGCTTAGACCTTTCGATTGACATTCCTAGGCTTTTCCACCCGACTGTCTTATTGATGATAGCTTTTATTTCCAGGTGTTGATGAACATGGTGAACCTAATCATGCCAGTATGTACAGATATCTATGGTCGAATGGTCCCAAAGAATTATACGAGTTACCAGATTATACTTTTATCGAACATTTCGGGAAGCCGACCCCTTCATTTGCCCCTCGTCTTGCTGTCAGAGACTATTTAGAGGGTAAGATATGTTTTTTTAATGGAACTGCTTCTCGTGTTCCCTTACTTGTAAAAGGAAATATGTTGGAAAATATAATTGTTCAAAAGGATTCGAATCATGTTTGAAATTGAAGAAATATTTGAATTTGAAATTAGTACATGTATCACTTTTTGGACCGTACGTTTTGAAATTTCTTTAAAGTTTACGAAGATCGTAGAAAATACAAACTTTGACGCACTCGAGACAATTATCAAACATAGAATATTAGATCAAACAGAGTGCATTTGTTTGCATTAATACATTTTGTAATATTTTCTAGGTCGATGGATTCGGAAAACAACCGGAAACATTGATTTGAAGAATTTTATTAAGTTCAGTTCAGTCGTCCGATGGGTAAAGTATGATGACAACAAGAACAGATATACTGTCATTGTTGAAAATCTGGAGACAAGAGAAACTCGTGAAGAAATGTTTACACATGTCATTGTAGCTGTAGGTATCTTCAGTACCCCGTACTTGCCGGATGTCACTGGAATGAACAAGTTCATTGGTCGAGTGATCCATTCCCATGATTTTAGGGACGCCGGACAGTTCAAGGGACAGAAAGTTCTCATTATTGGCGCCAGTTTGTCTGGCGAAGACACGGCTCTTCAGTTGATCAAATTCCGAGCTGCTAAGAAAATATATTTAAGTTATAAAACCATACCGGAGAGCGACACGTGTTTCTTACCAGCGGAGATCGAAGTGAAACCTTTGGTTGTCAAAATGGATGCAAATAAAGCCTATTTTATTGATGGTACTGAAGCAGAGGTGGATTCGATACTTCTATGTACCGGATACAAAAATCATTTCCCCTTCCTCGAAGGTCGGTTTAGAATAAAGGAGGAGACTAGCCTATATCCCCCCGACCTGTATATGGGTACTTTGTTCTACAAAGAAGGCAATAATAGCTTGTTCTATGTTGGTGTACAAAATCAGTTTTACACATTCACTTTGTTAGAAGCATTGGCCATCTGGACATGCAGGTAATCTTAAGGGATTTTTATGTTGATTTTTCTTAGCAAATACAAAAATTAAGCTGTTTTTCCTGGCATGTGAAATTGTCACAGCAGTTCAAAGGTTGAAGTATATCCTTTCCAAACATTTAAAGCTCGATGATTCACAAGTTGATATTGGATGTACGTGTACACATTTATTCAAGTTAATATTTTATCAACATTATTCTCACGTTTGTTTTAATCGATGCACCGTCTTTTTGTCCTTTATGATTTAAGAAATCTATCAGCGAAATGTTAGGATATACAACTGACCGATAATCGACTGAAACCTTAATGACCAATATTGTATAATTTAGCCTTTCATTTCAGATACATAATTGGTGCAGTGCAGGGAGAACCAAAAACTCAGCAAGAAATGGATGAAGATTCCCAATCTTGGGTACAAAGAGCAAACTCACTCGTATCTTACGATAGTATGTATCAATTTCAAGCTTCTCATATTGATACATTGGTAAAAAAATCGGAATATAACCTACAGTTGACTAAACCTGGAATATTCGAGAAATTGTTCAAAACCCACACGGAAACAGACGGCCTAGCAAACTACCGAAACTATGTGTACACAAGCGCTTGTACCGGACAACAAGGATTGAAACAAACACCTTTCATGCAAAATTTTGATGATAGTTTGGAAGCTTTTATTAACGCTAATTAATCTGTTGAGTCTTACAAAGCAAAATGTAAAACCCATATTGCTTTACAATTTATTCTTCTTCTTCATAGCTTGTATTACTAATAAGATTTTCTCATATCTTGTCATATATTATGTTGACGTATTTATAATATCCATGTACCATATATTAGTGCTCGTCCTACCACGGTGGTTAACCGGCTCGGACTTCTTTGGATCAAATCAGCGTCCCCAGACTATTTTTGATCGAGCAAAGGATTTTTAATGAATATGAAGTTCAGTTGTGTTAAAAATATTTGATATTTTATATGTTCTACTTATTTATTTTAATTATTTATGTGCGACGGAACAGCACAAATGTATATTGACAAGAAAATAATGTTAAATCAACATCACAGAGAACAGAGTCTATGCACAAATGTAATCAAATTGCATTTTCCCTCGCAAGATTGGACGATACTGTCGAGTGAAGGAATAAAATGTCAGTTTCTACAAAGTTTTCATGTTTTTCAATCGATATCGTTACTGAACTGAATAATAACAATTTATCAAAGGTTACTTATCGGGTATTTATCCAATCAAAATTCGGTTCATTGTTGTTAAAGAGAAGAAAAAAACTTAGCAGCGAAGGACTTCTAGTGATAGTGGAAACGGACTAGTTATGATCAGTTCCTTTGGATCGTTAAAAACCTGATAATTTGATATCTGAAAGACCCACGTTTGACTAAAACACCTTGGCAATGTACTATTATGATGCATATTTTTTTACCTTTTGTTTTATTGCGTAATAATGTTGTATTATATGATAAATAATACATTTTAAACATTACGAATGATAATCGTGGCAAAATTGCAGTATCAAAATGTAGAGTTCAATGCTATAAGTAATATTTTGATATTATGATTTTAATTTACATATTAACTATATTGATGTTTTAAAATATTGCATCATAATCTTTTTGTGCTATGGTTCTTCGAAATTCGGTATTACTTGTTTACTTTGAGCTTAATATGTCATTTCATTATTTAGTTAAATGTTTGTGCGAGTTTTAGCACTTAAGTTGATTAATGTTAAAGCCAATCCTTTGTTCCATAAAATACCTGTGAAAATGTAGTTTTTTTGGAAGTCTTAAGTGTCAAAGTTTGTATTTTTTTATCAATGTTACTTAAATAATTAAATATGCTTGTCAGGAAATTAGCCACACCTTCTGCAGAAAGGCCTTACAAATACTTTGGTAGTTTAGATAGAACATATAGTAAATATATAGAAAACTATAGAAATATAGGATACATTAGTTAATATTTATTTTAAGAAACTGTCTTTGTGACAAGAAATACAATTTGTCTTTGTGACACTTTTTTGAATACGTCTATGTGACATTTACTAAAACTTTGTGTTTACTGAAATATTTTGGACTTCGATTTACTTTGTGTTATATCATATTAATTTTGAACTTTGTGTGAATTTAGAAAAAAAACATCTGTTGTTACTGACTAAATAAATAATATTGAAGGAAAATAGAACTTTGTGTTCAATCAACATCAACGATTTATCAGATTTGAGTATACAATAAGATCTCAACAACAAGAAGTCATCACCACACCGCAGCCACAATCGCATTGTGGTCTAGAAAGACAACAATTTAACACGTATTTGTAGATCATAATAGTACTATACATATATTTTTTAGCAATAAACAAGCATGAAGTCTGAAAAATCGGTGTACTTCTTTAGTAATTTCAGGTAAATGTTGAGGCACTTTCACTTGAGAAACTTCAGACTTTTTCTTGATGTAAAGAATAAATTTACAAGAAACTGTTGATTATTTTGAATGTATGGAAAGAACAGACATGTTAAAGTTCCGTGGTACAGAAATTGTAAAGTTCTTACGTGTTCTTGCGCCTGAATCTGGATGTTTGTCCATTGTTTTTAAGAAATTAATCAGTAAAAGTCCTTTGCTCGATCAAAAATAGTCTGGGGACGCTCATTTGATCCAAAAAAGTCCGAGCCGGTTAACCACCGTGCCTACCTTCTTATCCAATCTTATCTCCTAGCCGTCTTATTTACGAAGAACACCCAAATTATGTACTCTAACCTATACTTGAGTGTATCGTCCATACAATGGTACATAATTAGAAGCGCCGAATATATCTAGGCATCCACTTTTCGAAATAATGCAATTTCAAAAAATCCCAAAAGCATCCTACTTAACATTTAACCTCTTAAGCGCTTTAATCAGACAATTGTACCAATTTTACTTATTGCAATGAAATTTGGGATTATAGCAATCTAGACAATTCCAGTAACATACCGATGAGCATTTAACCGAACTGGTAAGTGTGGTTCCTAATGCTCCAAAAGTAAGCGCCAATTTCTATAAAGGAATGCATCATATCAGGAATGAGAGAAAGTACGAATGGCCTTTAACACAATGTATTTATTCAAATAATACGTGCATTCAAGTCAAAATCAGACGGCTATGCAACATCGTAAACAAGCAATACAAAACAGTCGATAAAATCTTAACAATCCTCTACCTCGAATTACTACAATATTTTACTATCAGTACACACATTTCGTCATAATTCAGGTGCTGTATATGTTACTTTAGTCTGGTTCCTATCATCTATTGTAAACATATAGAAGTCATCATTGAATTCATGGACGATGCGATGATAACTGTGAGTCAACCAGATATCTAAAAAAATAGTTCATCAGGAAATTTTAATCGATTAATTTGATGCTTATAACTTGTTACTTTTTCTGCAAGCATGTCTTCATGTATGATATATTACATTCCGCATAAGACGGGTATACAATGGGGTAGGTAATGCAGACTATACATGCTGATTGCTGGATCAGATGGGGAAACATAAATCAAATTGCTGAGAGCACATAGAAAAGGAACAACCTGAAATGTAGAAAAGCATTGTGCTTTGGTCTGCATCAAAATTCATGCTCGAACTATCGTTCGGTTTCCAAAACTCAGCCCAATACTTCACCATACAAAGAAATTCAACTTTTGACTGCTTTGTAGTTCCGAACAACAGTAGAACCTTTGATTTTGTTTTGGATGTATTTATTTACTGTAAGTTTCCACCTATCACCATTGTCAGATAATAAATCTAACACTAATTGTAATTATTCAACAAAAAGTTGCTAAGCTAGCTTGGGGGCAATTGTTTATTCCTTTAATATTTATAATATTCCTTTAGCTCTTGTTATTTAAAAGATTACTGATACCAAAGATGCATGAATTATGATTTGTCATCTTCTCAACATACGTGTATTTTTAGATAGTTGTATATAAGTGAGCAGTTTGTATAGTTATGCGCATGACAATCGTGATTTAAATATTCTACTGCACGTCTGAGATAGAGAAGATAGTTACTGTTCCTGAGATACTGTGATAATTTGCTCTGGCAAATTACCAACAAAAATTCTGGAAATGCTCATGGATGCGGAGGACTCATAAGAAACAGAAGAAAAACAAGAAATTTTATGACTTCTCGACCCAAATCATGAACATGCATGTCTATGTATGACATTTATATAAATTATCTAAAATGCATAAATGTTGACATCAAAGTGGAAAGCGTAGAATATGTATACATGTATATCTACACATGAATATCTAAACAAATGACATTTACTGCATGTATAAGTCACAATGTATATCGTTATAATTCAAAACACAAGGTTAAAACACGCAAAATGCATGAAGTTATACTATTTATGACCGAATTTGGATATTCTTTCCGTATTAAATTGCATGAGCAGGTTTAAATAAATTATTACTTAAATGGTACGGATTTCATGCCTGAATGCCTATGTAAACACGAGCGCAGTTTTACATATTGTGTGCTCATTATATGTTTTATTCATTCTCTTTAATTGGGTTGTGATAAATTGTATAAAATGGAAAATAAACGGATATGTATCATAGGAGCAGGTCCATCAGGAATGGCGACATTGTTTCATTTTTCAAAGGTGGACGACATGCCTGATATAGTGTGTTTTGAGAAACAACGGACGTGGGGAGGTTTGTGGAATACATCTTGGAGAACAGGTGAGTTTATCATACGATATAAATACATGACAAATCATACAGTTAAAAGTCATGTAGATATTCATGATATTTAACGATTCATAGTTTTTATATTGTCTCCATTAGTTTTTTTTGGGGGGGAGGGGTCGGATTTTTATGGACGACAGTTTCTATCATCATGCGCGTGTAAATTTTACATTGTCACCGGTAGTGCACTTGTAACAGTTTTGGAAAAGGGCTGTAAGCGAAGCAAGATTAAACATAGATTAATTCTACTTATGTACAACATGTCTCTTAACATATTTCAAAATTACATGATATGAGCAATTTGTACAGTCAGACAATGTACCGAGAGTTTGCAGCAAATTCTTCCAATGCTTTTGAATAATGTTATGTTAATGCTCTGGTTGTTAATTTTATAAAGAGATATATTAAGGGATACTAAATGCATTCGACTATTTTAACAATTAATAAACTTTTTCATATTAACGAATTTATTTTTGGTGAAAAAAAATGTGATAATATAACTGAAGATTGTATGTTCAATCGTACAAAGATGCATTCAGCATTAATGACAACATGGTGTAAAAGGTAACCTTCTAAGAGCTATATTGGCTATATATAAGAATGTCAAAGTGACTGTTAAGAATGGTAATTCATTCAGTAGTCTTATTGATTGCCCAGTGGGCTTACGTCAGGGTTGTAAATTAAGCCCTATTTTGTTTTCATTGTTTATAAATGAAATATCTAATGTTATGTGTTCTACTGGCGTACATGGAATTTCACTCCAGTTAACTTCTGATGTCATAGAAATATTTTTGCTTATGTTCGCTGATGATGTAGCCATACCATCTGATACTATTATTGGACTGCAGCGCCAATTAAATGCTTTACATGATTACTATCTGGAGTGGAAATTAAATGTTAATGTTTCAAAAACTAAGGTTGTAGTCTTTAAAAGAGGTGGTCAATTGTCACATGATGAAAAATGGTGCTATGATGGTAATTTACTTGAAGTCTTGAATTCCTTTGCTTATGTTGGAATGAATTTTACAAACAGATTATCTATGTATCAAATGGCTAATCATACTGCTATAAAGGCTAAGATGTTTTTTGTTGCCTTGTTAAGAAGTTTATATAATGTACTTCCAATGTCTCATGATGTATTTTTCAAAATTATTGATTCTAAAGTTATACCTATATTGTTGTATGGTGCTGAACTATGGGGTATTGAAAAAATTGACTGCATTGAAAATGTTAATTTATATATTTGTAAGTGTTTCTTAAATGCTCCATTGAAATCATGTAATGATGTTATTATTGGAGACTGTGGTCGGTTTTCTCTTTACATAATGTCAGCTTAACGTTGTATTAAATTTTGGATAAGGATTTTAAATACAAAAATGTATGTCAGATCATAGACATGTGAGACAATGTTATTTCATGTTGATGCATTTTGGCCAATTAGGTTATGTAAACTGTGTAAACTAAAATAAGATGTAGTTTATTTGAAAATGTGTAGGCAACACAAAAAAGTTCTTATTTTTATATGAAAAAAGGTTGAAAGACCAATTTATACAAAAATGGCATGACAATTGTTTGAATAATAAGAAACTTGAATTATATATCAAATATAAATCATACCTTATATTGATATTATTGATATTCCTAAATTCAGAAATTGCTTAATCAAATTTAGGGCTTCATCACATAATCTATTAATTGAAAAAGGGAGAGAACTCAATATTCAGAGGGACCAAAGATTTTGTTTATTCTGTGAAAATGTCGAAGATGAATATCATTTTGTTATGATCTGTCCAACATATCAAGATTTACGTATTTCATTTATTCCAAAAAAGTATCATATATTTCCAACTAAACAAAAAATTTATAATCTTATGTCTAATAGGAACAGCAATCTAATAAGAAAATTAGCAATGTTTATCTATAAAGCTTTTGAAATCAGAGATAATTGTATTCACTCTTTCCCAAATATTATGTAATATTGTAATTATATTGCCAACTCTGTCAGTCAATGTATTTATATGTATTTGTTGACATGTAAGTGTATGGGCCGGAGGCCTAGAAATGCAAATAAAGATATATAAGGTAACGTGTTACATATCTGTCATTTTACGGGGACAAATATTACTTAACTTCGAATTTATACCGTATCCACTTACAAAAATATGGTTCAGTAAGAAAATAAGCTGGGTGACGTCATATTCTAGCCTGAATTTAAGCAGTAATGTTTATTTTGTCATTTGATAATATTTTATCTAAATGTTAGATCTTTCATTTTAAAAATATGTTTGTTTGATTTTATTATTTTTACGTAAAACTCGAATTTTGTCATTTATTGGGGTATTTTTTTATTTGTGAAAAGTAGTCAAAATACATTTTTGCATAAATACGGTACATTTTCTATCTCATGTGTTGTTAATCAATGAAATAATTTTTAAAAATATACATCGACAGTTTCAACTATTCCTGAAAGCACGGTGACCCCCCCCCCCCCCTTATTACGGGAGGAAAACACACCGGATTCCTCTGTTATAGAACAAACAGAAACTATTACGAACAATACATTTATAAGCTTATGGGACTTTAAAGTAATGGAACTATGTCGTTCAGCTGAGAACAACTACAGTATAATTAATTAACAAGTGATATAATTTTTTATCTCATATGACCTGTTTCTACATACACTACATCTTGATCAATACAAACTAATTTTCATGAATACTTCTTAATTCTAAAATTTTCATCGCAGTGAATTCTTCTTAAAATTTTTCTATGTCAAGGGCCCATAAATCTGGAAGTACTAGTCCGATCTTAACCGAACTCGTCCATGACCTGTAAGTCATACACATTCACTGTTTATGTATATGATTAGGATTGGTTAGTACATGGAGGTGCCAGAGTGTTTACAAACAAGCTAAACTATAGCGAATTTTCTATATCAAGGGCCCATAATTCTAAAAGTCATAGTCCGATTTACCCCATAATCAGATTTATTCAAGACCTTTAGTTTATACATATTGACTGTCAATATGATAAGAATTAGTGAAGAAATGAATGCGCTAGAGTGTAAACAAGCTACAAAATAACAAATATAAGTCAGGGGTCCATAACACTGGGAACACATCTGGTTTTGCCCATAATTCAATTCATTCGAGATATTTTGGCCATATGCATTGTGACCTGGTTTGATTAAGATTGATTAAGAGCTCTGGATTCTTGAGGGAAACACAGGAAGTGTGTACGGACGCCGGACATTAATCGATCCTGAGCCATACATAGGCTCGGGTGAACTATATTACGGTTTCCATTTTTCCTTAAATATTTCTATGCCAATAAAAACTATAATGGATCATCCAATGAATGGGTTTTCAGGTGTTGATGAACATGGCGAACCTAATCATGCCAGCATGTATAAATATCTATGGTCAAATGATCCTAAAGAAGCATACGAGTTACCAGACTACACTTTCAATGAACATTTTGGGAAGGCTACACCATCGTTTGCTCCACGTTCTGCAATAAGAGACTACTTAGAAGGTATGCTGGATTATATAAAGTATGGTACATTACTATATGCAAATTATACACAATGACGAACTGTAGATTTTTCAGAATATATTTATTCATTCATGTTTACTGATTTGATGTAATTGATAACAAATTTATTACTAAGTACCTTAATATTCGTAATATGAACAACGGATTCATTATTTAGTAATTTACGACCGCTAGTATTGTTTACTGATTAGGTAGATGGTTACGTAAAACTGACAAGGATTTGAAGACTTTCATAAAGTTCAACACAGTCGTCCGATGGGTAAAGTACAATAACAACAAACATAGCTATACTGTCGTGGTTGAAAATCTGGAGACAAGGGAAACTCATGAGGAAATATTTACTCACGTCATTGTAGCTGTCGGCATCTTCAGCACGCCATACTTGCCGGATATCCCTGGTATGAAGGACTTTAATGGTCGGGTGATCCATTCCCATGATTTCAGGGATGCCAGAGATTTCGAAGAACAGAAAGTTCTCATAATAGGCTCCAGTTATTCTGGAGAAGATACAGCTCTTCAGTTGATCAAATTCCGGGCTGCTAAGAAAATATACTTAAGTTATAAAACCATACCGAAAAGTGCCACGTGTACTCCCCCAAAGGAAATTGAAGAGAAACCATTGGTTGTCAGAATGGATGCAAATAAAGCTTACTTCATTGACGGTACAGAAGCAGAGGTGGATTCGGTAATTCTATGCACTGGATACAAAAATCATTTCCCCTTCCTGGAAAGTCGGTTTAGAATAAAGGAGGAGACTAGCCTATTTCCCTCCGATCTGTATATGGGTACTTTATTCTACAAAGAAGGCAATAATAGCTTGTTCTATGTTGGTGTACAAAATCAGTTTTACACATTCCCTTACTTAGAAGCATTGGCCATCTGGACATGCAGGTAATAGTTTGGGTTTTTTACTTCGAAATATTGATTATCCGTTTTTTTGTTGTTGTTTTTTCTTAAATCTGCAAGCGAATATTTAGGATATACATGTACGACTTATCGGAAAACTGATCGGAACCAAAATCTACTTATACGTTATTGTACAGGTATTAGCCTTTCATTTCAGATACATTATTGGTGCACTGCAAGGAGAACCAAAAACTCAGAAAGAAATGGATAAAGATTCCCAATCTTGGGTACAAAGGGCAAACACTCTCGTATCTGAGAATGATATTCTCCAGTTCCAAACATCTCATATTGATACATTGGTAGAAAAATCGGAATATAACCTACAGCTGACCAAAGCTGAAATACTCGAGAAGTGGTTAGATATCCGTAAGGAAATAGACGGCCTAGCAAACTACAGAGACCACGTGTTCACAAGCGCTTATACTGGACAACCAGGATTAAAACAAAGACCTTTCATGCAAAACTTCGATGATAGTTTGGAGGCTTTTCTTAACGTTAATTAATTTACTGTCAAGTTTTTGAGTTTCTGTCTTACTGAGCAAAGATGTATTTTATTCATTGCGATTTTATATTTAATTTATTCAATTTCTGGACTGCTACATCTGCACTTTTAACCGTCAATTTTTTTTCTTCATACGCGGCGGTTAAAAGTCGTGATAAGGTGCCGTTCCTAATAATTAAAGTTGGACTAAATAAAATTATTATGTCTGTACATAGCACTGTATGTGGTTATTTTGTGCACTTTCAAGATATTTTTATTCACTTCAATGTCTGTATGGAAATCTAGTCATAAAACACATATTGATCACCAGCGTAATTTATTTTAGTTTCTCAGTTGCAATATGAGTGATAATTAATTCTAAATTGATCAAAAGCATAACAACAGCTTTGACGAACATCAAACACATTAACACCTTGAGTGCATAGCATTGTGTGATACAAAGTATCTTGAAATTCTTCGGTAATTGTGATACTTCAGTTAGTCTCGCATGTGCTGCTAAGGAGGACAACCTACGCTGTTCATATTGTGTAACGTTGACTATAACGCTGTTAATACTCACATGTATAACCAAATAAATACTCTGCACTCTATGAATGTATATAAGCAAAATATCCACAGGTTGATGTGGGTAGCACGTGACCTGGTGTACACATTATCAAATTCACTGTACCACAATGATAACACCAGAGCGGTCACTTTATTGTATCGTAACCTTTACTTATGTCGCAGGGATGTAGTAGATGGCCATAATGGTCCACCGTATTTGGTACATATATATACATCCGATTCTTCATACATGTATTTTGTATATTCTTTATAAGCCTTATCATTTATGATTAAATTATTAATTTTACATTTAAAACTCCATTTCGTCTGTGGGGTCAAAGTCACTGTTACTAAAAATAGAAAGTCAGTGTCCGGTCAATAACTTAAGTTTGAAATGACCAATGTTGACTAAACTTAGTATTTAGCATCCTTGAATCAATACCTAGCTTGGGATTGTATTTGGGGTCTTTGTGGTCCCTGTACTAAAAATAGAAAATCTTTTTTCAGTGAATAACTTAATCAAGGATTAAAACATTGCAATGAAATTTTTGTGTAGGTAGCTAATATGCAGTCCATGCTTTTGAATTGCATCTACGTCCAGTTAGGTCAAGGTCATGGTTACTTAAAATAGAAAATCAGTTTCCGGTCAATTACTTAAGTTTGGAATGACTAATATTGACTCATCTGGGTATTTAACAACCTTGCATGAAAACTGAACCACTGATGCGCATATACTTTATATCCAGTAATGTAATAAAATATTCAAACTTACGGAAAACGTATCCATTTTTGCACAAAAATATCACATTGAGTCCGCCATCTCACTTACATTCTCAAAAGCGTCGCTTAATTATCAACTTTTGCTACATTACGTTGCGCCCCCTGATCCGGAAGGGCTTTCTCATGCACCTAATGAGCGTGATAGCGAGATAAAATTAACTTGATTTTAACCAGATTGGCTTATTGGAAATATAATACAAAGCCAACTAACGGTAACCGAAATTTTTTAGCTAATAAACAGGATATAACAATTCAATGTTTGAAGGAAATATACCATTAAGAAAAGAAATAAGCAAAATTATTTTGGGAATACTTGAATGCCTTTCAATAATAAATATCATTCTTTTCACAGATTTTTAGATCATTGCATCCGAAAGTAGACAGTGGAATTCCTGAGATAGAAGTCCTTGACATGGCAGATAAGAGTTTCAGACACCATGCAATGAAGGCCATGGGTTTAGACCCGTCATCACAAGTAAATCATTAACTATCATTAATTATAGTTGCCTCAATAGGCAGGTATGCCAGAACAGTTTTCATGGCAGTCATGTCAAGATTAGGATAACTTGAATGTTGTGGTATATTATTGGACCTTTCAATTGCGTAGCATTTGTCATTCTGCGATTTGTTATTTCTGGCACAGAGAAACAAAAAGGAAGCATGTCAGTACCATGTGAATGAATGTTTATCATAGAAACAAAAAACGTCTATGGAGTGTAGAAAGAGTATGAACGTAAATTGAAAACATTTAGCTCATTTAAAAGATGCGGCAATGGTTAACATCACTGTCAAGTTGAACTGCTAATTAAGCTAACAATAGATACATAGGTCATTCTGATATTGTCTTCCTATTTGACCTGAACTGCAATAGCTGCAATTATTATATTTTTTTCACTGATTAATGGCCCAGGATTTAAGTCCAAGTACAGGCTGCTCATGAGAGAAAGTTGACAGTTTCTTACAGATCATGATTTTGCACCGGTCTCTTACTTTTGATTTTGATTGTATAAATTACTGTGTTTTTTTACAGAAAACTTTCTTTGGTGCAAAGTTTAAAGTTGCTTTAGAGGTGTCATGTTTTCAACAAGATGCTACCAGTTGGTGATGAATGTAATAACCCACCTACAGGGAATGCCTTCCCTAATCAACTCTTCACTGTTCAGAGAGACTTGTGGTTTCAAAGACGAGCCAAAATTGTATGAGTTGCTATGGGACTTAGCTGCAGGAAATTTAGGAAGGAAGGACTTCAATAGGGCACTGAATGATGCTAAGATAATTGTCGAAACAACACCTGTTCCTTTGACAAAATTAGCGAATAATTTCTTAGTCATATCCTGCTAATAGTTTTACTAAACTAACGCTATCATTTCCTGGCAAAAACTTCTGAATTTTTCATATGAACGAATTGGTGTTTTTTCGTGAATTTCAGTAGTTTTAATTTTTTGCATATAAAACCATTACGATTGTTTTTATTTTAGCCAAAGACGTCCACACAGCTTACTCATGAGCTTGAGATGGTATGTAAATTACCACTGTTTACCAATGTTAATCTATTATAATTAAAACTTTTGTCGTAGGACCTGATAGTAAAGGTTTTTATGTACGAACTATTCATGAAAAGGAAAATATGTTCTAGTATTTGGCCAAACTTCTTATTGAATGTTTCTCGACAGAGGCGGAGACGTTAAGAAAGAGAAATGGAATTCTTGAAGTTGAGAATAAAAACTTGAAGGAACAACTAGTAAGGAACATATTTTCATATATTGTTAATAAAATACAATGTTTATGATTGAATTTCTTTTTCCAGTTTTATATGCTTACCTCAGCGTTGAGTGATTATTTATAAAATATTATTTATTTCACAAAAGTTATATACCTGAATCGCCTGCTCCTTGATATCAGATTAAACAAGTTTGGGGTGAATATAATTCTTAAGACAATAAATATGAATGTTTTTCACAGTTTATAATAATCATGCTTATATATTAATGTGTTTTTTTTTCAGGCAGCACGAAAGGACATATATTCTTTTCATAGTGATTCAGAAAGTGACGAAGCAATAGTTGAGGTGAGTTTCTTATTGAATAATGGGACAGGTTTAATACTTGTCTAGTTTAATAAAATAAATATTGCAGAAATTTGAGTGATTTGTCTTGTTATTGTGTACTCCTTGTAAAAGTGTACAAACATTATTTGGATTATTATGTATCAACTCCTTTCATAAATAGAATTCACAAAATAAACATACACATAATGAATTCAGCCCTTGTTATACATGTACAATATTTTTTTATTCAGACAAAGGAGCAGCCTACACTGAATGACTATACGTACAGAATAAAAGACACCAGGTGTTAATGCCTTCATTGGTAATAAAAGTGCATTAATCTTATGCATTAATCTTTGCTTGAAGCATTTCGGTGATTTGAATACTTCTTTAATTTTGCATAATCAGAGACAAGAAATTTTATTCAGTTGATTCTCTTTTTAATATTATCTTAATGTAATTGTTGGGATGAAAAATGTAGATAATTTTTAAAAAATATTTCTTTGCTTTTAAGGTTATTTTAAGACTGTTTACTGTACATATATTTAAAGTTAAATTAGTATTTTATAAGTTCAGTCAATTAATGGTGATGTTGGTACAAGGAGAAGATATTAAACTGCTATCTTGGAAAACAAGTATAACTGTTGCTAATCTAATTTTAATTAACAATTACAGTCACTTCAAGAAAGTGAAAGTGATTCTTCAGACAGTGAATGGTCTATGTCCCCAGCATATCCTGGAAGGGACTGTGCAGAAGAAGAGGCCAGTAATTTGCTGAATGAGGTACCTGACAGTATTAAATCTATAACTTACTAAACATAAGATGTGTAACAGAAACATAAAAGTTCTTGATTAAGATCAAATTTGAAATCTTCTTGTCATTGGATGGCTACACTTCATATACAAGGTGAATGTACATGGAGATTAATATGTTTTTATTTAATGTACATAAAAATATAATCACTTGAAAGCGACCTAAGAAAAATGTGATTTTTGATAATATCATAAATATTTTGTTGAGGCTGTTGATTTTATTCATCCTTTCCGGCATCATGGTCAATGAAATGCATCTATTTTAAAAACTGACATATTACCTGTGTCGAGAAGTTTTCATGGCTTTCTTATTTTTCAGAATATAATTGTGGATTCTCCAGTCCAAAAAAGGAAGGGAATCGTTACTGCTTTGTTTAAGGTAAGTCTTAAGAGTAATATTAAATGTAACTCAGTCACTGTGATTAAAACCCTTGCGAAAAAGATTTTAGGGAATATAGCAATATCAGTCTATATATAAACCGAAAGATTTTACAGAAACTTATTACCCTCAGTGACTATTTTTAACCCAGTCTAACCTGTCAGAGATAATTCAACTCATTAGCAGTCACTACATACCACTTGAAAACGTGCATGTAGTAACATAATTTTAAGTCCTAAAGCATTTGAATGATTTCATTGAAACCTTACACTTTACATGTTTAAATTTGTAGGATGAACAGAAAACAGCTAGAAAGAGAACTCGCCTGTCAGAGGTAATTAATGTATTCATACTACACAGAATAATTTCAGATTATTTACAGGATCAATTATGGAGGGCATTAAACTCTGTTTGTTAATTGCAGTATGACTAGGTTTTCTAAAGAGGAACTAAATATGACACTAATCGACCTCTTTAAAGTTTTGTTCCAGAATTAGCTATTGATACTGTCTGCTCACCATCTGTTGCCCTGTGTATATAACCAATTCTTTATATTTTATCTCTGAAACCGCATGGTGCAATACTGTATAATCTTGGAGATGTATGTTAATTCATTGAGACTCTCCAAAATTGTTACAGACATTTAATATATTATTAAAAATAAGATTGCCACTAAAATACAATTACAGAAACAACAGGCAAAATTCCATGTAAGTAGTCTGTTTACTAGTAACCATGGAGTTTTGTCCCATGACAAGCACATTTTTTTGTAATTAACATATAAGTAAATGATAGCTTTTCTAAAGGCATGATGTTTTTTTAGGTATATGTTGTTGGAGAAGACGTGGAAGCCCTCTGGCACGACAAAGACCCTAAACCCAGAACCTTCTTTCGGGCAAATATACAACATATGATATCCTCAGGTAAGAAAATATTTATGGAACATAAATAACATTGCATGGGAACTGCATATTTTACGTAATATAAGTTTTCTCTGTTGGAAGTCTTACACTTTAATAGGGGGTCAGTTGCTTTCCTTTCTCAAATTATGCATGTGAAGAAAAGAACTGACGGAAAAGTTGATTTGGACAATATCTAGCACATGCTTATGTATTTCGGCAAAGATTACTATCAATTATGGAAGGAAACCTTTATTACTCGTTGTTGTACTGAAACCGAAAGGGTATCGTCGGTCTATTTTTAGAAATGTGTACTTCGTATTTTGACTTGTATTTCTAATTGTGTAAACAACGAAACATGTCAGACAGGCCGTGCACAGTAAGAAAAACGTGTTTTTTATTAATCTTCTTTATCAATACGAGGTTTTAGTTAAGGTGGGTCACGGGTTTCCTACCGAAAAATTGCCACCACTACAGAGTTCGATAAAACCTTTTATGATTTAATGACGGCAAAATGAAGATATATTAACTTTTTCGGATTTGTAAATGATTCAGCATTGTGCACAGTGAATTTCATAGCTTAATATACAAAATTATCGGAGCAGTACAAGAACTAACGCGAAAATAAAAGCAAAACATGTACAACATACCTCTCCACTAGGTGGCCGTTTTTTTAGCGGTTTCAATTGAAATATCATTTGAATACATCATTTTTGCTGTAGTCAATACTTCGAAGGATGTGCTTGAAAAAAGATTTTCTTGTGCGTTGACTTCTAGAAACTGAACACTTTTCGGAAGGAAACCCGCGACCCACCTTAAGTATTAAAATATATTTGCCTTATTTATGTTTATTCAACACCACCATAACATGTAGTTTTCGTGCATTTACCTAGTTTTGAAAGCGAGGTTTAATTTTTGCCTGGGGTCTTAAAATAGTTCTGTCTAGGGTGCGCACCCTAGTTAGGAAATACCAATTCAATAATGAAAAAAGGTGTTTTAAAATGGGTATTTTAGTTCTTTCTATTCCAATATTCCAACGTAAAACCTTTAACTCCAGAAATTGATGTGTTGCTCTGGTTCATCATCCCAAGTCAAGATGCCACTTAGAGGTCATTGAATTATACATATTGTACTGACTCTGAACATTGTCATACTTGAGTTTTGAAATTAGTTGGCATAAAAGTTTACTACAAGTTTGCAAGACTAACTTGGCTTAGCTGTAAGGTTTAAGCTTTGAAGTCTTTGACTCCTATGTACATCTATGCACATGTCATGATAGCCATGTACATACTGTAACTCAATCATAAGTGGATTTTAAAATATTATGGTGCTGGTATGCAGTGGAGTGTTATACGAATGCATACCACATCCATGGCTGCAAAACTAAGGCACTGTTTCAATGCATTAATCTGTTTTGAATAAAAGCTCTTATGTCAGCATAACAGTAAATATTACTGTAAAGCATTATTAAATCATTTTTTTATGGTCAAAACTTTTCAATTAAATAGGAAATATAATGTGTCATGGTTGGAGGTTTGAACTGCAGTGAAAATGAAGTGTAACAGTGCCTCTTACAGGCCTTATTTTGTTGCAATCATTGTCACTGATCATAAATGCAAGAGGTAGAGTCGAATGTTTTATAGTTCTATTCAAGTATAATCGATAATCCTATATCCATTTTGCAGACTTGTACAAAGTTCTGTTTGAGGATGGATGTCAACGCTTTGTTAAATGAAAGGAAATAAAGAAGTTGTAGGCAGTGGAACTTCATTAATATAATGACTTTCATGACCCTCTATGGATAGATGGGGAATTTTCAATTGTGAAACTGTTGATTACTTTGTTTATTTGCTCATATTTATTTTTGGCTCACCATAGCACAGGACCTGTATATTTTCAAGTTAAAAGGGCACCCGGAGGGGGCATTGTGTTTTTAAAACCCATCCGCTTATGCTTGTTGTACAAAGCTATATAGTATTGTGGCATATTTATTTAAGAATTGAATAAATTCATGAAATACTGTATACGTCGTAAACAAGTGTTATTTGTTTGTCAGTGTTCTTATTCTTTCAGCTGAAAAGAAATTAGCATGTTTTTCCCATGGAACATTTGTTCTAACTTAACCTCTCTGAAGCACCATCCTGTCAACAACAACTACTCCAAAAGGTTGTCGCTCTTGGAGCGGTAACACTGTACTCAAAGGCAGCTCCAACAAAAAACTTAATTGGTCCGAAAACCAAAACTATTTTTTTTTATTTTTCCCTTAAAGATAAGATCTAGATGACTTCAATAACATGTTTTTATCAAAAACTTACTACAGTTTAGGCAATAGTATACCAAATTGCAGACAGTTTTACCACAGATTCTCATTCTCCAGCATTCGTATGATATAGTTACCAAAATGCCCAGGAACAAAAGCCCGTTTGATAAAATAAAATAAGATTTTGTTTACAATTTTTGAGATAGAATAATGTAGCAAGGACTTAATAATATATATGTCCTTGAACTAAGTATGTCATCTAAGAAATATTCTACAACAAATAGTAAAATAAGAAACACCAGAAGTGGATTTAAGCAGGTTTCATTTTGATAGCTGTTGGAAGAAACGGGAATCTGAAAAAAAAATTGTCCATTTCTTCCTAAGTTTTCGAAAAAATGTGTGAAATGAGGGCAACTGTTACAGTTACTGTAATAGTATTTTTAAAAATTGCCATGGCAAAAATAATATTTTTCATTTAATGGTTAAAACCATAAGGAATTACAATATTTTACACCTCTTCACACTTATAAAGTGTTTTTTTAGACATTTAAAAAAAACTTGCCATGGCAAAAGTCGTGGTATTTTGGCGGCCATGGCAATGCATTATTTAGCTAGCTTATATTTTAGCAATCGTTAGTACTGAGGTTCTTAACAAACACATGGTGTTTTTGTATGATTAAATAATGTACGACGTGCTGATAGATACCAAATTCTTTAATAAACACGTATAATTATGACGTCGTTCTTATTCGTCATCTGACAAACTCTTGGCTTTATGCAATCGGTATTTATTGAGTCACGCCACTGATAAGACATCTTCATAAGGCAAACCTGTCTTGAAATATGTCTGTATTACTGATAACGTAGAAGAGACAGTCACAATGTTTTTTCTTAGACTAATTGGCACACTGATATGGATAAAATTGTCATACGAGTTTCTGCTGTAAGTACATGTACACTTGATATCCAACTTTTATAGTCCGAACTTTTGTTACAGCGGATTGAACGCAGTTTTTCAGCCACATTTCAGTTCAGTTATATACGGCGGCAAGTTCACTGAACCAGTTTTCCTAGATTGTATTCTAACCAGCACTAGCATTCCATCCTATATGGAGCTTGCAACTTCTCCACATAAGGAAAAAAATCAATTTTTTGTCAATCTATAAGGATATGACCTGCTGTGCCCGGGATTCGAATCCGGCTCGCCGGATGACAAGTCTAGCGCACTACCCACTGGATCAGGGCCGCGGCCTTAATCCATTCTTATGTTATTAACAATGCTATAATGCAAGTACACATAAAGGTTGTGCTTGCAACATCGTAAGTGAATGCATCATGACAGACTTGAAAATGGAAACACAAAAATGAAATACCACCCACTAAATTCTGTAACATTAAGACTACGGACCTCTTGTTCGTGAGTTCGGATCTTTGGACGCACAACAATCGACGCTTTAGCTGAAGACATCGTGTCTATAACCAGTCGTTATTTGTTTCTGATTCGTGATACCCATGCGCTGGAATTTCTATAAGCTATGGAGATTAATTGGACCAGGAACACTGGTTGGTTTAATTACCTACCTCTATATATCTAGAAATGTTAAAACACAGGTGTAATATGTGGCAAGAACATTTGAATTCCAGAAAATAGCCTAAGTGTACATTAACGACAGAGAGAACCTAATGCAGACAGCAGTTAACAGCAAGTAATTTTTCAAAATAATTAAGGTTCTTCGATTCAGACACATGTTTCAAATAAATGATTAATTGGAAATTCGCCCCACTTCACAGGTCTGAAGGATGTGATCCAGAGGAAAAACAAGGTTACTTCCAATACACTGTGAAGAATATTCTTCATAAACCAACGTTTACACATTCAGTGAACATGTCGCTCTTTGGATGTGACGTAAACGTACCAGTCATAAAGTATATGGAACATATATCTGATGCACACAAGCAATTGTTTCCAAAGTAAGCTTTTTATCAATCACAATTTCTATATTTTGACCTCTAGTTTCTTTTTTTTTTTTTTTTTTTGGATATTTTATCTTTATTGTACAAATTACAAGGCAATAAAAATTGATAGAAACTATAAATAACAAAAAGACCTCTAGTTTCTTGTTTTTGGAATTAGAATGATCAAAGACACTGCTTCGGAAATGTCGCTTGTTCCTTTTTGTGATTCTTTTGAGTACGAAAAGACAATTAACAGTCTTAAATCATGTTTATGTTTCATCTTATTACTATTTAAAATAAAGAAATGGGATAATTTTTCACTTCTAGTAAACTGTGTTTTATTTGTACTTTTACTTATACACTAAGTGGCAAATGTTTTGTATTCAAAACATTCTCATTTAATCATTCTATCATTAGCATGTCGATAACATTTAACATCTCAACCGAATCACATTTCTAACAGTGAAGTTATTGACTTTGCAAAAGTTGGTTTATTAGTGTTTGTTTCATGATACGAACATTACTTTATGTTAGACATACCTGGGATCTTGATTTATACTGCATTCAACACTTTTATTTCCCAATATTTCTCCGGAGTTCACAATTGTTTTGTGTCGTATGTACATTGTATATGCTCTGTTCTTTGTAAATTATGCGCTCATGTGTACATTGTAAGAGTACGTCGTGTCGTTATTATCTGTGTTAAGTGTCTATGTATTTGCATGTAATTCATGCTTTTCTTGTTTTTCTTGTGTTTTTATGGCGGGAAAATATATAACCAATGCGTTAGAGGGAAGAAGAAAGAGAATTAAAATGGAAGTTAAAGGAAAACTTTATGTATAGGTATTTATTATGCCCCCTTTCAAAAATTTGAAAGCAGGACTGATCAGTTTGGAATGTTATGATATACACGAATTGTGATACTCAATTTCTGTAGATTCTGTATATCTTTCCATATCTGTTTAGATAGGTATTATGTTTTGGATCTTTATGTCGTGACTTTTCATTAAAATGGGTCTTCTGTTTTTCTTAATCTTTCAACATTTGCTACTCCCATGGACTCACATTGCATGTTGATTCCGATACTCTCTAAACATTTAGATAGTAAATTATCGTGTTAATGTTTTTCAAAGATTTAACGTCTTCAAGTATTGTATTACATTCTAGTTTTTCTCAGACGTATTATTCTGGCATTGGTTTCTACGTGACAGCATTGAATGGTTTGGAAGAAATAATGGGCGAGACGTATTGGGAGTTCATTGAACATGTCCATGGAAAACAGTTCCAAACAGGTTCAGACGTTTATTTATAAACAATTATTACTCAACGTATTGTATAAATGTTAATTCATAATTTGTTTTGCTGTTTTACAAAAAAAGTTGGATATTTGCTATGATTAATAATTTTAGTCATAGTGCGTACTGTTGACCGGTCAACATGTTCGAATGACACACGTATTTGGCAATCCGGAACGTGATATAACATATTATGTGCTTTTATCGTTCTTTTATAAAAGTGTATTTGTTCAGAAAGTGTTTTTAAACATACAGGTCATGTGTTTGTTGGCTATGCCATTCATGTGAGCAGGGATCATAATTAGTAAAGACTTAAGAGCAAAAGTCTAAGAATTTCACGAACATCCCTATTGCATCGTCCCTTTGTGTTGTTTGTTTCGTTAGTATATTTTCTAAACCACGTGTGTGCCAGTTCTAAGATGGACATGTAGATCCTACATTATATACTTACCTTTAGAGTTCTGTGTGGGATTTTCGTGGACAACATTGGCCTTTCTTCCAAAGGTCTGGAGATCGTTTTTTCAAGCTGTTGACTCGCTACCAGCACACTGCTATCAAAAAAGCAATACATTGGCACTATTAACAGGCTTATAATACACTAATCAAAATTTGATAAGGATCACTTGCGATATTGCTTGTAGTGATTGCTTTTTAATTGTTACACATTACGTTTGAAAAAATGGTCATTTAAGAACCATATGCTAGTGCAAAAAAAATGAAAGAAAATGATGGTTAACACCGAAGCATACCTGTTGTAAATCTGTATGTACAGACTATTCAAACATTGAGTAAGTGATCCTCATCAATTTTTGAGTATTTCATTAATCCGAGTGGCCATAAAGTCTGCTGTTACCAGCCATTGCGATGTTTTATTTTAGCGGCATCTAACTACACACCCAAACATGGTGACCACATTGGTTGGAACTTGACGGAAATCAGACAATTAACCCCTTAGACGGCGAAGCTTGGAATCTAAGAAACATATAATCGATCTCTCCACCTTGTTAATTCATTTCTGTATTTAAATATGTAGTTCTTTGAAACATAGAAGAATAAATATTATTCTCAAATAAAAAGGTCGTATTTTTTTACGGGTCACGTTATCACATGGTAACATTATGCAGATCAAGACGTGAAAACATTTGACACTCACTTAGCTTTGGCAGTATCTTGAATCGTATATCAGCCATCCCTTTAAGAGAGACTAGTCTAGTCTAGCATGTTGCACTCAACGGCTGTCCTGATTTTGCAGAATCTTTAACTGACTTTGTATCAATATCAAAACTCTATTACCAACTACTTTTAAAATCTATTGACACTTAACATACACCAAGGGACCCACAAACGTCCTCCAATTCAGTAAAAATCTGTTTCAATTAATGACCGAGTTATCTACGAACTATTATGAAAGCTCAAATTTCTTCAATATTCTCAACACGCTTTTCAGCCATTTTTAACAGTGGTTACTAATGGCCCTCTTTAAATGAAGATCGGTCTATTTTGTGTTAAACTAAATATTCATGGATATACCATTGTGAATGTATTTAGTATAGTTATCCAGACGTATCAATATCAATAAAAAACGTGCATATTATTTTTGTGCTATAGTTAGAGCGTACAGAGTCACATTACTATATTATATAGAACGTCCTCGTATATTTGTTTTTGTTATTTTCTCGGCATAGCCATCCATACGTATTTCTGACATAAGCGTAATGGTATCATATCAGACATATAAAGGCATAGGTGACCAAGAGTTAGATAATTGCGTCGCGCGTGCTGAATTATCTAAAACACGCAGTGACTAATTCAAAACACATCATTTTAGTGAGGATAAAAAAGACATACAATTGAAACGTACAAGTTTTCTGTCAATCCCGTATCGGTTGTAACCTTATTGAGAATAATAATTACTTCCGGGGGCATTTTCTCACATTTCTTTTCATGAAAAAAGTATAAATTACAGACGATTTCCTCCTCCGGAGAAACCCGGATATTGTGCTATAAATAGAATTCATAATTTGGTTAAACGTGAAGTCGCATAAGGATATTTTACGATCATGGCGAACGTAAGCGAAACCGTAAGTGACTGTTTAATTTTTCTTTAAACTTCATTTTTACATTCAATTCTAAATAAAAAAAACTTAAAATTCATTCAAGTTATACGCGATTTAAACAAAAATATTTCTTCATCACAGTAACTGCTAGCGGCCAGATCGTATCTTACTTTGATACGATCACTCGTGCATCAAACATGTAGATATTTACTACACTTTTGTATATTCCCAACGGTAAATGTTTCAATACGTACAATGTACAGTTTAAAAAATATATTTATGAATGAATTAAGCAAGTTAATTACATAAATGCATTGATAGAAATGTTCCATACAAACAATTTTAATTGAAGTTAATCAACAAATTCCATATTGGCTCTTCATCAGAGTCATTGCTGTCCTGTAGTACTTGGTTATTTATTCGACTGATCATGTTTTGTTTCCTCACATTCTTCAACAATGAAGTGAAATACTAACAGCTTGTGTTGATATACATCAATGATCATTTCTATACATGCATTACTACCATTGCCATTGATCTTATGTTTAAATGTATACTGTGAGAACTCATGGATTATAAAGTCTTATGTATAGAAATACGCAATTTATGTGTTTTAACGAGTTTTAGTCACGTTAAACAGTTTCTGTCGCGTATTTTATACCTACTGAAAGATAAAAAACTATGTAACAATAAAAAAAATTAAAACAATTCTGCGAGACACTAAAATCACAACTATAAACATTATACAACGACGCATTTATATGTACATGTATATGAGCTATACTTTTCCCGATAATTTCCATCACCCATACGAAAATATACCTTTCTGTCTTTATTTTTCTGTATGCTTACTGTATGTTTTATGAACGAATCTTTCTACATTTATTATGTTATATGTATTCAGCTGTAAACCATGTAATATAATATAAAATAAACGAAACCATGCGGTTTCACCAAAAAAAAAAAGTGTAACAATAAAATTACACAATGATTTTACCCCCCCCCCCCCCCCGCCAAATATATTTAACGCAGTTAAAATTTTGAATCGCCCCCTGAAAATTTGGTAATTAGTTATATTTGAGACGACCCCCTGTCAGTCTGTATGCAGATTCTGTAACTACGAGACATAAAGTTTTGGGAAGTTTTATAGTTTTGATATATATCAAACTGTGTAAGATCAGTATAATTTGGTGGAGATCATTTTGGATTCAGATAAGTAAATCTAATTAACTTCATGATAGTCTTCTTTATTGAAGACGTTTACAAGTGCAACGCATTATGTGATTATATTAATGAATCATCGAATGCATTTCTTGTGCAGCATCATTTGTAAGCGAAAGTATATCAACATTGCTGCAGATATGCTGTATTCTTAAAATAGCCTGGTAAAGTTCAGTTTGTATCAGGGGTGGGTGGGAGATGCTTGTTGTCAATAATTGTTTATTTATTTACTCCATTGACCGTATTTTGTTTCGTTATGTTTATCAACAATGAGTATGTTTCAACGAGCATATTAGTTAAGTTAAACAGTTTCTGTCGCGTATTTTATACTATGATGTAAAACTATTCAAAATATGTAACAATGAAATGATTATGGGATAGTCTAAACCTAATTTAAACAACTGTATTTTTGTATTAAGCTTGTTCATGGCACAATGAGTTTACCCCCCTCAAAGAAACAACAAAAGCTTCGCGTGCTATAAATATGACTACATGACTACTCAATTAGATGTTTATTTTTCTCAAACTTGATTTTAGCGAGTATACTATTATTAGTTACCTACCACAAATGCCTCAATGAAATCTGCATTATTGAAGTAAACTTGAACAGTTTGTTGGTTTTGTATAAAATATTGCAAAAAAATCACCATAAAATAGCATAGCAGACAAAAATAGTGTTGAAATTTGAATTTTGCTTTAAATATGTACATTGTATTTTGTGATTGTTGAACAGCGTATCGTGTATAAACGTGAACGAGGGTAATTTGATATCATAATACAATGTAGCAATTAATAAATGGTCTCTAGACATGCTAAACATTTAAGCTTTTCGGATGTAGATGTCTACATGGCGTTGAAGAGTACTACGATGATGTTGAAGTTGAAAATTAAAGATCTTTTTTACATAGAAAGATGTGTTATCCGCGAAACTGACTTTTACTTGCAATAAAAACATTCGGATTTTTTTCTTTTTTAATCACAAAGCACAGTATTTTCAATGATATTGCAAAAAATAAGAAAAAGCATCTGGTTACATTTTTACGAGATGTGGCTAAAGAAAGGCATTATGTACACATTGTTTTAGAGAAAATAAAATATATTGTATTTTACTATCACTTTATCTATTGTTCTGTGATGCTCAATTTAAAAAGCCAATGGGCCTTTATTACTTGCGTACTTGAAAGACTGGGTTACGAGGTCACTTAAGTGCCGATTGAATTTTATTGCAGCCCCACTACCGATGTAACCCTATAGGAAATCACCCCATACATTAATTCACGATAAAACATGGCTGGTTATTCCATATTACCGATCCGATATAGACCATGTATTATATTAACACTGGCTAATAACTACTTTGTAAATTCTTAAAGCGAGTTCGATTATAAAAAGAGCGTAAATACGAAAAACAATGTATTGATTCGAAATAATAATAATCCCATATTTTATAAGTCGATTACGCACGTGCAGTCGTATAGCCGCGGAACTTGAATTAAAGCACCTGTGCCACGCCCACACGTGATTGAATGCTTATGCTGATGAGGTCTGGCTAATATTTTTAACGGATTGAACATGGGAACTAATCTATTACTCGGAGTGAAAACTGAACTTATGTACACGTTAGAGTGCATATTTCGGTGTTCTTCGTTAATAAGAATGCCACAGTCTCTTTCGCTCCCTTTAGCTTTCATTTTTACGAAGAACACCCAAATATGAATTCTAAACGTCTTAGCGCTCTGCATGCGCGGTGTGTGCTTAGTCGTGCTTCGAGACTATGAAGTTAGAACGCCAGTTTCAAAAGAAAGCCATTTTTCTCATGTGTACAAGTTTATTCTAGTTGGGTTTTTTTTTGGGGGGGGGGGGGGTATATAGTATAATGTCTATTGCTTGTTTGGGTAATCCTGGCCATTTGATTGGCTAATGGTGATGACTTAATCTATCAATAGTTGATAGGTAAGTAAATCATACAGGCATTGCTCTGTGATGTTAACCTAGATAAGTTGGTGTGTGGCATAAGATCTGAAATGCTATTTGAAGTTCAATTTGGTTGTATCATAGCAGATTATGGTGAATTTGTTAACATTCAGGGTTTATTCTATTTGATTGATGTAGGGTATGATATTACCATGTGCTTGTGAACTATGTACATACATTTATTCAAATGCTCATGATTGTCATTATAATGTATATTACTCATATCATATAGATATTTTATACTCTCCATAATGGAGGATTGAATAAAGTATACAATCAATATCCTTTATGAAAAAAGCAACTTCATACAAAAAGCATTATTATATATATTATAATTCGTCTACCTATAAAGTTTTGTTATAGGTTTTCTTGTTAAAATAATTGCGTAAGAAAGTAGGGCAATCACAAAGAAGTGTAATATAATATCATTTCATGGAAAATGCGTTAAATATAGTCGACGTGCTGCATAACTTTGGTCCGTTAAAACTTAAAACCACGCATAAATCATGCGGAATAATGTTTACAAATCAATCTGAAATAGAAAGATACAAGCAAAGACATATAGCTTATAAAAACATTCAATGTACAAGGAAACAATGTTTGAACAACTTGCAAATAAGGATATTCTCGTATTGTGTTAACCTTGTTCTGGTGTACATGGCAGGGCATTTTCTTAACTATAGTTTAAAGATTATTTTCTGATATTTTATGCACCGTGTATCACGTATTGCCAAAACCGAAACCGAAATAAATGTATATATCAAACAGTTGTGGGTTACTGTATATTTATATCAGTTGAATTTATCAAAAAGAACAATCGAAAATAAAAATCAAAGCACTTGTAGCCTAAGCACGAATATCCGCATGAAGTGCACAATTTATAAAACGACACTTAATCTAACTCACTCGCTATAAGTAGGCTGAGATATGCATGCATGTAGACGCTGTCACAATCTGATTAAAGTCATGTCCTCAAACCCGCTACACTTGCAGTAAGGAAGATCAAGTACTTAAGTCAGATTGGCGCTTCTATAATTATTGCGAAGTTATAAAGTCATGTATTGTGATTTTAAGATGTAGAATGCGTTGTTCGTGTGTTTATGACCTTCCTCGGACCACAGGAGTTAGAAATAGTCTCCATATAAGGCCAAGAGGCCCACAAAACATAGTCCGAGCCTCGTTTTTAGATCTGTAAATATAAAATATTTCAATGTCCTGTGATCAGACTGACTTGAAAAATAAAAAAAACTTACCAAAATCACTTCATAGGTTCAGCTTCAGCTAAAATATTCATTTGTAGTTAATGAAATGAAAATAAAACACCTGGAAGTTTCATAACATTCCTGGAGCCAATTTTTACCATTTTTTGTGTGATGAAATTTTTTATAAACATCGTACTCAGTAACTTACAGGGTAGTAGAGGGTCTGTAAAATGAATGGGGTCTACGTACGTCATACGCCGGTTGCTTGCAATGTGGATGACACCACATGTCAGTAGTAAAATGCTGTGGTACTCACCTGAAAATCATCTAGTGTCTATGATCTGTTTTCCTCTTAATTTCCTTTTTTCCTTTTTTCAAGATGGCGGAGGGAGAAGATGGTGCATATGATCTAACAGACAATGCCCTGGTCGGAGATCGTAAGTTTTATTATACAGCCAATATTCATTTTATCGAAATCGCTTATATCGATATCCCACTTATATCGATATCCCGGCTATATCGATGTCCCACTTATATCGAAACCTCGCTTATATCGATATACCGTTTAAATCGATATTCCACTTACATCGATATTTCGCTTATTTCGAAATTTCGATAATATCGAAAAAAAGATGAAGTTCCGAATTTTATCCTTTTTACATATAGAAAATGTACGTATTTCAAATTCGTTGTTCTCGACTTTTTATACGTCGAAGTAGATTTTCGGTCCAAAACAAAGATGTTCAATCGAAATGTTAGTACTTATGTCCTTCAACTTTGACCAGGAAGTTATTAAGTTTTTTATTTTATTTTTCTTCTTCATTGTTCTGTTATTTTGTAACTGTTCCATTTGTCGTGATATTTAAACATTGGTTGTCAATTTGATAGTAAAATGATACCCGCAAGAAATGAAGTGTATCCTGTTCTACATATAGTACTTTATCTCGAATGTATCCGCGTTTTAACTGATTAGAACTTTGGAATGTTTTTTGGGGGTGTGTGTTTTCTTTCAAAATAATCTTTGAAACAAATCAGGCTTTTATCTATTCTACACTTAAAGATATTTCGGTGTTTTATTTTTACATTTGATAGCCTGTAGAATACATTTTAAATTTTATCATGTCGCTGTGATCGATTGACTAAGTAGTGTCTCACATACGAGTGAGATACAAAAAGCTTTTTCCCCTAATGCTATCTTGACTAAGATTGATTGTACGCAGCAAATTTTGGATATGTCTTGAATAATATTACATAGACGATATATAGTAGTCGTTTCGGGTCGCGATGGCAAGTACTAGACGTTGGTAACTTGGTAAACACCATGTTGGTCTCATTGTCTCGAGCCTTTGGGCAAGAAAACACGTCTTTGGGGGACTTTCAGTTCGTTGTTTTCAAAAGTCGGTCTTGTATATCTTAAGAATAAAATCAGACTTGAATGCTTTCCAGAGCTTTCATATGATTTTAAATCCCCAGTCTCAATTGAAATGAACAGGCTTGTGAATAGAAATCCTGACTTAGTCCTACATAGTTTAACAAAGTCTCACATTGGCGTGCGTCTAAAACCTGTCGTAGCTGGTTATTTAAGGAAAGCAAATGAGGACTTCAGTTTCAAGTTGTTTTGCTCCTATTTTTTAAATATGTTCTGAATAATTTAAACATTTCTTTCTTTCAGAAATTACCAAAAGTCATTATATTCCAGCAGCAGAGAGAACACATTGCCAGAACAAGCAATGTGGAGTGGTATTCGGATACCAGCATTTACGTAGACCTCACCATTGCCATAGGTATTTTCTAATTAAGCTTCATTCATAATCCATATCACTACATTCTCTTCAAATGTGTTTGTCGCCTGATCCTTAACTTCTTTTTGTTGTTCCTGTCCCGTATTTGCTATGTTTTCTCCATTTCTAACTCAGTGTCTTTCAATCTATACCTTGTTCCGGCACATAAACATTTATATTCAAGCAATGGTAAGACTTTGCTCCGAGCACCAGTTTCCGTTTCATGGTCAATTGCTTATCAGTTGAATTATTCTATTTATCAAAGCTTTATTGATTGGTCAGAAAGGAATAAGAGTTTACAAACATAATAATACAGATATTGAAACGCTGGTAGCGTTCAATAGAAATGTATGAAATGCGTATTACATTTTGTAATTTCAAACGTAACTCGTCTTGCGGTGAAACGGTGGCCAAGTATTTTAGATCGGGTAGTTCCAGCTTTGGTTTCTGTTTAACACATCGTAATTTTCTTCGCCAAAAGAAAATCTAAATCGTGAAAATAAAATACGTGTTCGTGTTGAAAATGCATCAGTTTTAGTTTGTTTTCAAAATCGGCAATAGTTAACACCCGTGGAGAAAATAGCGCATGGCTATAGATTAGATAAGATTACATTTTGTTCGAATGTGTGAAGTGAATTCAATCCTTTTGACTGCAAAGACGCGACAGCTTATGAGTCATACATAATTTATTCATAAACAGAAAGCATTTACTGGCAACAGATTCAACATCATGATAATATCATACATATAATTTTGCTAATCATTGAGTTTATCTGATACATCACGACGTGTGGCCACGTGTGCAGCCAAAAGTGTTTCATGCAATAGTTTTTTTGCAATATTTCGGAACACTGAATTGTGAATTATCGTCACCACATGTTAACATCGGTCTGTTTTTCGCCCATTCTACATAAAATGCAAATTCATTTGGCGTAAAATCAAATAATCTATATATTGGGATATTTGTTCCCAATCAAAAATTGATCGGTGTCCACACAAAAATTAAGCGATTATTAGCTTCTTCTCGATTTTTTTATCGAGTTTGCCTCCTTATGCAACTTGAATAAGTTGTTATCTTTACTTTTAGATGTGGGGAAATATTTTGTCGGCCATGTTTGAAATACAGACGTAAGTTAAACGTCATGGCACAACCGGATCCCCTCGGTGTTCCAAGAAAGGTAGGTGATAGGTAACTAGCTGGATCATAATGTATAAACTTGGGATGACATAAAACTTTGTTTTAAGAATTGTTCTGATTTGATAAAACATATGATATTCACCTCTTTATAGACAATCGTAAGAAGTCGGGCATTTCCGGATATTCCCGTCACCGAGAAAACACCTCGTATAAAAGTGTAGGGTAACAAAGTTTGGTCATGTAGTTTCCGGTACTGGTCAAGCAGTACTTTTTCAATACAAAGCACTCGTTTTCAAGAATCATTCTTAACATGGCTGACTTTCGAACATGTTTATCGTTCGCGATTGATACAATGGACATCAAGTTCCCATTGAAAGAGGAACAGGTTGTTTCTATGGTTTGATTCGCAGACTTAGCCATCACGGAAAGTAACCCGTAGACAACAACAACATGGAGCCCTGTCAATATGTCCGAAACGTTTTCTTTTGACAAACGCCTATGAGTTCCGATTGCTATACAGGGCGCTGCAATTCATCTGTTGATCTATGTGTATGTCTAACTTCTTAGATCTAGTTTGCTCCCTAAATTTAAATAAATTCGACTGGAAGGATAAACAAGGACATTTTCCACAGAGCTATACGTCTTCTATTTTAGGTATGTTTGGATTGCTTCGGAGAACGGATAGAAAGTGTTGGTTGTACCAAACGCTCTCATACAGAATCGTTTAAATTATTACGTCATCAAGCACGTAATGAATCACGTCATATAGAATGCGACCTCGTGCTCGAATCAAAACACGGAACGATTCAACCAAGATTCTGGAAAGAACAGTCAGTAATGCTTTCCTTCTAAGTTCATTGCTTTCCTTGATTGCCCTGTATCCCCCAGAAGCAACTGTTCCCATACAAATGGGGGACTTCAGGCGGCTTTACCTAGGCGGGGGACTAATAAGATTATTCCCCCATAATTCCTGTTGTAATGGTTTCTAAAAGGGGGTTATAACTGATCCTTCTTCCCCGTTGCCAGTTAAAATATAAAAAAAACACCCCCAAGTCAGGAATTGCTTCCTGAGGACCTGGTCCCGAGGTCATAAAACCTGAGAACGGTCTCAAATCTCAACCTCATTCTCAAAGCATTATGTTTGAAAAGATAGAGCTGTTTTTTGTTTAAATACAAATTCAGACCAATTATGCTGTCAGAATAATGTATCAATAATAATGATAATATTGTCTTATCATAATTAACTTAGAAACATTTACGTACAAGATCATGAGATTTGAGCTTGGAGATCAATCTCAAGTTTTATAAGCTCGGACTCTGGTGTGTGTTTGTTTCTTACAACGAGGCTACTTCTATTTGAACGTGTTTATGAATATATTATCCTATCAGTAATATCATTAAGATTTCGGCTCAGCATGTCATTATGTAAGATGAGCAATCGTTTGGTTCAATAAGTCATGTCCAGTCTTCTTTAGATTTATGACGTAATTTCCGCCACGGTGTTCTTTTGTTTTTTGTAATACTTCAGAGTTTACTTCATACTCAATAAATATAAGAAACTTGATTCTAAACATGATTTGCAGCGTGTACATTTCATGTTTATGAATTTACTTAATATATCATTTACATACTGATACATTTTGCAGATTCAAAGTGGATATCTTAAAAGAATGTCTTCGTTTGTTAGCGGGCTTTCAAAAAAGTCTTGGTACATTGGAAGGTATGATGACTTTGGGAGAATTCAGAAAATATGTCAAATTTCCTGAATGGCAAAAGTCTACATTTTGGAGTGTGAGTTTTTGTTTTGTAACAAATTTTTATCTGCTCTGTAATGCTTTACAGTGCAACCTCTCCAAATCAATACCCTTTGTGAGTAGCAAAATTATGTTGTTGTTGTAGTTGAGAGGGGGTTCTCTAGAGAGGTTAAATTAATAGTTAAATCGTGCAGTGGGGAAAATTATGCTATAGCTGAAGGGAGGTTGTTGCTCAAGAGAGGACCACTCTTGAGAGGTTGTACTGTAGTGCCATCAAGTTTGTTTATGGCGCGTTATACTAGAATACCTTTCTTCCAGTTCCAAAACCATCATCGTCCTCTCATCAGAAACTCTAAAAACAATACGAAGTATTGTCTGTGCCGATGATTTCTCAATTTGATAACGTTTACGGCATTGACTGGCTTTCTCCGACTGTAACCTCAGTTCGCCAATACGTTCTTTTTCATAATAAGTCTACAGTTGACCCGTTTAATTTACGTTTACTACAACTGTACTCACAATTAGCTCACAGTTGTTAACGTTATCAACACATATTCCTACGTTTTCAACAAAAATTGAGAATTTTTTGAACTTGTAAAAAAATTTCCTCATTAATTATGTTTGCATTCGCTTCAATGCGATTTTTAGTTTTTTTTACACACCTTACACGTCACATTACGTTTGTTTACAAACATTTTTAGGTATAAGCTATATTTTTACAATAATATTTATCATGTAAATGTACGTATATTTCAATAATTTCGTATTGCATTTTTTTCCAGCTGGAACGGGATATGGTAACGTGTAGGCTTTGTGACGGAAAATTGGGACACCGAAAAAAGATACGAAATTGTCGCGTATGTGGTATAAGTTTGTGCAAATCGTGCTCACACAAAGAGCTGTTACTATACGTTGAAAATGGCAATCGAACAGGGAAGAACACCAATGCTAAATTGTCAATTATCAAAATTATCGGGGTTTGTATATTTTGTATGTAAGATTATGTACTTATGGGCCCTGTATTATGTACATGTACTTAAAAGTTCATATGAACCCCGGCAAACCTTTTGTGTTGCTCTTACTTAGTATATTTAGGAAGGACTAAACTATCTGTACATTTTAGTTGTTCCGACCATGTATGTATGTACCGCTTCATAAGTTATTTCAATGGGAACTTGATGCCCATTTTATCAACCGCGAATGAGAAAAACACTGAAAGTCTGTAATTCTGAGAATGATCATCCTTGATAGCAAGTGCCTAGTGGTGAAAAAGTAGTGACCGGAAACCGCGTAACTGAAATGTTTAGCACTACACTCATGTACGAGGCGTATTTCTCAGTTACGGAAATGTCCGAGTATTTAGCATTGCTAGAGCCTATGACTAGAGCATTGCTAGATTCTTCTTTATAATTATCTAGCATTCATTATCAATGCTATTGTTTCAGTCACCGGAGAAAGAACCGGATGTCTAAGTCATGTTGTATTATTTCAGTCCCCGGAGAAAGAACCGGATGTATCCATCATGTTATATTATTTCAGTCCCCGGAGAAAGAACCGGATGTATCCGTCATGTTATACTGTTGTTCTGATTGTAAAGACGAGATTACACAGAAACAAATCAAGGATGAAGAATGGTATTGTCAGAAACCAAAACCACCTGATTTGGAATCTGAAATGGTTCGCTTGGACAGTAAATTTAGAAACCTGACTGAGATTATCAACATTAATATTGAAAAAGTAATTATGTAGTGATAGTTTATGACTGTAATTGTACTTATGTGATGTATAATACACGATGTATTGTTATTTTGCCCCCGAAGAATGAGGCATATAGAAAGTAGCACCGTCCGAGTTTCGCTTCCGCTCTGTAACTTTATCACTCCTTCATGGATTTCTGATTTACTTGGCAGAAATATTCAAAGTGATGAGAGGATGTGTCGCGCCCTAGACCCAGGACGGTACCTCCAAGGTCAAGGTCACACTTAGAGGTAAAAGGTACTGGGGGTCTATTTTTCCGTTTCCGCTGTGTAACTTCATCACCCCTTCGTGGATTTCAAATTTACTTGTATTGGAAAGCGAAGCTTTTCCATAGTGATCATACTGGTCAATGGCTTATGTATGCATGCTGATTGCTGAGGCTGCTCTACCTCGTATTGTTTGGAAGGAAAGCACACCTTCTTGGACACTTCTTAACTCAACATTACTACACAATATTTAAACTCCGTCTGGTATTTCAACGCTAACTGGTGTGAGCGAGTGGAAATGTCTACGGCCGCAACTGTAATTATATTACTTTTAATAATTTCAGCTATCTGCTTTACTAGACGGCAATGATCCTGTAAAGGAACCTGTTCTAAATGAAGAAAATAATAATGATAAAGAGGGCACTGAAGAATCAGGAAAACTGGAAGCTAGTGGTGAAGTCAATTTACATAATTTGAAGGTACATGACATCCTTACTTGTTCTGCATTGTCCTTAGTATGTAAAATCAAACCAATGAACAAAGACCTCCCTTGTATGACTGTGGACTTTTTGACAGACAGATGACCATTATTCAGAAGTATTTTGTTCTAATGATTCAAAGATGGTTTTTAACAGAATGGCCTTTATTTACAAACAGGGTGGTCTATATTCAGAGGCGGCCACTGACACTGGCTTGACTGTATATTTGTGCTTGTATTTAATATTTAATTATTCCGAACATTCTTATCCGTAATTTTCATCATATTTTTTTTACCAAAAAACAGAGCTTGGAAATGTTTCGATATGGGATATAATTAGTTTTTCCATGTTGGAAAGTACCTGGTGCAAGCATATGTATTTAACTCCTGTGAACAATCGATAATCGATATACACAATCGATAATCGATATACACAATCGATAATCGATATACAGTAGATCCATTCTAATCGGAACATGTTTGGACTAACAAAATTGTTCGGATTGGAAGTTTTTTTAACATCAAATACGCATAAAAATTGGGACCAGCTGACGTGTTCGGTTTAGAGAGGATTCCGGATAAGAAAGGTTCGGATAAGGGAGGTTTGACTATACTCATCAATGAAATCAAAAATGTATATACAGTGCAACCTCTCCGAAGCAACATCCTTTGTAACTAGCAAATTAATGTTGTTGAAGGGAGGTTGTTGCTCTAGAGAGGTTAAATCAATGGTTGAATCATGCAGTGGGGAAAAACATACTGTTGTTGAAGGGAGGTTGTTGCTCAAGAGAGGGCCGCTCTGGAGAGGTTGTACTGTATATATATTAACCATTCTTTATATGGGAAATGCTTAGTAAATGTGTATGTCTTATACAAACAGGATGAAATAAGTCATGAACTAGAATCCTTCTTGGCAATGTATGATGAACTGAAGGCTGTGTTTAGTTCTTGTGAGAAACCACGTGGGACGCATCTTCAAGTGGCGTATAACTATTTCAAGGTAAATGAATTGCTCTATTAACTAGAACTGTTTTTGTATCTAAAAAAAAAACCCTCACAGCTACGAGTGTCTGTAATTTGTATATATTATTTAAATGGATTTCAAAAATATTTTGCAAATATGCTTAAACATATTGTAATTTCGTTTACCGAGTTATTTGTATTGTAGAAGCAATTTTGAAACAAATATTATGGCCTCTTTCTAGAAATTTTATGAATGGCCCTCGTACTGTCTGTTATTTGGCAGAATCGCTGACCCGACTTCAAACTAAATATCACACAAGAAGCGGCATAAAATGGAACACAACTTGTACACATTGTACTAGTGGCCGATACAGGGTCATCATGGCCCTCTTGTCTTCATTTATACAGTGTATGTGCATTTGCTTTCTTCATATTCAGGCCAAAAAAGATTTCTACTTCGAGACTAAATCACATCTAGCAAAAATGGCGAAAGATTTTCTGCAATAAAATTCTGATGACGTAATCACTTCATGAGTAACACGCACCATTCGAATTATCTCAGTGTTGATCCTTAAAGAGTTGTTCAATGTTCTCAACCTGCAGAAATCACCAAATTCCCGAATTACACCAAAAAGATGCGGAATGAAAAGTATTACATTTTGTGTTGTTAAAAATAGCAAATGTTCGCATTGTAATTGTTTTTTGTTGTTGTTTTTTGGTGTGCAAAAATACATTGGCTTTCTGATATATTGTTGTTTTTCGTGTTTTTACCAAAACTGAGTCTGTGTGGACTAAGAGCGAACACCCAGATACGGAACAAGGTTAATATATTCAAATACACACATATTCTAAATTCCATCTGCCACACAGTCACCTGAAACAGCCCCTGTGACTAGACAGTTATGATCAGGAACAGGCGCATGTTCTGGCCCCGAGGTTATATAACTTGAGATATATCTCCGATCTCAATCCTCATATCTGACCTTTACCTGTTTCTACGTTTACTTCGATCAGCCAATAATGTTATTGGATTTAAGCTCGGAGACTGTTTTCAGGTTTAATAACCTAGGGGCCTGGCTTGACCTTTAAGAATATTTTTTCTTAAATTCCTAGAAATTCAAGCCTAGCAATTTTATTTTTGTATCTGATAATTAATTAAACCATTGAACTGAACGTATCCAGCAGTGTATTATGGGATATAATTCATCAGACAAGCCACTCCTTCCACGTACTCGTATGTGGTCTAGAAACCAATTCGAACATGCGAAATAAATATTTGATTACATTTGATCCGAACGTACGAAGGGTTATCAAAAATGCATCGACTTTTGTAATATCTTTGGAAAGGTAGCATTTAAAATAATGAAACTTAATCTTTATATTCATTCTATTTTCTGCATTCAAAGGTCATTCTTGTTTAACTTAATATTGTTAAAATTCAAATTCTGAAATTCGACATTTTTTCTGTTTGTATAGCCTATTTAAAGATAACTCTATATAAATATGCATTTAATATCATCCTAAGACCAAGAATCTAATAAAATATTAAAGATTTTTTTTTCAACCTACGGAGAATTTTGCACCAATTTACCATACCACTACGTTCAAATTATCTCCCTTATTAAAAACCACAAAATGTGATTCTGACTTTATTTTCCTGTTTTTCTGCCTCAAATCATTACATTAACATCTTTACTAATATCCCTATCTAAAAGTCAAACTTTTATTTAGCTGATTATAATAATAAAAACGATATTATGAAAAGATGTGTCTGAGGACCGTGGGAAAATTTATTTTGGATTCAAAAGTCAGTTCGAGTTGCTTCCCTTAGATATTAAGATAATAGGAACAAGAATAAGGAATGTTTGTCCACGAACCCTACACACTAAATTAGGTAATTTATCTCTAATTGTTGGTGTTATTTATTTTTTAAGAATATTATTTAAGTAGAAGTATATATAATGCTATAAAATGATTAAATTTAGTGAGAAAGTGTGTCTAATGTGCTCGGATATTCTGAATACATAAATGTCTATGAAGTATCAAATTTAAATATTTCTTCCTGTATATAAGCATGGCTACACATTGTTTGTGTCTGTTAAGTCTACAATAAAAACATATTTTTATAAATTATGTCTGTGACTGCCAGGGGCGTAGATTGCCCTATACTAATGTGTAGGCATCACCTTATGTGTAGTTTCACCTTAGATTGCCGGATTGCAGTTCTGTATGTACATTGTTTAAGCTCTGGGTACTCTGTTGGTCCATTCTTCCAGCCTCTAACCATTCATTTTTATTGTTTTTTCGCATTGTTATTTTTGTAAGGAAAATAGTAGGCCCGTGTCTACAGTACCTATAGGAAGTTACACCAGTGACTGACAAACGGTTTGGACAAGAAAAGTAAAAGACAAGAGTGCCAACAGTGAGAAAACTCTGAACCGGAGGTAGCTCTTAATGCAAGGAGTAGCAACAGTTATATGGTTTTATCAGAAAACGAAAATTAAAACACGCACGTGATTTTTTCCTAGTTTGGATAACTTTGTCACGTCACTAGGTCACGTGGATGCCCTACCACTGACAAATTAACTTGTAAACTTGCCTCGGCGTGTCTCAGCGCGTGGCTACGACGTTGTTCGCATTAATGCAACACCCAGTATAGAAATAAAAAAACAAACGACGAAGCCTCTCCCAAAACAGCAACCCTCAGTGTGTATTCTTAACAAAACTGTTGAACTAACACCTATATGTTCTCGGTATTATTACTTATCTGCGGGTAATTGCCTTTATCTAATGCTCGTTGATATGCAATTAAATGTTCATGGATATTTAATTGTTTATTTGATTATCATTGAAGGAAAGGAACTAAAATGAATCCCACCTGTAGATTAGTGATAATACTCAAAAAGGAAGGGACAATTTTGTTACGTACACATAACAATAGGTATATATATATGTATGATTAGTCGTTCATTCCTTATTCATCCACGATCAGTATCAATCCTTAGATGGCAGTAAATAAGATAGAAATGAATTCAAGCGAATCCGCGATTTATCCAATTGGAAACTTTACTCCGTCATTATTTCTTGTTGTTGGAACTTCATGTCCGAATTTAATCCTCGGACTTGCAATTAACGGCATACTGCTATTTGGATTACATCAAAGCAGAGGTTACCGACAACAAGAAGTTTGTTTTTTATTCATATTCGTGACAACTTCAGATGTGTTCAACGCGATCTTTGGTCCAGTATCAACGTTACTGCGACGATTTGATAAGCAAGATGCCTTTGGCTACTTCTACCTTGTCCAATGCTTCGATGACTTATTCAAAGTAATGAGTAGCTTGTTTCAATCGGCTGTCCAACTCCACCGCATTCTTCAGTATTTAAGCCCAGTTCTTGCAACCAAATGCTTTAACAGGAACTCTTTGATATTCATAGTACCAGGTAAGAGAAATATTTTTATTAGAAATAATTATAAAGATAAATCACTATGTATTATGGTTATCAAATGCTTATAATATTGTTAAAATTCAGAGTCTGAAATTCGTTATTTTTCTGTTTGTATAGCTTATTTAAAGATAATTCTATATAGATATGAAAATAATATCATCCTAAGACAAAGAATTTAAGAAATATTGAAGAAATTATTTTCAGATTACGGAGAATTTTGCACCAAATTGCCATACCACTACGTTCAAATTATCTCCCTTATTAAAAACCACAAAATGTGCTTCTGACTTTATCTTCCAGTTTTTCTGCCTCAAATCATTAACTTAACATCCTTACTAATATCCCTATCTAAAAGTCAAACATTTATTTAACTGATTATAAACACTAAAACGATATTGAGCAAAGATGTGTCTGAGGACCGTGGGAAAATTTATTTTGAATTCAAAAGTCAGTTCGAGTTGTTTCCCTTAGATATTAAGGTAATGGGAACAAGAATAACCCTACACACTATACTATATTGGACAATTTATCTCTAATTGTTGGCGTTATTTAATTGTTTAAGAATATTATTTAAGTAGAAATATATAAGGCTGTAAAATGATTCATTTTAGTGAGAAACTACATCTAATGTACTAGAATATTCTGAACACGTAAACTGTCTATAACAACATATTTTTATGGTAGAATTAACAGACACAATAAAAAGGTAGCCATGCTTATATTATAAGAAGAAAAAGGTAGATTTGAAACCTTATAAATTATGACTGTGTCATTCAGGGGCGTAGCTTGTCTTATAGTAATGTGTAGGCATCTTTCTAAGGGGGCACCTTTTCACCATAGACTTGCAGCATTTTCCGTTGTGCTATAGCTTAAAATATGTTTATATGAAGTTATTGCAGTTCAGCCTGTACATTGTTTAAGCTCTGGGTACTGTGATGGCCCATTCTTCCAGCCCATATCCATTTATTTTTATTGCGTTTTTCGCACTGTTATTTTTTGTTAGAAAAGGTGTAGACACGTGCCTACAGAAGCTACGCCTGTGATAAACAATATTTGCTATTAAAAACAGAAGATCGTCTCGCGAGATCCATTTTGGAGGAGCGATATTCATGGTACATGTGTCGGTATATGAGATGTGCACAATAAGGAAGAACAATAATATGATGTGTTTTTCGCCAGTCGGAACATTTCTACAATTTCTATACCTCCATCAAACTTCGGAACAGACTTGATATTATGTACTTACTAGGTACAGCCGAAATCTGACGCAGTCTCTACACAGTAAACTGCTGTCGTCCGTCTCGCCTCTCTTGGTAGAGATTGGATCAAATAGCGTAGTTAGTCGATATGTTCCGATTGGTACATTCTCAGGTCATATTCAGTCCGTGATAAAATTATTTTGTGATAAAAAAATCATGTATGTATCTTTACATTTTCAGGTTTATTGGGGCTTTCGTGTTTTGTTGCTATATTGCCATACATAACACTGGATAATGTTCTAGATTTTGAGAATCATCAGAAAATCCACAATTCAGTCTGGTTCCGCGCCATCTACTCTGTATCTACAGCGGGTTTCATTTCCGTATTCTCAGTAATACTTCTTCTAATACTGATTCAACGCTTATTTAAAAGACAATGTTCTGTAAGACTACATAAAGACGTTGTACAAGAGATCTACACTGTATCGTCAAATCCCCGAAAACAAACGAAGTCCCTCAGAACCAAAGGTCCTAAATTTTCAGTAGGGTACAAACCATCTGCCTTACATCATAGTTCAGATTGCTTCGAAACAAATTTGTCAGAAAGCACACCAGATCTGCGTCATTATATGTTCCTGAATGCAGCAAAGAAAACACAACATCGGTACATGGCAACCGACATGGAAGCCCATCCTAAAATACACGAACTTCAACATAGCATCAACAGGACAAAGAGAAGAAACATGCACAAAGACATGGATCCAACTACAAGTGAAAGCACTAATAATCATCTGTTTGGAGGTTCAGGTGATGACTGGTTATCATCGAAAACTAAGAAGACAATGATGGTAAAAAAGAAAAGACTTTTGAAGAGGTGGTCACAAGTAATTCGGTACCGCTTTTCAAACTTGGTGGTACCAATCAATAATACGTCTGCTGGGGAGAAACGTAATGGTGAAAAAATAAAGGAAGTGAGGAAGCCTCACACAATGCTTGCCTCGCCTCGTCAAGAGAGAAATCCCGTGGTACGTACCAAACTTTCTCTGCCCGGGTACAAAATAGTTCGCAAAAATGGACGTCATGAGAGACACCACTGGTCACTTACTAAACAGAGATCTCTCAGCTTTGGAAACGAATCTGAGAAGATTAATTTCTTGCCCTCAGGGATATGTGTAAAGTCAGTCCAAGTCAGACTTAGAAAGATCCTATTAATAGTACTGTTCGTGTCAGCTATATTTCTCAGTGGAATCCACAACATTACATATATCTTTGAAACCATGGTTTCACCTCGTGTAGAATTCCTTTCGATCTTGTTCAGTAATTTTATGTGTGTCATTAACCCAGTGTATAATATTTTGCTTTGTGAAAAGGTTTTGAAAATTTACGACATACAAAGACCAATGGAAAAGCAAAAAGGATGATACGGTATGCATATGGCAATTTTCGGCGCAAATGAAAGAAATGTTGAGCGCGGATGACAGCAATGTCCAGCACACAGGGCATTCTCGGGCATTTCCGTAACTGAGAAATACTTTGCTTTAGACAAACGCCGAGGAGTTCCGATTGACTTATATATATATGCAATGTAAGCATTTACACAGGGACTCTATATTCCATAATTTGCACGACGCATTTTGTATTCAATTGTAAATAACTGTGTAGTTTTAAAAAGTTTTAAAAAAAATAAAATGTTTTATCTGAAATACCAAATTACGCATGAGCCCAACATTTTCGAAAAGCAGATATGATATGATTCAAGTTAAATAAATGTGGGAAAATAGTGAAGACAAATCTAAGTTGATTAACATCTATTTATTTCAACAAATTCTCCCATCAACTTTATTATAGTGGGACAAACAAAAAAAACAATTTTCATAGTAACGATCAATTTAAATGTATTATGTACAATATTATTTTGATATATCGCATTTAACTTTTATTTTGGTTTAATAATAATATTGTCTATTTTTCCTACAAATGTAGTGCGATTTTATTAAACTGTCACTTCCCTGCAACAACATCATGAATTGTTCCATCTGCACAATTTAATTATAGATTTAACCTATCTAGAGCAACAACATCTCAACTAGAACATCATATTGCTGCTCCCAAAGGGTGTTGCTTTGGAGAGGTTGTACTGTACATTCAGTAACCGATTAAAAAAAAATATCGTATAATAATAATTATGCAGAAGTTATCGAAGCTAAAAATAAATGTTTGCATCGACCGTGAAATTATTCAGCTTTGACGGGTTAATAAAATCGCACAGTTACTACAGTAATAATAAAACAGAACAAATGAAGTAGTTTTTGCTCTAAAATTCACTGATCAAAGGGGAATAATTGTTAGAAAAGAAAATACAAAAATATGTGTTAAAGAGTAGTCTCCCTTCGTTTCATTATCTACTAGATGCGTTAATTTATCGATTGCGATACTAACATAGCATTTGAGAAAAAAAACAGATACATCTGTATATTCACACTATTTAGTTGAGACCTATTTTCTTGTGCGGTGTTCCTTTCAACCAAGCTGTTATGGGGTCCAATGACGGGTTTCAGCTTGATGATAACATAGGAACGTGAAAAATCACCTCCTAACAATGTACCATATGTCCATTCTGTTTATATGATGTCAGACATTTTTATGACAAATTCAAAGCTAAAAGATATTGAAGAAGCCATCCATAAAAAGTACTCGTTTGCGTTAACCCTACCCAGCGAATTTTCAGTGGGTAGGTAGGTAGGTATGTAGGAATTTTTTTTTCGATTTAATTTTTATATTGAACCCAAAATACATGTCAGAATGCTATTTGTTTATTTTTTTTAAAAATATCCCGAGAGGCCAAAATAGTGGGGCAGGGGCCTTTTCGACGAGTAGGTAGCGTTACAGAAAACCATTTTTTTAAGGATGGCATCTCAGAAACATATAAAAAGTATGAACAAATGAACAGAATGCATCTCAAGATTGTATGAAGTGTAAATTTTGTTCTTTAAGCACAAGCACATGTTGAAACATTCAATAAATTATGTACATTTGTTTTAAAAGAATTTGTCACAATTGTCTGTCTCAATGTTTGGTCAAATTTCGTTATTTAGAAATCACGTTCGTTTTTATATAAACTAGGAGAAATTTTGCCTAAATTTTACAAAATATTCATAAAGTTTGCCTAAATTTTACAAAATATTCATAAATTTTGCCTAAATTTTGTATGCATTTTACATGAAATTTTACAAAATATTCTACATTAATCTTTGTGATCTTTTTTCACTTAATACTAAAAGACTAATGGATATAGATATCGTCCAAATCTGGAGGTGTTTCAAAACAGGTAAAAAGCCTTTGATATAGATGCTTGTATTGCAAATTCCATTATTGTAGGTAACTTTATCAAAGAGGAAGTATCCACAAAGGTATGACATATATAAATTGGTTCCCGTTCCATGATGCAGTGCACCAAACAGGCAAGTCAGCGGGAACCAGTTTATGACAGATACAAAGTGTGCATATATTATATAACTTTATCAAAATCAACAATCAATGTTTTATATAGAAATACAAAAATACACATTTCAAATTCAACATATATCATATCTATACATATAATTTAAAATTATTTATAATACAGAACCGAGTGTTCGTTATAAAAATGTGTTCATATAATATCATACTTATATATTTATAATATTATAAAATACCTCTTAAAAAGTATTAAAGTATTGAACGAAAGCAGCTAAGCTGTATGCCACATTATGCATTTAATGTTCTTGTCTACTCTAAACCATACTTTTAGTTTGTACACATGTACAATGTTGTAAAACAGTTAGAAATGAACATACCTAGAAGTTTTTAGTATAATCCTTAAGTATTGTTTAATGTAAGTCAATGTAATGTTGGTTTAGTGTTTATAATGAAATATAATTGACTTTTTTATCATTTCTTTGCTAAAGCATCTTATATTTAACATAAATACAACTATCATTGTACAAATTGTAAAACCTGTATTAATGCATCTATGTAGAACAGAACCAGAAGAAACAGGAATCCTGTTGTTGTATAAAATGAAGTGTAAGTTTTTATTGTCACATCTTGCCAACATTAAATAACGCAACAGAAGCATAATGACAAAGGTATACCAAATATCGAGGCCCTGGAATAACTGACAGGCAGACAGACAGACAGACAAAACTACACTAGGTTTTACAACAAAACATACATATGATAACATTAAAAAATTTAAGCAGAAAATTCTCAATTTGAAAAAAAAATATAACAAGAAAGGCATATCAACAAATATGTGTTAGCACTTAAAATGCAAAAACTGACATAACGCATGCCATAAAACAAAACTCATCTATATACATTAATATATTAATCTGATATATACATCTACTGTCTATTACAAACTTTGTTCACTTCTTGGCACAGGTCTAGTTGTTGTTCTTATATTCCAACACATAGTTGTAAAAAAAAATTCGAAGAAAAAAATACTATTTATTTATTTATCTGTGGTTTAACGGGCCATTCGACAACTATGGTCAATTCAGAATTGCCCAGGATACACGAGAACTAGGCATTTGTATTTCTACTCCTTATTTCAAACTGTTACTAGTACACTTGGTTTTTTTATGAGAACCGGTGCACACATCGCCCGTTGCCTGTGGTTTTCTAGACACAGTACTTGGCTTGGTACTTGATATGGGGGCACTGAAAAAGTATCTCTGAGAGATTAAAAAAGCCAAGATTCAATCCCACGACCTTTTGTTCAATAGTTCAGCGCGTAACTACTAGATCACCGAGCATCCAAGGAAATAAGACAAAGCTAATACAATTTTCTGTAGTTAAATAAAGACAAATTTTGAATTCAAAGATATTTTTACTGGCCACACTATATCTAAAAACAATGATACTGGAATCGAACATTTCTGGAAACATAGACAAAATAAGACAAAACACAAGGCTGTCATGTCAGAGCACATATATACGCACGTAACTGCTAATATTTATTTATTATTAGAAGTATAAAAAGATCTTATTTTATCAAAAGGTAAAACAAGAGGTGTTTGTCAAACAGGTCACCCCCTAAAAGCCAACTGGAGAGTAACTGGGACCTCGGGGAGAAATTTTTTTCAGACAGTTTTATCCTGTGTTACCGAATCTAAGGACGGTAGGCCAAATCGATCTTTAGGTATTAGCAGATATATTTTTGTGTTGAATGTCACAGTGACCTTGACCTTTTACCTACTGACTTTAAAATCAATAGGAGCCATCTACAAGCTTGAGGACTTTAAGTCAAATCGTTCTATAGGTACTGGTCGGACGAGGTTTTTGTGATGAAGGTCACTGTGACCTTGACCTTTGACGTAATAACCTCAGGATCAATAGGGGTCATCTAATTGTAATGTCCAACCTCCTAATCAATTATGAGTATCCTAGGTCAAACCGCTCTCTAGATATTGGTTGGACAAGAATTGGTTTCGGACCGACATTTGCAAAGCAATATCCCAAAGTCTTTGAAGGGGGGGGGGCATAATTATCCCCATGATTTAATATGAATTTAATAACTTGCAACCAGAACCACAAAAAGTGCTGAAGTAAGCGTATTTTACATGTAAACAAGAGATGGAATATATTGAAATATTAGATTTTGTCTACAAAGACTGCTGTGCTATGGTCTGATAGTATCTAATATATAAGAAAGTACAGTACGTAGTAAATATCACACAGAAGTTAATATCACTGGGTAGGCAAAAAAGTGTATACATAAATCATATGAAATATATATATATATTAAGTACTGAACAAGAAAACAAATTGAGATTTTAAAACATGTAACAAATATCTATACACAGACCCTAATAACATATCTCTTACTGTGCAACATTTATAATTTTATATACATGAAGTTAACACGTCATATGTGACCCAGTTGTTGGCATATACCACAAAATGTTGCCTTTTTTCGCATTTTAATAATTCTTCAAAATAATTCATCAGAACTACCAACTGAATGTGGGAAATGATTTAAAAAATCAATATATTCCCAGAAAAATACATGGTCAAGCCAAGACCTTTTTATGAGCACGTCTGCGTGACATTTATTAAAAGGACATTTGGCAGCATTTTAACCTTACTTGTTTGTTATTGTCAACTCCATTTTTTGTAATAAAAAAATAACTTTAACTTACAACACAGAACAAAATTGTTTCCTGAACATTTTTTAACAATTTTCACATAATGCTATTTTTTGGCATCTTTTTAATTTTAACCTGAAATTGTGTCATACATGAAAGATTAATGACTAATGCGATTCTGAACGCTTTCTGGAAACTTAAGGGCCCCACTAGCTGTTTGAATTCAGTAATACAGAACAATCTAAAATGATAGTAAAATAAAATAAACATATTTGCTCTGAAACAATAATTACATAATGCCTTTCTTTAGCCACATCTCATGAAAACGATGTCAGATGTTTTTTCTTATCTTTTGCAATATCAATATCATTCAAAAAACAGTGTGCTACATTTCTATAAGAACTATAAGAAAAATTCGGAATGTATTTATTACAAGTAATAATAGAAGTCAGTTTCACTGATAAGACATATTTCTAGGTAAAATAAGACTTACTTTAATTCAGCTTAAATGGGGCTTTAACAACAAATGGCCCTGGTAAATATGCTCATATTACGAAGATAAATGGACTCAAACAAAATCTTTTAGCAGAATCAATTCATACTTGATTTTACCAAGCACTGCCATTAAAGTAATCTCCCTTTGTGACATCAACGTTCCCTTTGAATCAGTTTTCATCTGGTGCACGACAAGATGGTACGGGAACCAGTTCAATAGACGTATAAACTAAATTGGTTCCCATTCCATGTTGTAGCACACTGTCAGACAACGGGAACCAGTTTTACGTGTAGACATTTAAAGTTATTTCGATTGTCTCCCTTTATCGAAGACACGTCGAGGTACCAGCTAGGTCGCAGTACGATGTTCGTATTTCCTTCATCGATATATTATCATAAGGGAATGTAAACAAACACAAAGTTACATATATTCTGTACACTATTTATGTACATGACGTCACAGATTCGTTGCAAACACAAATCACAGATTCAACTTCCGGTCTTCACGATTCCCACGCATGCGCACTGACTCGTAATCGTCTTAAGAATCTCTTCGACCGGAAGTCTCAACAAAGTTCCGAATATATTTAAAAAAACAGTCAAGAGACACTGAAAATATGTCATGTGATGTATCTAAACTCATTGACATGGAGTTCGTTAAAATGCAAATAATCACATCCGGGTATTAATGACGTCATATATGTTAAGTCACTATAAAACCTATCCATATACGTACCGTCTAAATAAACGTCTGCATAAAATTTGAAAAAAAAATACCAAATGAATAAAATAAGTTATCCATTATGATAAACATGTAATAGAACGTATTGAAGCATGCTAATGTTCACTTGAAAGTGACGTACACATTTTGATCAGTGATCCATCGAATATTTCACATTTGCAATAAACTTCGAAATTCACTCAAGATGTTTTAATGACCGTGACGATCTTTATTCCGGTGAAGTCGTCAGTGTCCATTACCATTCGTGTCTTCAAAAAATATTCTGCCTGAAAATAAAAAAGGGATATCGGTTAGAATGATAAAAGGACTGTAGGGAGCAGAAGGGACCCAAGAGATGATGTTGTATTTAAGGCCCGTAAAAAGCAAGCTCAGATTTGGGGACTAACTTTAGATTTTGTCTTACAACTGGAGAGATTATTGGGGGGGGCTCTTTTTCTTGCGGATATATTATTATTAATTATTAAAAGTATCAGCTATAAAACTGTTACGGTATGAACGCTCTATGTAAGTAAGTAAATTTATTTAACAAAAGGCCTCCAGCCCATTTACATTTTACAAATATACAATTTTTTAAATAAAGCATACATATATTGACAGATTTATTGAATTACAACAGTAATGGTGTGTAATTTATGTAATATCTATATGTCAGTATATTATCTAGTCTACTTATAAAATGATAATTTAGCAACTGGTTACTCCTACTCTCTGTTTTGTTATTCACGTATTTATGTTAAAGGGGCATACCCTACAACTGACAAACATTCTGTGAAAGTGTAAAAATGTGTTAGATGTATATGTAAAACAATATATAATGGATAATTGCAAGAAGAACTTGAGTCATAAAATGACTAGTTAAGGTACTAGCCGCAAAAATCATAGCTATGAATAATAAATCACTTCCACCTAAAAATTGTACAACAAATTCCAAAGAGTTTCCGATCTTTTATGGAAACTAATCTTTTTTGTGATTTTATTTTTAATTGGATGAATTTTTGGCTGAAACTTTCTTTGTCGGCTTTTTTCTTTACAAGCTTCTTATTTATCATCATTTTGCCTTGATTCTAGATGCACCAAGTTGTAGGGTATGCCCCTTTAACTTCCACGTCGTGTGTTTATTATAAGTACATATTTATATATTTGTACATGTGAATGATGATTAGCCAAAGCTCAAGCCATGTAACAAAGTTTTATGTTCTATTCAGTGTTATCATGTTGCTATTCATGCACTGAATGATCTCCATTTTCTATATGAGCACTGTTAACGATAGTGTTACATAAGATGTTGCACCACGTGGTCTAACAAGGAGACAAGGACGCTACATTAAGCGTGATGTCGGCTGTTTTATAACATGACAAAATGTTTGAACCACTCGCGATTATGTTGAAGTACAAGGTTATTAAACATGTAAATTGGTTAAATTACAGAACAAATAGCAGACTGTCCAACAACGCAATAATGTACGCAGATAATTATTTAGTTTGTTTTTTAACGGCTCATTCCACAGCTATGGCCTTTTTTAGGGTCGCCCGAGAGAGAGAGAGAGAGAGAGAGAGAGAGAGGGGGGGGGGAGGGGGAGGGCGATACAGGGGAGACGGGTAGTTATATCTGTACTTTTATTTCGAAAAGTTGTTTCCTGGTCCTTAATCGTGCCATGTGTAAAACATCGATACACGCCTCGCCGTTTCTTGCGATTTTCTTAAGGATATATCTGTCAGTTAACACAATTTTACTATTAAACATAAATGCATATAAACGTATACAGAGATTTTTTTAATTTTGCATGATCATAACATTTGGTAATAGAAATTTTAACTGAAAAAATGGGAGTCGTGATACTCAATATCGAGTAATCTGCCCTTGAAAGTGACCATTTTGCTTATTTTAGGTCATTTCAAGGGCAGATCACTCATACATAAATCTTAAATACCATGATTTTACTTTTGGATTATGTTTTTCGTTTTATTCTTGGTCAAAATACAAATTCATGCAATTCCATTAAACATTTTTGTTACCTTTTTTCAGTTGAAGTTAAGAGACTGAAAATTCTTTGAAAAGTAGGCAAATATTTAAGCATTGGCATTGGTTTGGATAAAGAAGAAAAAAATACAAAATAACTAATTAGTCATTACCAATTCTTGAAATTTTTGGGAGATTACATAAAAAGAAAAAGGCTACATAAAAAGGAAAATAAACAAGGCCTTGTTTTCGTATATTGTGAATTATCTGCCCTTTAATGACATAAAAAACGTAAAATATAAAAAATATTGCTGAAAAAAGTTTTTTTGTCATTTGTCAGTGTTGGCGGAAACATGGTATTTTTCCCAAACGTACGTGATAGCAACTCTGTTCAAATCTGCCGTATTCTGATCAAACATCACGTCACCGGATTAATTCATATTTCAACATCGTCTTGTAATCTGACGCATCAATTAAGTCATCGTTTGATGCAGTAATTAATTTCAGATCAAATTTGATCATGTTCAATTAATAGATTTCTTTCGTTTAGCTAACCCCGTACTTATTACACATTCAATTAATCCGTCATACAAAATCATTTAAACATATTTAATACGTCAGACCCCCGTCAAGTAATCAGCTAATTAAAATATTCATAATTAGCATTCAACTGTATCACAATGACGGTATTGATGTTCCTAAATAGCTTATTATCAATGCATCCCTAACTTTCAAAAGTACATTGACGTAATTTGAATACACTCTATTGTTCACATAGACTCTGTCTTAAGATATTGTCAATGAACAAATTATATATTTTATTGTAGTAAGGATACATCAACCGTGGTCGAGTGGTTAGGGTGTCCGCCTTCGGTGCAGGAGACCGAAGATTCGAACCCCAGTGGAGACTGGATTAGAACTGATGCGGTCGGATGGTGAGCCGCCAGCTAGTTAAATAATAGTAACCGTAGGCCCATCTCAGACAGGCACCTGGCAAGAAGAGAAGGGATTCGTGAAGTACTGTGTACACACAAGAGCTGAGGTGCCTCATAAGCCAATTTGCCTGACCCTTTCAAAATGCTTAGGCGTAAAACAATTGATTCTGGTTATCCGATCTACCCTAAGTTGTCTCGCGGCCTTTGACTTTTTATTAGGCCTAAGGAACGGTTCATCCACTGTCTCACTTTTTGTACCTTTCCGCAGGCTTTCAAGAACCAAAGACAGGGCTTTTTTCCTTCTATAACAGAGGCCGGAATTGGGTGACTTCCCAATTACAAAAAAGGCTGTTTTTCCCAATTTGAAGCAAGAAATTTGCAAAAATACAATGATATTCTAACTCAGTTGTCTAACCTTCTCAAAATTTGGCCAAATATCGCGCTTGAATTTCCCAAAATGAAAGGCTAAGGCCTTTTGTAAAATTTTGGAAAAAAGGCTCTGAATTTAAGAAAGCCCTGACCTATATATCCTATCTTTAATGAGCAGGTAACCAGAAACAAACAATTCATTATACTTCAGTACATGAAATGCGCAATGAATTGAAAACAGTTAATATACTACATTTGTATTCATATCTTCTTCCTCCCACGATGCACGTCGATGTCATTGAAATATCAAATAAATACCAGGATTAAAAGTGAACGTTTTTGCACACGTTTTGTACATGTTGATAAAAGCAACTTATTGAAGCGGTGTTGTCTGGAAGAACAAGTTCACAGTAGGTAAAGTAACACACGCGGACAGACATACACATAGGTCAATGACCTTATTTGTTTTCTTTCTCGTTTTATTGAAGAGTTCCTGTCATAACTATAGGGTCTTGGTCAGTGGACTATTTCTATAAAATAAACAGAACAGTAAAATAGAACTCCATGAAATACGAAATTCCCTGAAAATTGGACAATTTTTCAAGTACAATTTTTTTTAAAATTCATCCAAAAAAATCTGAAAACGGGAATTCTTAGAAAAGCGAACGTTTGGCCCAGTCCGGAGGGATTTTCAGGGGGTTACAGTACACGTATTTGTATGTTCGAGGATTTTAATGTTTCAAACCTTAAAGCCGAATTAGTACAAGACAGTGCAACGCTCAGAGCTAGAACTAACGAACGCCCAAAGCTCAACCTTTTGAGCAAAGCGGAAAGGCAATGAAGGGTATGACCTGCCGCGACCGGGAATCAGTGGACCACGACCGCGGACTCCACTGTGCTTGAGGTTACTTGGAAACATCTGAACTACCAGCACAATCAGTCATCGTAGCACACTCCGTGGAATCCACGTGACAATAAAGATTTGAATTGAGTACAAATAGTGACAATACGACAACTGACATGTCGAGGGTTCAGCGCAACACTGTCGTAACTTTTTCTTATTTCAATATGAATTACGACACTGCTGTGCTGAACCCTCGTTGTGATGTCAAGACATTACAGTAATTTTCAGGCATAATTTTTGACAAACGACGCATACGCGCGGGTAAGTGTATTTGCACAAGTACAGATTGTTCACTCTTTCACAGAAGACCCTAAATAGCACTCATCTTGTGATGTGTTATCGTATGAAATCGTATGACAGACGAGGCGTTAATAGTGTAACTTACAAGTAATTACCTATCTGCGTGTCTGTACACTGTTAAATATGTGCACATGGTATAAAGTTTTAAAACCCTGAGTGCATTACTAGCAGTTTAAAATGGTTACATTTTATTTGTATCATAACGAGATATGCTCTTTCTCCCTTTATCTCTTTTGTTCAACGGCCCATTCGTAAGCTAAGTGCATTTCAGAGACAGGGGGAGAGAAGATGCAGAAGAACCGGGCTTTTATATTCCTACTCTTTTCGAATAGTTTTTCCTGGATCTTTATCGTGCCCGGCGTAGGCTAAAGCAATGATACACGCCTCGCCCGGTTCCTGTGATATTCTTAACACAGAACATGAACTTGACTCGGTAGTAGAATTGGAACACTAAAAAAGCGGTCCTGAAATACTGAAAGGCGTAGCTGAGGTTCGAACGCACGACCTTAGTTTTGTAGTCAATCGCGTTGCCACTAGACCACCGATCAGGCCCATTTTGTCCCTATATAAGCTCCTCTGACATATCAACCCTTATAATAAGTCCGAACATCAATGACCAAGTCATTATTGAAGTATCCTATTATCAGTAATGCTCACAGTCGGATTTTAAACAAGCTTCTAATCGGATTTATCGATGAATAAACGCCCATATTCAAAAATGATGACAAAGTCACGAAGCGGGCGAGAAATTGCACACGTAACAGTGAAGCGGCGATCACGACATTACGGAACGCTTCAATTGATTTCTATCGCGCATTTTTTAATTCGTTATGTCAAGAACTTATATACACACATAAGTCCTCGGTTATGTATGAAACAGACAAAGCAAATTGCAATGCAGATTTGTCATTCGTTTAGAGCAATAACCAATTTGTCGTGCGAAAGCATCAATTTTTACGACACCACATCAGATGTCAGATTAAACTAGATGTGGTTTTAAAACACAATGCCCCCTGAATATTACTTTTGACCTTCTGACCTGAAAATACACAGGTCCTGTATAAGCTGTCAGGAGGAATCAACATATGAAGTTTGATGACTGTAGGTGGAAGCATTTTGATTTTATAGGCTAGGTTAAAGTTTGGTACAAACAAACAGACAGAAAGGCCAAAAAACAATACGCTCCCGATCTATCGATATGGAGACATAAAAACATATAATTATACTAAATATTACCAAGATAAAATATCTAAACAAATTATTGCCTATAAAAACAACATACTACTAATTAGTATGAAGAAGATACGCATGAATAAAAAACTAGATTATTAGATACGCGTTTCCGCGTGATAAGGCGGCCATCTTTGATGATCGATCCATTCGATAGTGTTCTGTGTTCTTCGATGAAACAATAAACAATTTTGATGATAACAAACCGTCTACAATACGACTATAATTTCATCCGAATGTCAATAATGTGACATTTATGACATGTAGTGTGACAGAGATTACATTTTTGCAAAAGTAAATACTCTCTCCCGAGGAATACTTGCACATGATAAGAAACTTCTGTTTAACCGTAGAATTAATTAAACTAAAACACAATACAACGACACGTCGGCTTTTCCAATCATCATATTTTTTGATAATTTTACTAGACTTGACGATAGTGCCAGGTCACAAAATACGCCCGTCTGCAAGGGCCATAACCCAGAAGTGCCAGGGCCGATTGGGCTGGTTATCGACCTTGACCGAGAGCTCATGGCGATAAACAGTCCGACCAAGTTTGGTGAGGGAGGATTCGAATAAAACTGTTTGAATTAGAGCGCGGACATCGCCGCCCGTCCCCCGTCTGTCGTGGGTGTTCCCATATTACGACCGTTTATCTCCACTGTCTCTAGGACAGTCCTGAAAATAACCAAAGCTGTCGAAAGACTATTAAACAAGAAATAGACATAAACTGTTTGGAAGGTCACTCAAGTTCATGAAAGGCCCAAAACTCAGTTCAGCAATATGATGTTTTTCCTTATACTCAACCAGCTCAGAAATTGCGTTTACGTAATTAAAATTTGTTCTTATTACTTACTTACTTAATTAATTAAAACACACGAATTGATTTAATTAGATTTACGTTTGCTAGTTGATAGAAAATCGACATCGACAATGAGCATGTCAAGCGTATTAGAATGCATTTTATGACGCTAACTCATCCGATTGAAACATAAATCTTTGTTAATTACGTCAATACCTCTTAAAGGAAATATGTATTTAACACCAAAGAAAAAATAAATTAGCTTTGTCATCATTATGTACAAAATTTACCGAGAAAATGATTTTAAAGTACAGTATAAACTGCGTTAGCGGTCACCTCCGAATAGTGGCCACCCTGTGAATAAGAACCGTTCTTTTAAATATACCGTCGTCATCTTTTTAGAACAATATGACCTCCGAATAAAGGTCATCTGTCAAGAAAGGCCACATCATGTCTTTCCCAAGGGTGGCCTTTGTTCACAAGTTTTGACTGTAATAATGAGTATAAAATTAACATGCAACCACAGGCAGTTTTTTTGTTTAATGCAATTTTCAACATTATTTCAGTTATATCGTGGCGGGCAGTTTAAATCCTAACCAGCTTCCCTGGACTTCATTTAGGCCTTTACCAGTACTGACAACATTCTATCCGCAAGCTACCCCACATAATTCCGAGGTGGATGACAATTTAACATATGATGTAATATCTTCAGTTAAATTTGTCACAGACGGTGTGAGCCTCGCCCAGGCTTCTAACACGCAACCTATTGACCAGTAGACACTCTAACCATTGAGCTAACAGGACAGAATTATCACAGGAATGTACAAGCAAAGAAATGAAACAAAAGGAAAGAGATACTGTATTTTCATTTATTTTCGTTGGGCTCAATTTTCGTGGTTTTTACTAAAACGGCTATTTCATGGGGACATAAATTCGTGGATTTTGATTTTTGAAAAAAAACCTTATCTATGCATTCAAATTCGTGGGGATTTGATTTTGTGAATGAGCCGACCCACGAAATGCACGAAATTAAATCCCCAACGAAAATTAAAGATTCCACAGTAGTTCATTCATGAATATTTCACGAATGCTGTACATCAATTCATCACCCAAAAGTCATATACAAAATCAGCCATTCAAACAAACAATGAAGTTTTAACTACATATATTTATACTATCAGCGAAAAATACACATAAAAAACAGGCCCATCATTTATAAGCTATAACAAATATAGACAAACCGACTACGATTTAGTGTTCGTTTGATTTATTAACATAACAAATTTCTCTTTTCTGAAATCAACAAATAGCGTAAAATAAATCATAAAACTAGGAACGGTGTACAGTTTTGGACATAAGGCACGAATAACAATGAAAATTCGGAATTTGAAGTTGAGAAAGTTGAAATAATAATGAACAAGAAATGTTAGTTCAATTCAAACGCAGTGATGTATTCCATGGCCGATGGAATCACGGAACTATTTTCTTTTACAACGACAATGTACCGACCCTGTGCAGTTAAATTTCTGTGAATATTTTGTGCTGGTTTTGTTACATGGTCCGCATTAGTTTGGTCAGAGACACTATACCATGTAGTGTCCTTGGCTGGGCTAGGACGTAAACGGAAGTACTATTCGGTTACGATTTTTTATTACTTCGAGGCCCGATTTTACTATGCCTTTTTATACATGATTATACTATTGTTGACTAGTAAGCCATTGAATATGATGTGTTATCCACTGGCAGAATGCCATATTGACCTGATTCTATTTTTAGATTGGGAAATTCCGAAATTAACTGAAAAAGAAGCTTCTATACACAAGCAAATGGTTTTATTTCTGCAACATGGAACGGGAACCAGTTTAATGGTTATGTAAAAATAGGTAGTATGTGTAATGACTTGACAATCACAATATAGATGACAAAATATGATAAATGTTCTAATCTTTTAAAACAATCAATGGTGTAATATCAGAATGTAATAAATCGTCGTTTTATTCGTTTACAGACAACATCTGACCATGTTTTATCTGATTGTCCGGTCTTTGTATTAAGTCTAGCTCAATATATGATAACATGACTTCAGGCTTTATGGCATCACAGGCTCGTTATGAAATCATTTGTTCTCATCAAGTCTACAGTGTCACAAGTATTTGCTTTCATTAGGCCAAAGATAATGTTTGTTTCTGGTTACATTCTCAATAAAAATAGGAAAGGTAGGTGAAAAAAAAGAAAGTGGATGTATCGCTCCTCGGGGATAATACTGTGGAATCCTTAATTTTCGTTGGGGATTTAATTTCGTGGGTCGGCTCATCCACGAAATCAAATCCCCACGAATTTAAATGCAGAGGTAAGGCATTTTTTAAATATATCAAAATCCACGAATTTATGTCCCCACGAAATAGCCATTTTAGTAAAAACCACGAAAATTGAGCTCAACGAAAATAGACGAAAATGCAGTATAAAGTCTAGGATCGCAGGGAAAATATGATAGGTCGGCTGACCAGAAACAAACCTATTTTGCGCTTTATTGAAGTTTCTGATACTAAATCATTTGTCATTCTTATCATATAATGGCTTTCATTCCTTTGATATATTCCAAGCTGATGGTCATGTAAGATAGTTCGCATTTTTCTTGACCATTCCTTTGTATTAAATCGATATTCATAAATAATGAATACCCTGACACAAATGGTGTTGTCCAGTTATACGGATATACAACAATACTTAATAAGTATCGTATATAAGATTACTGTGGATCTACTGAGAATCTGACGAAATAATATATACAGTTCAGCCTGTGTGAGCGGCCACCTCGGAATAAATGTCTACATGTGAATAAAGGCCATTCTTTAAAAATCCTCAATAGTTATTTAGTGTACAGTATTGTTGCTATACGAGGTGTAGTGACTAGACTAGTTTTATATGTATATATAGTTAAACCTGTGAACAAAGGTCACACATTTGACCTTTTTTGCCACGTGACCTTTTTTGCCACGTGTCCTTTTTTTGCCACGTGTCCTTTTTTGCCACGTGACCTTTTTTGCCACGTGTCTTTTTTGCCACGTGACCTTTTTTGCCACGTGTCCTTTTTTGCCACGTAACCTTTTTTGCCACGTGAGCTTTTTTGCCACGTGTCCTTTATTTGGAGGTAATTTGTTCTACAATCTCTCAAAAGCAATACCCTTTGGTAGTAGCAAAATTATGTTGTTGTCGAGAGGGTGTTGCTCTAGAGTTGAATTTATAGTTAAAGCATGCTGTTGGAAACCCATGCTGTTGTCAAAGGGAGTTTGTTGCTCAAAACAGGGCCGCTCTGTGGAGGTTGTGCTGTAGTAGTGTGTGACCAATGAGCGCTGTCTTGTCGGGGTATCAAATTGGTGCCGATCTGTGATATGAAATTCTCCCATGATACAATCTAATCACATGGTGAACAAGAGTTTGCCTTGTGATCCAATCAAAAGTGATGATTAAGTTTACAGTATATCGCCAAAGGAAAACAATTGAAAATCATTGAAATAAGATCTCATCGCTTGCGTCATGATGTTTCAAATCTCAAATTTCGTGAACTTGTACCAAGCATCGCCACCTTTTAACAAGGGGGACCACGAAATAACAACTTCTCGTTTACTTGCAAACGAAATTTGCGTCATAATAAAAACATACTGCAGTTCATTGGTTAGTTTTACACTAAAAATTTCGCATGACGTCATACGACGTAAGCGAATGTTTTAACATGTGTCAATTGCAGTTAAACACCATGATCGCTTGTACCAACACTGTACAACAAACGCTTTTCATTCATTTCGCCAAACACTTCAAATAAAGTACGTTAGAATGACTCAAGTGTTAAATCGTTGTCGTCTATTTTTTCATTGCAAAAGCAACGCGATTGTTGTTAAATAACATCTGTTTACGGCTTTCCAAACATTTCCTTAGAACAGAGGACATTTTACAATAAAGAAAAACAACAACAAATGAGCGAACATGGTGTTTCCTTACTTCTTTGCTGTTTTAGGGCGTTATTTACGATCGAAAGGACAAGGACAAATTTATGTTAGGCGTAAAACTTTGTATGTTTATGGTTTACATGCTCATTAAAAATAAGGTGTTTAAGAAGGAAATTTTATTTTGTTGTGTTTTTTTTTTGAAAGCGAACGGAATGGTAAAACAGTGAGAAAATCTTAATGGATGTACCATTCCTCGGTCCCGTTAAAAAAATGTCTACTGTAGAGTCGTGGGGAAAATTAGGGTAGGTCGGGTAATTTTTTTACACTGTCAGTAAAAACACAGTACTCTGTTTAAAGCAATAGTTCATACACGAATCAGCGCATCATGAAATGTTTTATGCATGCGCCTTTGCATTAAACAAACACGTTTTATAGAAACGTTACAACAGTGGTGTGATTGTGGCAATACTGACACTTAACATAACATAGACTACATTACAAACTGTGTCTGTGTTAAATGAACAAGACTTGGTATGATTCATTGGGACAAAATAATTATTTCGTTAAAAGTTTTAGGAACAGAACAGAACGTAGATTTTATGTAGAAAATAAATGGTTTCTAATCTATACACACAACTGCTAAAATAGCTAAACGCTATCCCACAATCCAGAGAATCCCACAATCCATTGCGATACCCGACAATTTCCGGAAGCTGTAATCGGATGTTTCTCCTGAACTAAATATTCGGATAATCACGGATATTTTCGCTGTTGTAAACATGAGCATGCGCATTGTAACAAGTTTATGTTTTTATTGAAATCTCGTTGGCTCATGTCGTTTCCGCGGGAATTGATTACTTCTAACTAAATACACAATTTAAGTGTTGTTGAAGTTGGACTTCTTTTTTACAAAAAAATATTATTTCTAACTGCAATTTCGAAAGTTGCGAATCCATGTATGTATACGATTCCTTGATGTCATCAAAAGTTTTACTATATAAGATTCATGCACGTATTTTCAGGGCTTCGGTAGTGAGACAACACTAATAGTAGACATTTTTCTTTTGTACAGAATTAAACATTTCCAGAAATTTATAGATACTAGGTTTTATAACAAAACAGTTTAGTACATGAGCACTACGCTTGCACTAACACTAGTTTTCTTTTTAATATTGTACAATATGAACATCAAAATTATACGTACGCGTAGGTAATTTTATTCTCCGCTATTAATTTTTTATTTTATTAAATATCTACATAAATTGATAGAATGATAGCTATTTTCAGAGAGGCACTATAAATACCGCAAAAATGACCGTTTTGACGTCGAGAAAGACGTTATTTCAATCGTTTGGTTCCACCTTAACTGTGATAATAGCTACTTCCGGGATGATAATACTGTGATAATATTATAAGTGTGATTTTTTATGTTATTATACGCCTCTCCATGTTGCGCCACTATTACAGGATCCACAATGGAAATAAGTTTTCTCTTTTTGGAAACTGAACGATATATCAGCTTTCCATAGCCTTCACTCGCTCGTCGCGCATGAATTATTATCCGGACCTAAGTACTACGTTTTCAAGTCTACATCCGCCATGCAATTGTTTAAATAGTTCCTGTTCCATGTTGCAGTGCAAGACTGTTTTAAATTCAGTTTCACTTTCAGTACTCTTATTTTGCGTTAACCCTGGTGCTTAGTGTACATGGCATGATAGCTTATTTTGAACATTGTTTTCTTATATTTAATGCATTTCCCCATATACATACGTAGTATCAAGTATTGCTAAAACCGAAATTAATCTATTTATGGCAAACGACCGAGCATATATTAAAGATTTGGTATTGCCGTAGAAAAAATAGCAATGATTTGATTTATTGCACACATCTGGGATTTTAAAGAACCGTAATTGTAGTACAGTAGTTCAGAATTTGAATTCTCAAATCGAGGCCAATGAAAGATGGAAATTATCGACTGTCTCTCATGTTAATGTTGGCACTTCTGAAATCATGGTCGAATATTTGACTGGTTTTTTTTCTGGGATCCAAGAAAGTCACACTTCTGATTATTGTGGGGCATCTCAAGCCATCACACGGGTGATAAACAATTTTATGATACATGTATATCAAACATATATAAATATTGGCCTTGATCACACTGTCATAAAACATTGATTATAAAATCCCATAACTGAATTTAACGACAAATTTAATGCTGACACTAACTGTAATAAAAATTCATGTCGTAAAGCGTTGTTGTTGTTTTTTGTAATTTTCTAGACACAGTACATGGTTAGGCCGTTCGGATGGGGACACTACTCAAAAGCGTCTCATCAGGGGCCCGAATGGGAAAACAGCGTCTCCCAGAAATTCGAAAGGCGGAGCCGAAAATCGAACCCACTGCCCTTTTTTGATAAACACGTGACGTCATTTATTTATTATTATTATTATTTTATCACATTTTTATAGCATTTTTACATTTATTGAATATGTTCAAAAGTGCTTCACAATAACATTCATTCTCAAAAGCTCTACTAAACGCATACGGTGTTGATTCAAACTTGTAAAAATCAGCGAAGCGTTCTGTGTACATCCTTAGAGTGTGACATTATTATCTTGTAAATTATTGAAGTTTATTGACGGGGATAAATCTGTCTAATGTTGACAGTATATATATTATAAAGTCTACATCTTGTACCATATAACAAGTCATACAAGAATTTACAAGTCCTAAATTTTCTCATTCGAGTAGAAGCACTTCAGTTCGGAATCTTGAACTACTGTAAATTTGTCATTATTTGAAGAGGGGGGTTGGGGTATAAATATTTCATTAATCTGATGTTTGTACTTTGTGACATTTATTCATTCAACATACACAGGGAAGCATTTAGCCGCGGCCCTGGTCCAGTGGTTAGTGCGCTGGGTTTATAACCCGGCCATCCGGGTTACATTACCGTTCATGGCAGATTATACCCGTCAATGAAAATTTGACAAAAATGTCGATTTTCTCCACATGTGGAAAAGTTGACAGTTTCTAGTAGAAGAAAAACTGTTGGAAAACGGCGTTAAACCTGAACAGATGGGGAGCATTTCAATCATGCATGAAATATGTGTTCAATCTTATCAAAACCATGCGCAAACCCTCACTGGACATGCGTGATGTTGAATAGTTTGTATACATACATACTTATAGTGGCTTAATGACTGAGAGGGGAACAGGTTGTCGTTTCGAGCGCTTTTTAAACATAATCGAAGTACTGAAAGTACTCATAAAAACTGAACTTACATAGACTTGCACTGCAACATGGTGCGAGCATTAGTTAAACAATTGCTACTTTTATTCAGTTTCCAAAAATCACACGTCAATGGTACATACGTCTGACATTAACATGTTCTAAGAAATATTGCAATAAACAAAGATTTTCTCGCTTAAAAATAAGTGGAATCATTGGCGATAGTACTGGCAGACAGCCCAGGGACACTGGTAGGTAATATAGGAGTACTGGCAGATAACCCAGGAGAATAAATAGATAACACAGTAGCATTGTTAGATAACACCGGAGTACAGACAGGTGACCCAGGAACACTGGTAGATGACCCAGGAACGCTGGTGGGTGAAACAGGATCACAGGTAGGTGACACAGGAACACTGATGGGTGACCCAGGAACATAGGTAGGTGACACAGGAACACTGGTAGATAACCCAAGAGTACTATTAAGTGACACTGGGGCGCTGGTAGATAACTCCGGAACGTACGGAAAATCTCATGTCCACAGCTAAACCTGTTTTGACTCATAAAAATCATGTAAGCACCCATTATTTATATTGTTGTACAAAATTTCATAAAGAAAGTGCACTCTGTATGCGACTTAAAAATCAATGCATTAGCGCAGCAAAACAACTAATTAGTAAACTTCAAAGTGATGTCGAAATAAAGTAACCTGCTTTATCAATTAGCTGCAAAAACGACATTTATTTACAAGGGCTGATAAAGGTTAATGCAGGTCCACGTTGTCATTCAGAATTCAAAAATGAAAACGTCAGACTTTTTATCATTAAGAGAAGGGGCTAAGTTTTGTTCCCGTTTTAACCAAACTCGTCGTGAACAAAGACAATTTATCAAATGTTTGAACAAGAGCACCGCGAACGGTGCCAACGCTCATCTGTTCGTTCACCGCCTCAGTTAGATCTATCCACCTTGTTATCTCTTACAGACTCTGTGTCATGAGCTACATTAAAATGTTTGCACCACGCAGACGCTGACGTAGACGCCGCAGTGATCACGTACAATTGCTCGACTTTTTCTTCGAAATCAGACCAGCTAAAATGATTTATATTCGTATTTTATCTATGTGAAGTATTTATTGCCCCATAGAAATCTGGTATAAATTTAGTACAAACACTACTGATAATTTCACAATCGTATGTTTCTATTCCTGGCTTCCATAAATTTACAATCATTAACAGTATTTATACCGGTGTCAGCTAAAACTGACCTTGTGAATGCTTCGTTTTACGACTAAATCCAACATCTAGACAGTAATATGTCTCCAGTTTAAATACGAATTTCAAAATGTGCGTAATCTGACAGGATTAGATTTAAATTAACTACACCTAGCTTTTTAAGTTGAAATCAGAATGTTTGAAGGGTCAGTAAGGACTGCTAAATAAGGATGTTGGAAGGGTTCATCAAATTTACAATTGGGTTTCTAGTCAATTCATACAAGGCATTCGAATTTGAGCCAAAAGCTGCCGCGTGAATGATATTTTGGAGAGCAGAACATGTATTTATGTGAATCCAGTGCAGCCTCTCCAAAACAAATTTATTCTGTTGTTGAGTGGTTGTTGCTTTGCGGTTTCTTGATGAAATGTTCCGCCGGCAGAACATTCAAATCACAAAAACTGTATTCTGATATAAATAAAAAATTTAAGATAATTATTATCAGTATTGTTTCTTAAAAGAAATGTTCCGCTGGCGGAACAATTATATTTTGTATGATTCATTAGAATGATGTATGTATTAAAAGATATGTTCCGCCAGCGGAGCCTTTCATATCATGGACTTTTTGTCATATTAATTTCTCTGTATATTATGTTATATATGTTAATTTTTATGTACATTTATACTAAAGATAGATTTTATTAATTAAATTTTCTACAAATGTATGTTGTTTTTTTTTGTTGTTGTTTTGTTCTTTTTAATCAAATTCCAAGTCAAACCATTGCAAAATGCATGCAAATTTTTCAGCTTTTTGCTGATTTTCAGAAAAATGTGCATGCATTTTGCAATGGTTTGAAATACAAAACCATTTCAAAGGGGATTCAGTGCACAGTCCCATTTTTATAATGGACGGAGTTAATTATTACATCCTCGCCAACTTCCGATCATTTACAGAAATTATATATAATCACTGGTCATTATCGACCATTTATTTATGTGGCGGTGTGAAAAATCAATGTGACCTTGCCTAATGGCTTTGAATATTAATTACAATTATTTTGTGACACGTGTATATGTCGAATGTGTGTACTTTTATCAATGTCAATAATAACTTGATGTTTCGGATATTTGTACAGAAAACAACTTATACGAGTTAATGATAATAGTTATTTCGTTTTCACAATTCTTAATTGTGGGTTGTCGAAGGTTTTTTTGGCGATGATGTATGCATTACATTGTAATTCATCGTCAAAGTCATTTGTTCTTGAAAAGCTCACAGGTAAACGACTAAATCTGAGTTGCGTTCGATTTCCTATTAAAGGCAACATGTAAGTTTAAAGTCCCTTACTGCAGCATTGAATGACGGCAGCAACTCACGTAAATACACGATGCATTGCGGTATTTGCCGATGTTTGCCGAAGGTAGTCGAGTGTAGATTTTAAAACCTTAAGGCAAAATAATTTATCAGTTGTGAATCAAATACAAATGTAATGCAATTTGTCAAGGTCATTTGTGTATTTCATTGGAATGTAACATAATCATGTTAATTGCACTGATTAGATATGTACGTTCTGTCTGATACTCAAGTTTATCTTTAATAATCTGTACATTTAGAGAGACGGCAACGCGTGATAACATCAACTTTACGCGTACATTATGTGTACTGTAAGATAACAGTCGATGTTGGAGATTACATACTTAATTTGTGGTATTGCAAATTTTATACACACCATTAGATTAGTTTTGTCAACATTCAGAAGATTTCTTAATTACGACTTGAGATTAGTTCATTTTCCAAACCAAAACAATCAGAAACTTCTTATGTAGGTCAGTGTAGTTCTGTAATTTTGTCAAAGATGGTAAACATACATTCTATAACCTAAAATAGTCTCATTTTGATGTTAGCCAAGGTAAAGACAATTTGATACGACAACATTCATTCCTAGTCTGTAGCTATACAGGTGTATCAATTTTCAGTTACAGTGCACCCTGTACAAAGCAACACCCATTAGTAGTAGCAGAATTATGTTGTTGTTAAGAGGTTGTTGCTCTAGAGAGGTTAGATATATAGTTATATCGTGCTGTTGTTAAAGGGAGTTTGTTGCTCAAGAAAGGGCTACTCTGGAGAGTTTGTACTGTTGTTATATTTTAACTGGTTCCTGTTCCACGACACCAAAGATCGCTGTACAGATAGTCAACCCGATTTACAATTTCTCACCGTTCTTATCCCATACAGTGAATTTCTTATATAATGCCCTATATTACGCGTTACACTTACAACACAGTGACTAATTACTATATTCGGCAAGATGATCGATTGACCGATAGATTTTTAAGTAGTGAGTTTAACCTTTGTAAGCCCGGTGATGCGTGACAGTGTCATTTATAGTCGAAAAGAATTTTTATATGACCTGGTCAATGAATAATATCAAATCTAATGGCCTAGATCACATAACAGCGGAAAATATGTCAATTATTATATGTACTACACCACGGACACTGCATTATAGAGTCCCTGGCTGGTTTAACAAAAATATGCTTGTAAGAAAGCGATTAATCGACTCCAAATAAACAAATCAAACACAAAATACAGTTTCAACAACAGTTCATTTTAATTCAATGTTGTTTTATGGCGCATCGACAACTAATGATCACGTAGCGTGCATTTCAATCGAATTCAACAACATTGAACACATATTTGGCTAACCAAAACTAGTTTTAAGCGGGGTATATCATTTCACACAAATAAACTGATAAATTGTGTAGAAATGACGAAGAATGTAATCTACGAAAAGAAAAAAAATAGTTTTAAACAAAAACAGCTCCCATAGATGTTAATATCGTCCTTGGATGACTGCACTCAAACTATTCAAATACATTGTTATGATATCAATAACGGAGCCAGTCCGTATCAGTTACAAGTATTTCATAATTCGTTAACGTTCATCCTTGCGTGATATTTGGGATTTTTAAGATCGTATGGTACGTGTATTGGTCAGGAATTTAGCCAGTACCATTGTCTAAGACTGGTTCTCGTTGACTCTATCTGTACAATGCCTTAGGAACGCTGCAATATGCATGGAAAGGGAACCAGTTTAGCATTGTCTAAAAGATACATCAGTGCTGTATGAACTGGGGAGCTAAGGGGATAGCAGGGCTTAAACCCCCTAAAATTTCGACTGAAATGGTAAATGGACTAAAAGGGGTTTTAACTGACCCCCAATCTGAAATTGCTTTCTACGGGACCGGCCATGTTCAATACATCAGCAGCTTATGCCCAACCTGTACCATGTCAAGTTTAGGTCAAATAAGGTCAATTAAGATTCGACATTTATCAAAACAAATATTCAATTACTTATCAGGAACACATATTTACTGAATGAACAGTGAGTCGAGTGTACACAGATAAATGTTTAGTGTACCTAGTAGTACTATTTAATTACTGTACAATTCACGTATCATGCTACGTCAACCTGATTTTAGCTATGTCTTTCAAATTTCAAAGCACGTGGTCGTTGAAGCGTACATTCGCATCTTATTAATTTTTTTGTATGTTTGTTTGGTTGAGTTTTACCCCCCCCCCCCCCACCTCTCCCCTTTCGGCAGTCAGAGTCATATGAGGCCTACAGTTCATTCTAACCATCGCTTCTGTGAAGAATCAGTACTAGACTCGCAACTTCAGTAAGCAACTGTCTACTTTCTCACATAAAGAGACATGGTCGATAGCTGGGCTAGAACCCACGACCCTCTATCAGTGAAAGGTTACAGTGATTTGAAGTCAGCAACCTTAACCACTCCACAACGGAGGCGAGTCTAAATTTATTCGCATCTAAAGTCAGAGAGAATTCTTTTGGTGATTTATTCAAGATAAACAAGAAATAAGGGCAAAATAAGGATTTTTTATTCGGAGACTGAGCACAAATGTTACCATGGTAACGAGACGTTAAATGTAACCATGGTAACGAGACATTGAATGTAACCATGGCAACAAGACCTTCAATAATTGACAATCCATGAACAACTTAGTATTATGTCCATGAAAAATTGTTCTACTTACTTTCATATTTTGGCCACATGATTTAAGGGATCAAAATTATTCGTTGTATAAAAAAAGGCCCAGACAGAACTTACGCTAATTTTGAATGACCTTGAGATTACAGGTCGGTTAATTTATATTCTGTTCCCACACAAGTTAAACTTAGGTTAGTCCATTCTCTTAGATTTTTATTAATTTCATATTTTGCAAATCAATTATAGTAATTAATGCATGAATAAAACGTAATGAATTATAATAAATGTGCTTACAAAACCACTCATCAAGTCATACGCCAAAGATATGTACGTTGCGCGGAAACTCATTAAAATTCTTCAAAAGCTGTATAAAGCTTGTCATATTGCTCCATTTAATTATACGATATGCCATCAGTTGAATAAATTTCTATAACTTAAAACTTTCTTAATGTCCATGTTTTAACAAATTATACTGAAGTTAAACATTTAGGTATCAAAAGCACTGTATTCTTGTTTAAAACTTATTGTGTGCAATGGGTTACTAACGAACTGTACGTGTTTGTATTCGTCCATTCTAAAATTGTGAACTTAACCGTTTGAGGTTGCCTTGTATGTATATGTATACATAATATTACATAAACCCGAAATACGAAACATACATAGAAGTTTTGATGAATTATATTCTAAAACTGTAGCTTGAAATACGATATTTAATATTTTACATAAAAATGGTATTCATCATCCACGCTTCGTAATTTAAGTCATTCTAACTAGTAATTTTAAAATTTGACAAAGTCGGTTACAAGTATATCAACTTATTTAAACAGAACGTCGGAGTCATAACTCGTATATTAGTAAGTGCTTTGATAACCTTAATTGAATGATTCACTGAATTTAACGACAAAATGTTCATTTTTGAGATTTTAATAAAAGTTAAAACCAAATAACCATATCTAACTCTCATCATTATAGTAAAATTCACACGGATATGACAGTCCTTCAAGTGTATAATTCAGAAGACATAAGTATCATACTTCGCGTACTGTTTATACATGTATTAATGAACCCAGTCTATATTATTATACACAATCTACATGATACATCATTGTGCACATTCTATATTATTGTACACAATCTTTATTATTGTACACAGTCTATATCATTATACACAGTCTTTATTATTGTACACAATCTTTATTATTGTACACAGCCTATATCATTGTACACAGTCTATATTACTGTTCACAGTCTATGTTATTGTACACAGTCAATATCATTGTACACAGTCTATGTTATTATTGCACAGTCCTGCCCACAACAGTAGACATTTGTCACTTTCATTTTGTGTAGTAAACATATGTATGTAGTCATCTATTCCGTCAACGTTTCACAAGGAAATGCATGCGTAATTACATATATAATCAGTTTTATGTACATTAATATAAATGTTTATATGATAACACAAAGTGTAGTTTTAGTAACTAATACTTTTGTAATTAACTTACTTAAAGATTTTTTCAGCATAGTTTTCACCGTCTCGGGTAGTACAGTAATACGGTATATCTTAAAGCTGACATAATTTTTGGAGGGCGATTTATCTCATTCCTACGTCGCCGTTTCAATCTGCGTAGGCCTAAGAACACCAAATTCATACACATAAAATATAGTTCGACGACGCTCAAGTGAAACAGACAACAAATATCCAAAAGTCTGTAAACCACAAAAGATCTTCAAAACTTTAATCAGAATAATCAATATTTCCAAACAAGAGCGCCGCTAGCGATGCCAACGCTCATCTGTTCAACGCATAAATGAGAACTATTCATTTAAGAAGTTCCATGTTGCTACCTCTTATAGCTTCTGAGTTATGAGCTACATTAAAGTTTTTTGCACAGACACAGACGCCGTAGTTGTTACAACTGCTCGACTTTTTTCTTCGAAAACAGACGAGCTAAAATATCATTATTTTGAGTTACTATGATGTCATTATGTCACGTAACTATCTGAGTACTAGTCATGTACCAGGAAATCAAATTCTGATGACAAAACGTATCTAATTATGTCTTGTACGTTGACACCGTTTATTACTGTTCACGTTTAGCTCTCGGTGGAGCGTCACCGCCAAAAAAAGATGTTTTCACATTATCTGGTAAAACGCGAAAAAAGGTCAATGTGACAGAAAGTTACAAAGATAAAAACAAACATTGTCAGATGACAATGTATAACTTATAGTACAAAAAAGTAATTTCATTTGATGATTTTTTAATTCTCTTGAAAGCAACACACGATGTGTTAACATTAAGTGTTGTAAACAAACTGTACGGTGTGTAAAATTACTCAGAAAAAAACACTCCCGTAAAAAGCAAACTGTTCTAATTAAGTTACCACAGCATTCCAGATATAGGATACATTCATTCCATGATAAATTTAGAAAGGTCACCATGTGTTAACGTGTCCATTTTGACAGGATTTGACTTTTTTTACTGTAAATGATATGCTAGTTTATACAACGACGATTCTATATATGGTTTCATGTCATCGATGTGGTTATCTCCCCTTCCAGACAGGCCCTAAAAATAGGTCTTCGGTCATCGTGGTTTTTTATGTTCAAAGTAATATTATACGCTTTAGCATAACCACAATTAACCGATTTTGACATTCGTATACTTAGTAAACACTTTTATAAGATACTACATTGTATAAACGAACAAGAAGTCTCGAGTCTCATAACTTGGACAGATTATAATTATGTAAGAGATTTGGACACTGTTTAATGGAAATTTCACATTTTCATAGCATTAAATCAAAATTAGTACATTTCGAAATGTCCTCTACCACAAAACCCAAAATCTTGATCTTTTAACGAAACCAAAACGAACAATCAGCTAGGATGTATGCACATTGTAAATCCTGGTTCGAAAATATTTACACAGCAACAACAATACACATTGTTAACCCAGACCATTCAAACAATATTTCATCTTAAGAAGATATATATTTTCAACATGGGGTTTAAATAAAACGACAAACAACTGATCTATAATGTGCTTCACCAAGCAGTAAAAATATCAAAATGATATACGCAACTAATCGTATGAAACGAATTTGAACCGACACTTTTACCATACCTGCGAAATAAGATTGTTATCGAACAGTACTGTACACAATACAGAAATATTTCATTTGTTTACCTTATTAATACACGTGCATATTAACTGTGCATTTATACAATACACAGTATAGTCGTTAAATGCATGCATGTCTCAGTGCACATAACTACAAAATTCGTGCATTTTTATAATATTAACGCACGTAAAATTGATAAATTAATGCTACGTTTAAAATAGCATAGTATTATGTAAGCGCCATGTTTCTGATTTATACCACACATTTAGTTCAAAGTAACATAAGTGACACATTTTGTCTTAAGAATGACACTTTAACCTTCACTATAAAGGCATACAAATGTTTGTTTCCGGTTACCTGATCTGCTCTAATTTCCCCGCGACTGTAGACTTTTTATCAGGCCCGAGGGACTTTACATACATCAACTTTCTCACCCTTTTACCAAACCGCATAATTTTCAAGAGCAAAGAAAAATCCCCATCTACCAGTATCCTGTTTTTAATGAGCAGGTACCAGAAACAAACAATTGTCTTAGGCCTAATTAAAATTCAGACGACAAAATTGTATTGTTTAACAATAAAGGCGTGGCTAAATATTATCGTATTTTCTAATTATGAATGTGTGTGCGTGCTGTATATATGACGACTCAGACGATTTCCAATGAATGGCAGTGACGAGATAGAAAAAATACACCTGAATATATCTATTTTATAAATGGCTTAATGGGCCCACCAAAACGAAAACATTCGAATACTATTCTAGAACAGAAGAGTTCGGACGAGTTTAGCAAATCAGGTATTCAGAACTAAAATTTGGACACCTACATTCATTAATGAATTTGATGATCTGGCGACATTCATTATGGTAAGTCGAATGTATACGTATAAGAACCACTCCTGCATGTTAAACAAACACTTTCATTACAAAAACAACAAAGCGAACTGGCCAGCAGACAAATGACATGGGCGACACACACAGGTTAAAGCATGCCATATTAATACATAGATTGTCGAATATTGACATGTTTGTTATAATTCTAGAGGATCGACCGGTATAATTAAATTCAACCAAACTATTTACCGATGCTTAAAATAGTTGAATGGCCACAATACTCGAATATCTTGACAGTAATGACGACAAAAACATGCCGGTACCAATATGGAGTTTATATCATACCATACCAATTTCGTATTAGATATGGTTCGACCTATTTAATTGTAACCCAGAAATAGATTCAACATGTCCTAAATAATATACAAGCTATTAAATAACCTAGGTCAGTAATCATGTTTACCTTGATTTTAAAAGCTTGTTACTTCTGATTCTTGCGCAATGATTCCTGATGCTTCACACGACAATGACGTATCCTCAGTGACGTCATCGGGTTCTTCCGTCACTTCCGGTGATGAGCGTTCATCATCTAAATCACCAGAAGGCGTTTCGCAAACGACTTCATCACCATCAAGGGAGTTTTCATCTGTTGCATTAAGGCTTCCATCTTTTAAATCCGGTTCATGAAAGCCTGATTCTGAACTTTCGTCGTCCGAATCTCCCGCGTGTGAAATACAAAACTGTACCTCATCGTCCAATTTTAACTCATCAATATCATTTCCTATTTCTAGATCTATTACACGATCTGACACAGTATTAGTATTACTATAATCCAGGTCACTTCTCTCATGTCCGTGTAATGTCAAAGCATTAAATGTTGGAGAAGGCATATCTCGTGTGGCTCCATCGATTTCATCCTCTTCTTCCTCTTCGATTATGACTTCATCCTCCAATTCATGATCTTCGTGTATAGATCCAAGCTTAGGAGCGGTGTTCGATTTACTTATTGGGGGTTTAAAATTTTGTCCAGTGCTTAACATTTGAGTTCTTTTTGGAACAACGGAATTTCCATGTAAAGGCAATGAATTTGTTCTTTGTAATGTCAGTCTCGCGTTCTGCTTCCGGGTCTTCTCGCGCATGAACTCCTTCAGTGCAAAAGATATTTTCTCATGAAGTTGTACAGCCATAGCTTTGGCCTTTGCTTCAGTTTTGCACAAAACAGCGTGACATCGTAATTCTAATTTCATCTTTTTACCTAAAACAACAGGGAAAAAACAACAGATGAATTATAGAAGGTGCATAATTGTGAAAATGATGTGAAAATAATTGAGATATTTAGTCAGATTTATTATATTTCGTTACCAGTGCATTCAATGGTTACAAACATGTTACAAAAGTAAAATATTACATACAACACAAGTATGAGTAACGAAACCTTTTTCCATTGGAGTATTTCAAAGTTAACTCCGTTCGACATTCTTTTTTGTCATGTATATCGGATTATCGCTGGGGTCACTAAACGTATGTGTATCGGATCACCGCATGAACATTTCAATAAAAAGTTAGAGATTGTGTTTGTTGAGCTGTGTAAGGTTGTTAATGCGTGACAAGTTGATGTCTGGCTGACTTCCTAAGAAATGTAATCTCTTGAAATGTTTACAGTCAGTTTACTGGGAAATTGTAAATAGTTCATTCATCACTGTATAGTTGTTACGTCTCGTATTAAAATGAAGCAATGTCTGTTTTTCCACACCATTACATAAATGAACTGGATATTTATAGATTAAAGGCCCATTACCTTTCTGAATATAGTCATACAGAACAATAGTATGATAGTTTAATGTTAGAAATATAATTATAGTTTATTTGCTCTAAAACAATATTTACATGCCTTTTTATTAGACACATCTCGTAAAAATGTTGTCAGACGCTTTTTCTTATTTTTTGCAATATCAATTTATTTGAAAAAAAATACTGTGCTACATTACTATTATGTACTCCGTGATAAAAAGAGAACATTTCGGAAATGTTTATGGCAAATAAAAGTCAGTTTCACTGATCAGACATCTTTCTAGGTAAAATAAGACCTACATTAATTTTAACACCCAAAAAGCTAATAGGGCTTTTACAAAACATATACAATTGTATTGGTATTTGGAATTACTATTGAACTCTTACAAATGTTTAAGAGTATTATTAACAGAAGTGATTATATCATTACATGTATTTACTTTAGAACAACGATTTAGAGTACAAGTTGACCTCGTTTGAAGAGTTCATGTTAAGTTGGCTAACTGCTTTATCTAAATAAATTATGACATTAATACAAATGTAGTTGAGATTTAGCATTACGACGGCAACCACCAAATCTTGCGCAACATTACGAAAAGTGTCGACATTAAATCTTGGTGTTTGGACAAGATTATTTATCATTTACATGCTGCATGATAAGTCCTTAAAGTATTTGTTTCTGATTACATGCTCATTAAAAATAAGGTAACTAGGTCAGGGCTTTTTTGGCTTTTAAAGATTGTGGAAAGGTGAGAACAATGAGAAAGTGGGTGTCCCGTGCCTCTGGCCTAATAAAGAGTCTAGGGTCACGGGGAAAATTAGGATAGGTCGGGTAACCAAAAACAAACATTTTTTTCACGCCTAAGTATATTTTTTCCCATTGTAACATATAATATAAAAAGAGGAAAAAATAAGCAGACTACATAAAGCTGTCATAATGCCGGACGGTAACTTAAATGGGGCGATTAATGACTTCTTGTCAAAAAGTGGCCAGTAAAAATGCATCGACTGTATGGTATTGTAATACGCGTCGTCTGGTATATGAAATAAATGTACATATTAGACGCAAAGAATGTGTAACATAATAACGATCAAGAAAGGAAACGAACAAAAACATGTGTTAAGTTATTGTTAGCATCGGAGGACAAACCCGGTCATTTACCCGCTAATGTTCTTTCCGAACAAATACAAGAAAATCGACTAAGCACGGAGCTGCAAAAAAATATGTTGATATTCTTTTGCATGTATACGACGATGGTATTTTTTATTAACATCGGTCAGCCACCTGACCTAGATTTTTGAGACAGAATTGCATAAAACATAGGGGACAATAACGTAAAAGGGATGGTGTATATTGGTTACTATAACCTATTAAAGCAAAAAAACAACACATTTATCATGATACATTTGTATATACATTTACAATATCCTTTTGCGCTGGATAAGTGCATTTAGTAATATTTAATAAATTCATGATAAACATGCGTTGTCATTTATGTACCTGGTGCCATAAGGTGTATTTAGATTGAGGCCGATTTTGTGTTAGGAGGTCGCGATCGACTGCACAAGTTCACGATTTTTCGGTGGAAAAATGATGAAATATCGAGATATGCTTCAATGGTTTGGAAAGGACAAAATCTTCATCGATGATGTGTAGTAAAATGTGTTAGCTATCAATTCAGTAGACACCAGTTGTAAGAGATTTTAAACCAACTTGTGGTAACTGCCATTTCTGAAGATGTAACTGTTGAATATTTATACTAGTTCTACTGTATTTTCATTTATTTTCGTTGGGCTCAATTTTCGTGGTTTTTACTAAAATGACTTTTTCGTGGGTACATACGAATTCGTGGATTTTGATTTTTGAAAATAAATGCCTTATCTCTGCACTTAAATTCGTGGGGATTTGATTTCGTGGATGGGCCGACCCACGAAATCCACGAAATTAAATCCCCAACGAAAATTAATGATTCCACAGTATTCAAATGTATAAGGTAAATGTGTTTTGGGTCTGTGTGACCATTTTGGGCTCTAATACACCATCGTACACTATCCCTAGAACGTGTGGTTCCTACCTATGGTTCAAAACGCATTTTGCATGCAAGCATCTAACTTTTAACATTTGAAGAGTGACCGACATAAAGTGATGATATCAAGCACGTAGAAAGTCATTTCAGATAAGGGGTGGGACTGGGGGAGGGGCTTATTCTAGATTGTGTCTGACATTTTGTACGCAGAACTGATATACTTTCTACAAACAACTGCTGAGATCATTAACTAGTGTATGACAGACTCTAAAATAAATTGTATTTTTCTCGCATGATGTTTTAATCGACTTGCTTGAAATCAAATGTTTCTGAAATACACCTGTGACTGATTTACTTCCGCCATTTCTACATCGCAAGTTCCATTCAGCTCGCGACAAGATACGGGTTTTCACGACGCACGAAAGAAATTGTTCAATAACTGACAAAAACAACTGATCTAAACAATAAAGTATGTATGTGGTAACAGGTCGGACATTAATTATGATGCATTCTCGAATGAGTGTATGGCTGAATCACACAAACTTATTATTTATGTTTGACATTAAGCGAGGATAAATCAGCAACATCTATATAGAAACATTGGTTGTGTTTTATAAACGTTTATAATGTACTGCATAAAATGCTCGTGTATGAAATAAGTGATCTAAGGTTACATACACATGTTTTTTTCTCGGTATTTTGGGAATATGACCCATACCCTTGGGATTGGGAATTGTCGCGGTGTTTTAATCGAAATTTGGGAAACTACAATTTTTGCAATGTTCAACTTATTCTACTTATTCTCCCATAGAACAGTAGCAGAATAAGGTATTTACTACCAATAGTGATGTTAATGAAAAAAATTGGGGAAAAAGATACTATTTTCCATTGGGAATATGACCGAATTTCGGCTATAAAATCTCCCGAAAAAAATCCCTGTAATTATAGACACATTAACTTGGTGTTTTCTAGGGTATGGGGATAAGTGCCCCTTTGTCGAACTAAAGGAACCGATAGCAATAGTCATTTCAGACCATCCCCATTGAGAGCCTCAGAGGAGAATAGAAGATACAGGGGAACCAGGCATTTGTATATCCAATATATATAATTTGAATAGATTTTCCTGGTTCTCTGACTACGGGGGTCCGTCAATTCAAACTGACGTGAAATTAAGTGATGATTGTGATTTTTATTCGAAGCATAGAATGCTACGGGTTTGGAGGATGAAAATTTAATACGACCCATTAATGCTGTATTGTTTATTTTCCATTACTGATATACGGGGTCATATTGGCTGTATGACTTACCGTATGTTTCTTGTCCACGATAATTTGAAAGTTCGCTGAAGCATTATTTTAGCCCTTTTAATGAAATTCATATTATAATTATACGGCGACCGCTTCACCTAAACAGATCTTCTGGACTATACTCTTACTAATATTTAATTACCTTTCGAAAAGGAGCCAGTAGGTTCTCCACATATGGAGAGAATCGAATTGTTTGTCAAATTTTCACAGAATGGCGTAACATTATGACCTGCCGCGTCCGGGATTTCAAACCCGGACCGCTGAGTTACAAATCCAGCGCATTAACCACTGGACCATGGCCGCGGCTTCATTAAAGCAACTTGGAAACCTACGTCGAAATTCCTTGAACAGGTTATATAAACGTATATATAACTGATACACAGTTTCCTTGAGATATATGTGTGCTTTAATTAGCGACATGTCTTGAATAGCAATAAACTTGTCAACAAACATTCACACAAAATACTAGTAAACAAGTCTACGACATGTCTGGATGATGTGGTGTATAATGGCGACGAAAATGAGATAAAACTACAGAATTTGAGCAATTTATATATCGACCTTCACTTTGCATTACATGTACTTTCATTAATCTTAGGTATTCATATAACAGAATAACTCTTCCGAGACACGGGAATATATCGAAACGCATTAAAATGTATAAAGCTGTATCTGTCAAGAAATGCTACATAAAATTCAACAAGAGTGCAAGATTACAAAATACACCATCAAGGGTCATAACTCAAAAGTGCCTTGGCCGATTGGGCTGGTTATCGAACTTCACCGTGGGTGTTCCCATAATACGACCCGTTTTTTTTTCAAACGGGCGTATAAAAAGTGTAAATCACATATTTTCGTAATACAATGTACAATAAAACTGTCCCTGTAATTTAACAACCATGATTGTTATAATTTATCAAAATAAAATGTTCCCTAACAGTTTGCTCCACTGTTTGACGATTCAAGCAGCGTTTTCTGAATTCAAACATGCCCCGCTCGCTTTCACAAAAACCATAAACAATACTGTATTTACCTTGGAAAAGAGGAAAACTTTACCTGATCAAACATTGAAAATGTCTTATTTTTTGCATTTTCGATTTCCAAGGTTCTCTCCCTTTATTTTCTATATATAGCTGCTTGTCAAAATTTACAGATCGCTTCCAATATCATTGTAAATTGTAATATATTTGGAATATATCAAAACACTTTAATGGACTAAAAGTTTATATATTGATGCTTTGGGTCATTTAACTCCAAGGGGGCATCTCAAAGACTTTTATCCATAGGCATTCGGTTTCCGTGATTTTTATACCCGTGATATGAGCGTGGTACCCGGCTTTCCGTCCAAAAAAAGCTGACAAAAACGGTTAAACTTGGCGCATTACTGCGAGAGCAAGGTTCCCGAAAAGCGCACGCATTTTAAAAGGAAAGCCGGAAACCACGCTTATAAATGTGTAACCAGTCTATGGCGAGTGACATACCTTTAGCTTTTATACGCACAGAAGCGGGGATTTTATTTTTTGACCGATGTGCATTGTTCATAACGTCTGCACGGGTATAAAAATCACGATAAGCGTGCCTATGCGTCAAGGGATTATCTCAACGTTTTAATTATCATGAACTTACCTTCGTGTCTATAAACCCAGATAAACAATTTGGGATATGATGGGTGTGCAATGCAGTACGATATTCTGTGAGCACGATATTCGGTAAGTCCTTGTTCTTTTGTGAAAGCCTTGAGCCCCGATGAGGTCAAGGTCAACTTCATATCCAGCCCCGGACTTGGGCTGCGAAGGTAATTATTCCATATAATGCCAACTGGCTTATCAACACAGCCGTCGCCTTTCATCATCGCAGTCTGGACATTACCCAGATATTTGACTTTATAAATAGGGTCTACGTCATTTATGACGAGACTCCGTTTCTTCTTAAAGATGCTCATGACGTCACAATCACGTGATCATAGATATGGCCATCTGAAAAAAAATCAATAAATCAGAATTTTTCAGAAAAGGCTTACACTTTTAATTATACGTCTTATTTAGTGTACTTGACGACATGAAGTTGAGAAATCATATAAATTACTGGTAGAAAAACAACCAATTGTGATTGCGGTTGATAAACAAATCGACAAAGAATCTTGAATAATTACCATTATGACGTATCAAAATACAGTACAATAAAAAAGAAGCAGAATTTAACATCAAGGTTCAAATTACATAAATAGTTCATTTGATATCTACGTGCGTTGTGTAATTGAAATTAGCGTGTGAACAACAACATCATTGACATAAATTAGATATAATCAACTGATTTTTAGTGTAATTAAATACATGACTATGTCTTCATCGTGCTGTATTTCATTTCTTTCAATCAACAAAGTAAATCATCAATACATAACAATAGAAATAGTCGTGCTTCACGTGAAAAACAGCATGATCTTTGTGTCCACAAATCCCATTTCAGCAATAAGTTAATTTTATGTTAAGGTATTCAGATCCTAACTCCCAATCTTTCTGACGTGTCTACTCAATTCTCAGGGTGCTCCCTAGACTTCAAAAGTTAGGGGTCAGAATGACCCATAGCTGATATAAATTTAAAGAGGCAACAAAATGTAATAGTAAATTTGACCCTTTGGTTCCAATTATTCCCAAGAGTCAAAAACCTTATTGTGCAAATTTCAAGAGTCAAAATGCCATTTTAAGGGTCAATGGAGAGCCCTGATTGTTGTACACAAAAATGTTAACATAAGAAAATAAGTGTTGCCCGATTGTCATTATTTCTGTGACAGTTATCTCGGTTATTATATATTTTATTTAAAGACGTTTTCGGTAGTTCGCTACATTTTTCACATAGACATATAGGAAAAATTAAAACTGATCAATGAATTTTTTTAAAACTTTGCATGATCGTAGCATATGATAACAGAAACTTTTTAAGCAAAAATAAATTGGGGGTCACTGATCTCATTTTTGAGTTATCTGCCCTTGAATTTGGATTCTTTGCTTATTTTAGGTCAAAGAGTTGAAAGAAAAAAAAATATTGATTTTCTTAAGACATTGCATGGTGATCTATACTTCTCAAAAATGTTCTTTTTTCAACAGCTTTATCTTTTACTTTTTACATTAAACGAAGAGAGCCCTTTCTGGCAAAGATCCGACTCCTTTTACTCCTTAAAGTTTCAGAAAAAAATGCGTGTACAATTTTTTACATGAAGAGAAAAGATGCATGAACTAGATTTATGAACTTGTCACAAAGAAGCAATTAATCAATTATTATTCAATCAAGAATAATATTCACTGATGGGCAATGTATATTTTTTTCAGCGAGGCCGTCTTTAAAAAACGTTTGTTTGCTGTAATCCGATCCAGAAAAGTTTTCGTGTGTATAGGTAGAAATCTTTTCTTTTTTTTTTAACCCAAAATACATTTCAAAATGCTTTTTTAATGAAAAAATGATAATAACCTGAGAGACCAAAGGAAGATATGTAGGGGCCTTTTCTTAGTGAGTAGGTAGCTTTACGGCATAGAAAATATTTTTAGAGATGATCTGGTGTATAATGTGCAATGATAAATTCAGTGAAATATTCAGCTCATAGTGTTTTCACTAATTGTTATGGTATGGTTGTCATGGTCACTTCCTATTAATATTAACAATTCCTCACATTAAGGTCGAGCGTATGCATTATCTCAAGTTTGTACTTTGCAAGTTGTACTTTTAATGTTTAATGTGGCGAACATTGCAGACCATCAACTGGTTAATAATAAACGTGTTAAAGCTGTATTCAGAGAAATAAAAGTACATGTTAATTTTTCAGAGATCCGACAGAGTGCACTGAATACAACATAAACGTATACTAGTATTATCGACAAGATTAGCACACGCCTTTGTGGTCGAGTGGTTAAGGTCGCTAACCTCAGTCCTCTCACTGATAGTGAGAGAGGGTCGTGGGTTCGAGCCCAGCTGCCGACTACGTCCTTATGTGAGAAAGTAGGCAGCTGCTTACGAAGGATGGGAGTCTAGTACTGGTCCTTCCCATGAACGATGGTTTGGTGAACTGTTCACCTTATATTACTTCAACTGTTGAAAAGGGGAGTAAAACTCAATGAAATAACCCAACAATATCAACAACAGTTAGACGAGAGTCTGAAGAGTTCGTCACCTTAAACAAACCCTTTGTGTTCGGACCATTGTTAGTAGATAAACATTCACAGTTCAACATTGTACATTATAGATCAGACGATAGTTGTGATGTACCTTTAGATATACATAGTTCCCACATCTACAATATTTACCTCCCTTGGCGGCCATCTTGCTTGGCAAATTCAACAAGCACTAATAGAAGATATTTATATTTTTGTTTTGATAATTCTAAATATAGGATATTTATATGTGATAACTACATTTTCTTAAACCCGATGTGATTTTGGCCCTAACAACTTCATGATTAAGTTATCTTTTATACATAAAGTTGTTTAATAACCAAATTTCTGATTTTTTCTATTAAGCGCATAAGAAATTTGCCAAGCAAGATGGCCGCCAAGGGAGGTAAATATTGTAGATGTGGGAACTATGTATACCCAGTAAATGAAATGTTATTTCATTTGAATTTATCGCTCAAGACTCTCTTAAAAGCTAGTTTAATGGAGACTGGTTACCGTGACTTTGACGCAAGGACCTTATAAAATTATGTACCGATTTAGTTTTGTTTTTACCATGAATTCTAACATTGTGATCTCCATTTTACGAGAGTTCCATTTAATATGTTTAATAAATGAAGCTTTAAGTGTTGCTAATTTCAGGTCTGAAAGCTTCAGAAGTTTCAGGAGATGGTGTTGATAATCAGCTATGTATACCGCTGTATCTTATGAAAACATCACAAGCATTTACGTCATTTCTATGTAAATATTCTATAATGTTTTCAATGAATATATCAAAGATTTGTATATCGGTAACATATTGATAACATTATGTTTTGTATAGGTTGCGTTTGTTTAACAAAACACATCTTTGTAGTGTATATTGTTCGCAATATTTACATTCGAGTGAAAACATCTGCGAACATAACACGGTATAAAGTGTTTAAAGATATAGCAGACAAAATAATTGTTTGTACATGATAAGAATCATACCCAAGTACATAAATTTAAATAAAATAATGAATATTGGAAGCGACCTGTTAATTTTTAAAAACGTCTATAAATAGAAATGAAAGGGAGATAATTCGGAAATTAAAAATCAACAAAATCAAACATTTTCCATGTTTAGTTAGGCATAGTTTTCCTCTTTTTCAAGGTAATTCTTTGTGAAAACAAGCGGAGCATGTTTGAATTCAGCAAACGCTGCTTGGATCGTTAAACGTTAGGGAACACTTCATTCTGATAACTTGAAACTATCACGTTTATTAAATTACAGAGACAATTGTGTTAAAACTCTATAAGGTTGCGAAAACAATGTGACTTGACAGTTTTTTTTAATTCATGCAATATAATATTTCTTGTGATATATGGCTTTGTACACTCTAAATCTATATTTACACCACACATCAAGTTTCGGTTACGTACATTTAAAACGATTCGATTAAAAATCGATAGATTCACGTTAAAATATCAGACTAATTAAGTGCGTGGGAAATAAACAGTTCGATGGGACGGTGCAAAGCACAAGTATGCAGTGTTTATACACACAATGAAATCGTTTGAATTTAAAACCTGAGATTTTTGCTTTATGAAAACAACTTTACATCAGTTACGCACAAAAGAGTTTCAAATTAAGGAAGTGGTTCGTGATGGATATCAATTGGTAACATATGTACAAAGTGGTTGTGGTTTATCAGTATATATCATGTTTCTTTTCGCGGTAAGTTTTATGTGATAGGAAATATAATCGTTGATTAATACTCTTGTTAGATTCTAAGCAGATTTGATTCTACAGTCCTGGGGTCAAATACGTTAGAATTAATAAATTCTCGAACCGTTAGTGTTAACCAACAAATGCTTTCAATTGAGATCGATACATATAACATTAATGCACTTGTAACCTTTATTCAGAGGTTTGCTTTGGACGATATAATCAACCCTCGTTAAGTGATCACCTTAACAACTCAACAATTCGACTACACAAGCAATACGACTACCTCACCAATATAACTACATCATCATACGACTACCTCATTAAAACGATTACGTCATTAAAACGATTACGTCATCAATACGACTACCTCAACAATAAAACCCCATCATTACAACGATCAGTTACTTTAGGACCGGATTCAGTCGCGCTAATTCAACTTGATTTTGAGACCACCTCGGTGTAACGACATTTTGTCAGATACCAACGAATGGTCTTAGTTTAGAGGTTTTATTGTAGGCATAATATAAATAAATGTATACTAAAGATCGAGAACCTGACGGTCACATTGTAGTCAGTAATCACATGTGGCCGTGCACCCAGTTATAATCGTATCTACGAGTATGCTGGTATCATCTTTTGGTGTACCCCTTACGACCAATGTCAAGGAGTTGCCAGGCAAAAATGCAGATGTGTGCGTTTGTATAATGGTAGTTGAATTTAATACATCTGCAATGTTGTCTGCATGGTTGTATTCGCTGCGTTAGCGTTATCGTAAATTAGAAAGAGTTTAACCGGAAATGAAAAAAAACTGACTGCATTCACTTCCTGTCCAATCATTAACAAAAGTAGTTAATATAGTTGCTTAATTGTTATATTGGAATTATTTGTATAGCTTGCGTTTCTTTTTTTAATTGAGGTGCTCCAATGTCGTATATCTTTTATTGTGTTTAAACAGTTCAAATACAAGTCTTTTCAATAGCATATATTTCAGGCATTGATCAGTGTCGTCAGTGGAAACTACAGCTTAGGTTGTAGGAATGCCGGTAAGAAAATGTTAGAATTGGTTTTTAAAAAATATTTATGCAAAGTGCTGAATGAATCATTATTAGGATTATGTTGTCCGCTAAGTAGGTGGTAAGTTGTTTAGCTGTTCACAAAGTTACTTTGAAAGAAGGAGTTATTTCTATCAGCCATTGAATTCTGATTTCCTAACACACGTCTGTGAGTCGAGCCTCTTCCGCACCAATCACCGCACCGACATTATCCTGGTGAGGAACCTTCCGGTGCGGACAGATACAAATATGCGGTGCGGTGAAGCATTCTTGATTTCGTGACAACGTTCGGTAATTGGGGTCTGGTTTCTATTGGCAAACACAGAATCACCAAAATTATTAAGCCCTTAAATAGTGCGTCCAAATATCGATGTATCCATGCGACACATAATTAGTACGTACTTGTATAATATTATTTGAATATTTTGAATAAATATCTTGCTTCACTCAAGGTCCTCATTTGACCCTTAAAATGACATTTTGATACTTGAGTTTTAGTAAAATGAAATGTCTCTTTTCATAAATCGTCAAAAGTTGAGATTCAAATAGGATTTTTGGCAGTCAATAATTTACGGAGTCAGCAAAATTTCTTTCTATTGTTATTTCAAATTTGATCCTTTGGTATAAATGCTCAAGAGTCAGAATCCTTAATTTATAAATTTCAAGAGTCAAAATACCATTTTAGGGGTCAAATGAAAGCGCTGAGGGTCCTTGCTCGTATTTTTTTACAATGAATAATTTATTATATCATAGGGTTAAACGCGGTCATACGCAGCTTTGGATGAACGAAACTTTTATCTTCGTGATACAATAATTTTCAAAGCGTTCACTCTCCTGTGATTAGTAAAATCAAACGAAGTCGCTGAAATATCAATGTTATTAATTGCTATCTGCCATAAAACGTGTTCATGTAGAGTATGAATACATATTGTATGAATATTATATACAGCAAAACGAACTAGAGGAAAAATCACCAATTTATCAATAAAACGCTCAGTGACTTAATGTAATATGTTTTTTTATACGGAACAATAATGAATATGACCCAGACTTATTAATGGGTCAAAGTAAGAAACTTCTATCTGGTTGATTATTCTAGTACAGATAGGTTCATTTGTCTGTCGCTGCTCGTTATACATAATATGTATTAGAACGAGGTGCGGCTATAAACATCTCACAAATATATACTTTTTATGTGACTTTCTATTTAAGGAAACGGGGATATAAAAGATTTATATGATCCTGTATGTGTCTGGCAGTGTAATATGCAGGGTAAAACAAACTATAATGGGTTACAGTTTGTCAACTTATATCATTCTGGGCTCATTATTATATTATTAAACATAGGTCAAAATGTATCATGCGTTTCCATTAAATGCATCAGCTATTGTCACGAATAATTTTATGAATGTAATTATGGTTTAAAGCTCACACAATAACCTATAACTTTGAAACAACTGCTGAACGACCTCTTAACAGCGGACATTTTAATTGATACGAATAGTGTTCCACTCAACAGAGGGTGTAATTTACAGTGTTCACTGTATCAGTTGAGGAAAACCCGTATAATTATATCGTATCGTCGTGGCGTATCGCATCAAACAACTGATAATGTGTATGAATCATTTACACCGTCTGTATCGTATCGTCGTGGCGTATCGCATCAAACAACTGATAATGTCTATGAATCATTTACACCGTCTGTATCGTATCGTCGTGGCGTATCGCATCACATTGTATGTATCGCTTTGTGATGTATTATTGGCCCTACTGTTTTCCAGTGATTCGGTTTCTACATTTGAAATACCTATGTTCAGTTATTACACTACAAAATAAACTTGAATAAACTATGACATCAAAGTCGAGAAATGGCGTCTTGTATAATTGAATTACCTCGCCAAAGCAACAGAAATACTGTATTTTAATTTATTTTTGTTGGGCTCGATGTTCGTGGTTTTTACTAAAATGGCTAATTCGTGGGGACATAAATTCGTTGATTTTAATTTTTGAAAAGAAATGCCTTATCTCAGCATTTAAATTCGTGGAGATTTGATTTCGTGGATATGCCTACCCACGAAATTAAATCCCAAATGAAAATTAATGATTCCATAGTATTTGACAGTATAAATTACCCTAGTGTTCAATCCACCAAAACACATGTTTTGTAACGTGTAAAATAATGTTAGTGGGTGGTGTTGTCTGTCTAAGATGTCAACGCCTGTTATAAACTTCCAGGAACAAGATCATGTGATAGGTAAAGAATTACTGTGACATAAGGCCATGCATCCTAAAAAAATGTTTGTTTGGTGTAACCCTACCCAGATAATTTTCAGTGTTGGTAAGTAGGTAGGAAATATTTTTTTACGTTGATTCCAAAATACCTGTCGAAATGCTATTTATATATTGAAAGAAAATTACCCAAGAGACCCAAAAACGTGGCTTGGTGCCGTTTTTGGCGAGTAGGTTGCGTAACCCCAAACAAAATATTTTAAGAATGGCCTAGCTAAAAATAGTAAAAAAACTAATTACATCGCATGTCTCATTTTACTTACAAGTAATTCCTAATTAACTTGATATTCATTCAGACACATTTCAGACACCTGTAGAGTCTTGTCCGGTCAATTGACAGTTGGACGTACAGTTCATCCTCTCCAAAGCAACACCCTTTGGGAGTAGCAAAGTTATGTTGTTGCTGAGAGGTTATTGCTCTAGAGAGGTTACATTAATAGTTAAATCATACATTGGGAAAAAAACATGCTGCTGTTGAAGGGGGGTTGTTGCTCAAAAGAGGGACGCTCTGGAGAGGTTATAATATACAGTCAAACCTGTGAAAAAAAGCCACCCTTGAGAAGACAGAATGTTATCTTTATTGACACGTGACCTTTATTCAGAGTATGTTCTTTATTCGGACGGGGGTGGCCGCGAACACAGGTTGCTGTCATTATGTTAACATAACCTGGGTTGAAGCGTGTTCGTGTTATAAACCATGTGTTAAGGACAGTTCGCTACAGTTTTAACAAAGACATATAGGCAGATGTAAACTGTTCAACATAATAGTTTAAAACCTTGCATGATCATAGCATATGGTAACAGAAACATTTTGAGCGGTCTCTGGTCTCGTTTTAGAGTTATCTGCCCTTGATTCTGAATTGTTTGCCTACTTTAGGTCATTTCGAATAGTCACACGGTCTTGGCTAACACTAACAGCAGACCGAATTGAGTATATTCTTACCTTGTTTACAAGTGACAGGACCGTCGCCGTGAGTATTTGGAAGTCAGCATTTGTAAACAATTTTAACAATACAGACAGACGGACAAACGAGCGGACAGATGGACGGGTTTGACGATATAGAGTACGGTACTTGATGTCGTCGAAGTTTATTTTTGAATGCAAGAAGTCACTATGGTCGACCGACGATGAAACAGGTTTTAGATACTAAATTTTATAAGAAGTGTTTGTGAAACACGGATGGCCCTCGTGACCTTGACCTACTGACCTCAAAATCAATATGGGTCATCTACATGTGATAGCCAACCTCCCAACCAAATTTGAATAGCTTCGGCCAAATCGTTCTCAAGTTATTGGTCGAACAAGGTTTGGTTACGGACGGACGGACCGACGGACATATGCAAACCTATATAACCACTTTTTTCGAAGGAGGGCATAATTACAATACCTGGAAATTAGTCTCAAGAAATGCATTTAATGCACAAACATTAATATGGGGAATTTGATACTACCTTAATTTGCATGAGTCTGACAGTACAGTACACGACTTTCCTGCTAACTTATCTTATAATTATTACGTAGACAATTTGTACAAAAAGTACGGTTAATCAACACAAAGCATACCATGTTTTGTGGTTTATCTGAGTTACAAAATACGCAAAAAAAACCATAACCGTCTCAATCGAAGATATATTCCTTTTTTAATTCACACTGTGAAATTACGTGGTTTTAAAACGTTTGAAGCTATATCTGACAAGAAATGCTACATAAAGATCAAAAAGTGTAAAATCACATTGTTTTTATAACCTTATAGTGTTTTCTTAAAAGAGTTTGTACACAAACTGTTAGTGTAATTTAACAAACATTATTGTTGCAAGTTATCAGAACGAAGCTGTCCCTAACTGCATCGTTTAACGATTCGTGCAGCGTTTGCTGAATTCAAACTTTCACAAACTATATAAACAAGGACTTATATACATACAAAAGGAAAACTATGCCTAATTAAACATTGAAAATGTTTGATTTTGTTGATTTTTAATTTCCGAGTGATCTCCCTTTTATTTCTATTTATAGTTGCTTATCAAAATGTGCAGGTCGTTTCCAATATTCATGATTTGGGTATGATTCTTATCACATACAAACAATAATTCTGCCAAGGATAGGAGTGTCCAATATAGCTTTACACTCCAATGTCAGTGTGAAAGTGATTATGTGATTTCTTGATTACATAGAATAGTTAAACAGTTAAGATAAATCCAATGTCAAATTTCACGGCTTATCAATGAAATAGGGGTAGATTGTATTGAACATTTCAGTGTTATCATTTCTTATTGAACTAAGCAATGATTCCTTAAGATTTCTGATAAACAGTCTCTGCTCCCGATGTTATATAACTTGAGATCGGTCTCTGAGCTCGAATCTCATATCTTCTCATTTTGGTGTTTTTAAGTTAATTAATTATCGTCGGACAATAATGTTAACATTATTATTTATACCTTTGTTTGGCATTAAAATGTATCTGAATATGTTTTTAAACGCTATTCAGTTCACAGGAACCCGTAATTCAATCAAAAAAAAATATGCTCAATAAAATATGTACCTATGTATAGAAAAAACTTTTTTTTTTCTATACGTAGCCTCGTGGGTAAATTTTTTATTAAGCATAATTTTTTTTGGATTGAATAACAGGTTCCTGTGTTCAGTTCTACCATTTCAACCATTCAGAATACTTTGAGAGATTTGAGTTCAGAGACTGTTCTCAAGTTATACATGTTACAAATCAATTAAGATGAACGAAATGTAATATATGCGTACGGTATGATTATTGATGCAAATTTTATGTAATATGCAAATTACCGCATAGGTGACATCATTTTAATTGACAGCAATATACCAGAAATAAGCATGTGACAGCTAGACTATGCATACCGACAGTTTAATGGTTGACCTAATTTATCATTTATTGGCCTAAATAATACTCTTAAACGAACTAGTAGGAATAGAGCATATACATACATATTACAATTCATTTTACTTACCTAAACAAAAGAAGACGAGTTAGACGTTCGTGTTTTCAGCAAAACTGTACTTCAGAATGACAAATCAAATCCACGCTTGATTGAACATAACATGTACAGCGAAACAAAATAAGCAGAAGTTAGCTTTCCAAAATATACCACCTGGACTTAAACTAATCCATTTATTGAACACTATAAACGTAACATATAAATATCTACATCAAATCTATCACACACGATATTGAAATATAGTATTAAGCACACTGCAGTCACAATTAATCCGACATTTTTTGATAAATTGAATAGCTTCTGCCATTCGTTCACCTGTAGTTAGCGGTGTAAATAAATCGTTTGAGGAAGTCTTACCTGTGAAATCATGTGACAAGTGTCCTCGTCGCTGATTGGTGGATGGCTTACGCGTTCGAAGCGCTTCGGTAATTGTCGCTGTTGATGAATGGTGACCATCATAGATAGTAGGTACAGGTTAATTAACTATACAGTATATAGATTTATGCGGACAATTTAATTATATCGATCGAACTCTTATATCTAGTTTTAGTATTATTTATACAATACAAATCGTGTTATAAAATATGGACACTCACCACACAGGGTTAATGTATATGCACGCCTAATTAAATCAAGGTAAAATAGTATACAGTATTTTATATACGATGTCGCAAGCGGACCAGGAGATTAAATAAAAAAAATGGTAATTTGACATATTTCATAATCGCCGTTTTACTGAACAAACATTCACGCTTCGGTTAAAATTTTGTAATAAAATAAAGTAGATCAAACTTACGTGATAAAAAGAGATGTTATATATATACAGGTAGTTAATTTGTATTAACAAAATACAACTACCTGATATATATAAACTTACATAGCGTTCCTGGAAAAACGGAAGAACAGTAGAACTACCTCTTAAGAGCGGACATTTTCATTTTATGCCGTTCTTATTAATATTTAACAGTTTCTTTGTACTTGTATTACGGTAAAAATACTATCCATGTTTCACGTTCTGCTCGTGTATAGCTCTTCCTCACAGATACTGAGAACGCCCTATACTAAAGTAGCTACTGGGGGATGGACTAATTAGCACAAATTAATAATGGCAGAATGACCCATTTGTATTATAACCTAATAAGTTTTCATACCATACACGTAGTGGAATGAACAATATATGTGTTGGTCATTGACATCACTTTTGCAACTACAGTAAAACCTCTCCAGAGCAGCCCTCTGTATAGCAACAACCTCTCTATAGCAATACCTTCAAAATATCCTTAAGCTGATATTTACTATAAAATTAACCTCTGAACAGCAACAACCTCTAAACAACGGCCACTATTTGCAGCTCCCACAGTGTGTTGCTCTACAGAGCTTGTACTGAACTGTCAAACCTGTGTTATCGACCACTTCCGAATTAGGACCACCTGTGAATAAAGGTCATTCTTTGAAAAACGTCATTGATTATTTAGACAAAACGACCCCCAAATAAAGGCCACCTGACAATAAAGGCCATATTTCGTCTTTCCCAAGGCTGGCCTTTGTTTACAGGTCTGACTGTATTTTGTACTCAGATATTTGCAGACACGTGTGCCTTATATATGTGTGGTTGTTTTTTGGCGAAACAAAAATGTTTTTTTTCTGGTTATATGCACAGTAAAAATAGAGTAGGTAGGTAGTAACATTTTATTATTATTATTATTATTATTATTATTATCTAACGAGAAAGGGAATGGGAAAAAAGTGAGAAAGTGGAGTTACCGTTCTTCGGGCCTAATGAAACGTCTAGGGTCGCGTGAAAAAAATAAGGGTAGATCTGGTAACCAGAAAAAACATGTTTTTACGCCGTAATAGTTTTGTAGCTCGAGATTAGTCGAAATAACTTATAATGGTTTTACCCAAAATATGCACATGTATCTTAACTCAGATTTTTTCCACTTAACCAATGAATGATCAAGTTTCTGCTAAGTCATGGCATGTTGAACAACTAAATTTACAAAGCAAATAATGACACCAAAAGGTTAATTATGATAAATCCATGTCGCGGACTACATTTTTATTAATGGACATATAAGTTGTTGAAACTGTAAAAGTGCATTCACGCAGTGAATTATTTTTCTGCTCAGCACGACACATAAACGCACAAAATTAATAGACACTATCTTAGGCCATCCTTAATATATTTATATTCAAAAATTCCCCAAACCCCAAAAACATTTTTGAGATTTAATAAAAAATATTCCTCCGTTCTTTACTTAAGGTATTCGAAACCTAATGCACAAAATTATTATCTCAAATTGGAGCGGACATTAATAAAATTTACAGGTTTCCATGATAGAAAATGATTAACCATGACATCTTTTAAAAAATGACAACCTTTTGAATTATTTTGCATTGCAGTATATGGTGGTTACTCATTTTTTTCAAAGATTAAAGACAAAAAAGAAATTCTACTTTAATGAAAATTCATGGCAAAAGATGCAATTACGCAATATCAATAAAATTTGATGAAGAAAAACATAGGTCATCATTCATTATATAAAGAAATTTATATTTTTCGACAAGGGCAACAACTTTTACAAGTTTTAAAAAAGAAATGAAATAGATAATAGTAGCTGATCGAGGTGGATATCAAATCCTACTAACTTAATGTTAATAGACAAATAATAATTAATAATCAATTTAAGCCTGTCTACCTACCCACTTTGGAAATCGAAAACCAACATTTTTTTTAAGTTTGGCCTTACAGTGACTACACAAAATACAGTCTGTATAGAGCTATTAATCACATCCTATCACAAACACGAGTAAAACTGCAGTGAAAAGCAACATTGTTCAGAGCTCACTTAATCATTTTTTTTCTTAGTCCAGTCAATCAAGTAGATGTGTGAGAACTATATATAATTATATAATCGATTTTTTATCATCTCCTTGTTTAGCTGATTTACTCGTACATGAAAGGAACAAAAGCGGGACCAAGGCGCTGTAGGGAGATCTGGCGTGATGATTATAATAGATAGATGTTTTTTGTTTCGATGTGTTTAACACAGTAATTCAACAATACGTCAGTCATATATACAGCGACCGGTTCACCTAACCACTTTCCCCGGTCTGTATTCTAACCAGTGATAACTTACCCTTCTATAAGAAGCTGGCAACTCCTTCGCATTCGGAGGAAATATTTTCGTCGAATTTCGTAGTTTAAGGATATGACCTACCTCGACCCGGATTCGAATCTGTATCGCATGGCTTCGAGTCCAGCGCATTAACCACTGGACGGGCCGCGGACCACACGTTCTAGAGGCGAGATGATAACGTTTCATGTGTTTAATGGTTCACTCGAATACTAAGTCTTGGCTAGCTCTGGAATTATTTATGGGTATATGATAATGTTATATACATGTATGTTCTGGATAAAGATGTATGTTCATAGGCAAATATGCCCTTTTGGAAATAAACTATCTATCTAATTTCATTCATGTATCCATTTTGTTGTTGTAAAATGGATACTCACGTTTATATTGATGATTAATCATGTTTGAAAGTATATGTTTATCCTCTTGATTGATATTATAATGATATGTTGATTTCTTTATTCACTTTGCTGTTGTAAAAATCATATTGATTCGATGTGACCTTGTATATATATATACATGTATGTTGTTTAAAATGCATTTTGTACCGAAGATGTACTTTGTACAAGTCGGAATAAATGTATGTTCTGTTCTGTTCTATCTAAACTATTTATCTACAAAGTTTAATACAAATCAGGCAAATTCAGCATAGATCCCCAAAATTAACTCTGGTGTCATTGTTACAAAACAGCATCGCACTGCGCTGAAATTTTAAGGCGTTTGCCACCCAACTTTCAACGTCAAGGTGTGACGTCAAGGTAAATTATGTGTGATGATAAAAACTTTCTACCACTTTACTATCGCTTGTCTGCCAAATTTGACACAATAAAGTACATTGTATTTCCGGATTGTAAATTTTCCGGGATCTTTTTTATTTCCCTTAAATTAGTCACCGGGAGTGGTGATTGCGGAGGCGATATGAGGCGCATCCCATGATATACATGTACTTTTTTTTTTAATTAAGCATAAAATATGTGTGTTTCTGCTTACATGCTCTTTAAAAATAGGGTAGGTAGGTTGGGACCATTGTTATAATTCTTGAGAGCAAGAGGAAAGATAAAAGAGAGAGAGAAAGCGGGTGTACTGTTCTTCGGACCTGATAAAAAATCTACTAGTCTCGCGGGGAAAAAATAACGTAAGTGTTGTAATCAGAAACAAATTATTTTTAGACCTTACCACGGACATTATAATTTAATTTTGCGTCATAAGTATAAATGTCCTTAAACTTGCTCAAAGTAAAAACAATTAATAACGTAAACATTGTGGCTTCAGGTTCTGATTGTCTTCTTTCAAAACCACCTTGTGTTGTTAAATACTATAATCGTAAATATATTATCTCGCTGGATGCAAAATGTATGTACTTTATTCTGATGACATATACATACATTATATGAAGGAAGTAGTTTAATCGTAAACATTTACTTATAAAGTTTGTACAAATGAGGAAATAAAAAAAGGAACGGTTATTTATACAAATAAGGCCTAATCATAATACTGATTATATATTTTATTAACTGCTGTTTAATGGCCATTCTATAGCTATGGCCATTTCAAAGCTACCCCAGAGAGAGAGAGAGAGAGAGAGACAGAGAGAGAGACAGAGAGAGATGGGGGGGAGGGAGGGATGATTCTTATCACGTACAAACAACTGTTTTGCCAATAAAATGGCTGCCAGACTTGAAAGATTTAATATACTATTGCCACAATGTCAAATCCGAGTGTGACAATAGGTTGCATCGCACTGGATACAGAAATATAAGTATGCCATACTTCACATGTGATGGTCATTTTGTTTGAAATTTATTCGATGGTACAATCTTTATATATTCCTGTAATTCGTCAACTCGCCATAATGTTACAGCTGTTTATTATCTTATAAGCGGCACTGCAGTAGCTGGCAACAGTCAGGGGTAAAACATTGCTTCTGTTACTCAACTTACATTAATTTTCCTGGACTTTATTAGGACTGAGGAAGGATACACCCACAGGCTCACTTTCTTTACATTTCCGCGCCATGGTCAATAAAGTGGCTATAGTATACTAACTAGTTATCTTTCACCCTCCATCGCTGTGTGTTCCAATCTCACCTGGGACTTAGGAAGTCATGCAGCTAGCATACGAAATATCGGTGATTCTACCCAGGTGGAAGCCTTCGGTCTTCTTCCACCGTTAAAGCTTGAAAGTGCACATGGTTAAATGACCCTAGCTGTTGGTGGGACGGAGATCTGTCCACCAATGAAGTTACATGTTGCTACCTTTTATAGTTTCTGAGTTATGAGCTACATTAAAGTTTTGTGCAGACGCAGACGCCGCAGTGATCACACTAGCTTGACTTTTTCTTCGAAAACAGACGAGCTTATAATGAGTTATCCAAAATAGTAGCAAAATTGATTGCAATTTAAAACATGTCCCCGAAACAGAGATAGGTACGATTCAAAATATGTATTAATGAAGAATAGAATGTAGGCCTTCTCTTTATATCAGTGTAAAATCTTTCTTTGTGCATTTGGTAACTACTATAAATCAGAACTTTTGAAAGTATGACATGTTTTAATGTTATATAATAGCCCGACTCATTGTCATTCATTATGATAGTGATACGCATGCATAATTTTGAAAGCATGTTCATAATTGCTTGATAAATTGATGAAAACTGCTTTCTGAGTATGCAAGCTAGTTATTAATATAAAAGGCTGTTATGTTAATGGGATATCGTATGATGGTGTAATAATGTATGCCGGGAATTTTTTGCGTCTGTGTGGCCAATATACATCTTTATGCAATATTCCTTCAGTTGATAGCCCCTTATGGTTATTGGCCATTATATGCCTTTACACATCTTTATACAATATTCCTTCAATGTTATAGTCCGCTATGATTATTTAAAGCGCTAGAAAGTGCTGCTGACTTCTTAAATGTTGAAACCTTGCCAAGGGGGACAACTCCAAGAAACACTTCAGTTAAACTGGTTCCCGTTGACTTGTGTGTACAAAGACTTTGGTGCACTGCAACCTGGAACGGGAACCAGTTTACACTTCAGTAAGAAGATTATGGTTATACCTAAAATAAAATGGTGACTGCAGAAAGATATATACGCAAGGAAGTAAATAAATGTAGTTAATATTTTAAAGGAATATGAGATTACTATGATCAATCAATAATTTATACAGTGAGATCTTTATCTAGAGGCAACAAGAACAATGCCTGTAAAAGCAACAGATCCCCCACTCTTTCATGTTGGCCTATATGAGTTATTTTATTAATCTATAGTTAACTGCCCTTTCGAGAGCTATAGTCATTTCAGACCCGCCTAGAGAAAAGGGAGATAAGATAGAGGAGAACTGGTTATTTATGTCCCAAACCGTTTCGAATAATTTTTCTTGTTTTTTTATCACACCCAGTGAAACGCACTGTTTTCACTGATACATGCCTCGCCCGCTTCCTGTGATTTTCGTAAAACAGTACTTGACCCAGTAGTTGGGATCGGGATTCTAAAAAAAAGTATCACTGCAATATTGAAAGGCGGAGCCGAGAATCGAACCCACAACCTTTTGTCTAGTAGTCCAGCAAGTTACCACTAGACCACCGATCACACCAAGCCATATAGAAACCACTGATGATGTTACCGATATCAATAAACAAAAACAAATTCACTAGAGAAAATATTTAATAACATTTTCATGATACATGTAAGAACATTTTTAAAACTACTTCATAGAAATATGATGGAAATCACATAATTTATTTATGTCTACCCTATATTCATACAATGGACGGTATAGTGATATAAAACAGACAACCTTAACATTTTCAGAACAGGTAAACAATAAGAGACAAACAAATTATTATTACAATAAATAAAATCATAGTCTTAGGAATGTATTACAAATTAAACACTAATTCACTAATTTGAATCCTCAGCATTAAAAAGCAAAATTGTGTTATATTCAGTTGTATTTTTTTTTTGAATCAGGCATTTCATAAAATTTTGATATTCAACACTGAATGTCTTCAAAGTCTGTGCTCCTTAATTTTTTTTTCCGGCTAATCATCCAGAAGGACAACCAGCTTTGAATTTTAGCTAGTTTTACAGAAATTTCAACTTGTCCCGAGTTGATTTGTACAAGTAATTACGAGTGGGTGAGTTGATTTGTCGGGCCCTGATAGCTACTGGTAAACACTACAGCAACAGTTAAATAAGATCAAAGATTGTGGAGAAATGTATGCGATAGAATGTAGTCACAAATTATAAAAATTGTCAGTTAAGTTATCTGCTCCAAAGAAATAACAATCTTGTAGAGGAAGAAATAAGTACAGAATTCATAAAAAATCAAATAAATAATACATGTATTAAATTTTATCACAATACTTAAATGTTCAACAAACAGATCCTGGTCATGAGATAGTAATTGTATATAAGACTACAAGACAAGTCTATCATCTTCAAGAACAGCCGGTGGTGCTTCCATGTAGTTATAGCCTTGTCCGCCATGTCCAAGTTGACGTTCTAGACACATCTGCTTACACTCCATCAATCGCTCGATATCACGCCACATCTTCATCTGTTGTAGCGCACCTTGCTGGTTCTCTCGGACACCTTTCTGTTGCTCACGTAGGCCTTTAGCTAGATTCTCCTGTTCCTGAATCTTACGTACATATTGCTCTCTGTAAATATAGAATATTATCAAATACGAGGTTGTTTTTGATATCTTTTCTAACACTTCCCATTGGATAAAGTTGAGAGCCATCTCATTAAAGTAACTGACACATACATATAATTTGTTTTGGAAAGAAATCAGTATTTTTCAAGATTATGGCGAATGCGTATTTGGGTGACACGAAACTGTTGCTATGTTATCATAAACTACCGGTTCCATTCCAAAACAAATTGTTTGTATTTAAAAAATTTATGCTAATTCACAGAAATTATCTATCCTAATGGTCTAGCAGTTCACATTTCCGCCCATAATTTTGTTAATTTTCTTGACCCTAACCTGGGCATGGCATCAATTATTATTGCACTTTTGGTGTTTTTAGACTTTTGATTTGTCCAACTCATTGTACGCAAGTGTGTATGCCTAGGCACGCCCCTGACAATAGCTAAAGTTTTTCCTCAAAAACAAGCCAAGCTAAAAACTGAGATGATTTCAACGTACCTGTAATTCTTCTTCCTTGCTGACATGTCATGTGAGGTGTATGACTTCATCTCTACATTGACTTTCTTCTCTTGATGTTTCATGATTCCACTCATACAATGAAGATAATGATACCTAGATTCTTCCTGAGTACATTCTTCATGTAACGCTCGAACCTAAAATTAACATAACCATCCATATAACAATCTCTCGACGACATAGGGATACTTCACTCAACATGTGGATACAAAGTCATACATTGCAGTGTAAAATCTACTCCAAACCAAGAAACTATCGTGTCAAGAAAATTTCGCTTTTATGCACCCAGGCAACCTTATTTGAAATATGTTATTCACATCTTGAATCGTAAACATGTAAAAAAACACTACCACATTGAATAAACAAACCATTGCAGCTTTGAAGACACTTTTCTTGTAGTGACTGATTTTTGTGGTTTTATGACAAGAGTGGTTTGGGGCGTTTTACTCCTGCGGAAAAATCCTGACTGTGAAACTCGCTATCTTAAAGGGGCATACCCTACAACTTGGTGCATCTAGAATCAAGGCAAAATGATGATAAATTAGAAGCTTGTAAAGAAAAAAGCCGACAAAGAAAGTTTCAGCCAAAAGTTCATCCAATTAAAAATAAAATTACGAAAAATATTAGTTTCCATAAAAGATCGGAAACTCTTTGGAATTTGTTGTACAATTTTTGGGTGGAAGTGATTTATTATTCATAGCTATGATTTTTGCGGCTAGTACCTAAACTAGTCATTTTATGACCCAAGTTCTTCTTGCAATTATCCATTATATATTGTTTTACATATAAATCTAACACATTTTTACACTTTCACAGAATGTTTGTCAGTTGTAGGGTATGCCCCTTTAAATTGAGCAAAATAATTTCCTGATTTACAGTATTATTAGTTCCAACTTAATATTAAAACAGACACATAAAGATCCATATTACATCCCCTTTCTATGGATACAAACACAGTCACAGACTCCTATCACTGGATTTTAAATCCTATCATTTATTTCTACTACCAAATCCAATTTAATGCTAGAGTGTTTGATATATTCACAATTCCTGAATACAGACCAAGTACAGATAAACTGAGAAATTATTTATTATGAACTACAAGTACATCTGTTAGTAACTGTTCTTGTTTCTCATATTGATGTAATGTATTTTAGTTCATCAAAAATATGTGCTGATTCAATCCTGTGCAGTCAAACCTGTGAAAAAAGGCCACCCATGAGAATGACAAAATGCGGTCTTCAATGACAGGTGGTCTCAGTTAAGAGGTCATTTTGTTTTAATAATCCAAAGGTTTTGATTGAATAACCTTTATTCACAGTTGGTCATTATAAATTCTGAGGTTATTTTCTTCTAAATATTCTGTAAGTTTTTTTTATTTAGAAATGGCCTTTAATTACAGGGTTGCTTTTATTAAGCAGTGGTTGCTAACACATGTTTGACGGTAAATGTTTTTTGCTATACAGTACAACCTCTCCAGAGCGGCCCTCTCTTGAGCAACAACCTCCCTTTAATAACAGCACAATTTTTTCCCTCTGCATGGTTTAACTTTTAATTTAACCTCTCTAGAGCAACAACCTCTCACCAACAACAACATAATCTTGCTACTACCCAAAGGGTGTTGTTTTGGAGAGGTTGCACTGTATATTATGTAACCACCAACCTCTTGTTCCAGTTTAGCCATATTAGATTCTAGACCAGCAGATGCTGTATCATAAGCTTGTTTCTTTTCATTATATTCTATAGTTATCTCCTGCAAAACAAAAATAACCATCCAATAATGAAATAAAATAACTAATAATTTGCTATTAGGCACTATAATGACTGTGGGAACCTGTTTATTACTTATCAATAAGCCATGGTATTCAGATAATACAATTTGGATAATCAATGATTCTCTTACACTGAAATATGTAGGGAAAAAATCGGGACCGAAAATTGATTTTTCACCAGGTTTTTGGATAATCCATTGTCAAATAATCGGGGGTTTACTTAACTTCCATTGTGCCGACATTGTTACTGTAGAAGTCAATATGTTGACAAAATAATTAGAATATCAAGAAATTCTTCAAGTACATAAACAATCACGGTCTTACCTGAGCTTGTTGTCTAAGTGGTCTAAGCTCCTTAATAATAGGGGCCAAAGCCCCTTTTTTCTCGGCGATACTCTTATTAAGGATTTTCACCATGTCTGAAATTTCTTCCAATGTTTGACCCTTTGTGTGATCCAAGTTGCTCTTCTTTGATGAGACCTTCTCTAGGTTCTCCTGTGTCTGTCTGTATCCACCTACACCATGTTTACTCTCAAGTGCAGACTGAAATCCATTTTATTACATGATGAAGACATAAAATATCATGGCTAAAAGTTTCAGGTTTTTAAGGGTTGGAAAGGTCATGGCAAGGTTGGTAATTTCGCTTTTTGTTATTGTGATTTTCACGCCAAATTTTTTTCCGTTTTTTTTATTTTCCAAACTTTTACTCCGGAATATTAATTACTAGCATGTAGAAATTATCATAGCATGCAGAGTTTGCACTAACCCGCTAGCCCAGAGATTTGTATTCTGACATATTCTGACTCAAAATTGTGTAATTGGGCTAGTGTCTAAATTGTTTATTTAACTTAAAAAGAACATAATGAACATTTAGCTCCAAGTTGTAAATGATATTAGTCAATTCAATAAAATTAAGAGTGTATCAAATAAAAACTAAAAGCTCAGATGTGTAGAAATGTAATCTTAAAAAAGACAGACTTGGGCTGCAGCCCTGGTCCAGTGGTTGATGCGATGGACTTGAAACCCAGTGAAGTGAGTTTGAATCCTAATTTGCAGCAGGTCATACCCTTCTTTGAAAATTTGTCAAAAATTTTGATTCCGACCTATGTAAAGAAGTTAGCGTCTCCTTTTTGAAGTGTTAGTTAGAACAAGATAGAATACAGTCCAGGGAACGAACTGGTCACCGATATATCGTTGAGATACGGCATTAAACCCACGGAAAGAAATGAAAAACACCGACCAATGTCAATTACACTACTCACCAACTGTTGATCAATATTCTCATCTCTTTGACGTAGAATCTCTTCAGTTCTAGATAATACACCAACTTCAGCTTTTAGTTCAGCGAGTTCAGATCGTTTCTTCTTGTATATAGTACTCTTACTTCGTAATTTGTTAACGTATCGTTTGAACTACAAACAAAAGTTTACAGTGGATGAGGTCCAATAAAATAAGACAGTTCAGACACTAAACTATAAGTAATAAATACCAAAAGCAAGGATTTGTTTGGTAATTGATCAAAGGGAAAAAAAATATCCATGGCCTGGAATAATGTTTTAAAGGCAAAAAAACAGAAAGCTTTATAAAATAGAACAATGAAGGACAGATACAAGCACTGGTGATAATACTGGCAGTCAGCATACACTGATACATAAATATCACATTTCTGCCATACTCTTAAATGAAAATTTAAGAAAAAATGTAGATTTTCTTCCATAAGTGAAGAAGTTGTCAGCTTCTTGTAGAAGGGTGGAATACAGTCCAATTAAAACTGCTCAGGTCACTGCCTGCTGTAATTAGCTGAAAAACTGTTGAAAAACGGCTTTTAACCGAATGAAACAAATTATTCTTTAATTTAACACCCAAGTCGAGGGTTCAGCGCAACAGTGTTGTAACTCATATTGAAATAAGAACAAGTTACAACAGTTTTGCGCTGAGCCCTCGAAGTATCTTCTGCACATGTGTTTACCTCATCTCCCTTCAGGACCTCTCCACCACCGGAAGCTTGTTTAGCTAGATCTCTCTTCTCGTCTACTTCATTCATTAATCTAGAATACTCATCTCTAGTTTCACGTAGAGACTCGGCAGCATTCTCTTTTTTATGAGCAATAATAGCAGCCTGAAAGAATAAGGTAACATGTTCGTCAAATTATAAGAAAACCAAAATCAACTACCACCTTGATGTTTTTACCACCCCTTTATAACGAGCACTTATTTCAGACTGGTTTTCAACATTTCCTCTTATTTTTCAACCTGATATTGAGGCAATCTTAATACTAGAGCTGTCACAGAGGTGACTAATACCCCCGCCGCCACCTTGACACTAAGAAAGTGATAGTACACTATACGGCTATGTTCAAGGGCACATAACTCTGCAATGAGTGGATCACTGGGCATGAAAATTGTGTCTTGCACATGTACATTTAATATTGATAATATATTTCAAGTTTCAATTCAATCCTCTGAAAAATGTGGAAGTAGTTTGCTCCACACACTAAGAGTGCCATTCTACACTATACAGATATGTTCAAGGGCACATAACTCTAGAATGAGTGAATCGCTGGGCATGAAAATTGTGTCTTGCACAAGTACACTTCATGGTGATAACATATTTCAAGTTTCAATTCAATGCCTTGAAAAATGTGGAAGTAGTTCGCTCCACAAAATTTTGATATTTTATGCGGACGGACCAACGACTGACCAACCGACAGAGTGACTCCAATATACCCCCTCTCAAACTTCGTTTGCGGGGGAATACTAAAGAAGGGGGGGAGACCATTACTTGCAAATCCATGTATGTATTAAGTCCTTGGTTATAGAAATATAATCTACCTGTTGTCTGAACAGAGATAATTTATCATCCATTGGTTCACCGCTCCTCATTCTTTTCTCTACTAGCTGATTAATCTCTGTGTTCAAATCTTGTATCTAAAATAAAATCATATAAGAATAATATATAAACGCAAATTATTATTGAACCGCTGATATTAAAATAGGACAAATGTATACTTTTACAATTCTCAGACTTGATAATTTATTTAATTAAATTCCACGTTACCACAATAAATCCCAAATGTAGGAAACATTTGAGACAAAAAAAATAACACCATAGTTGTAAATTATCAAATTAAATCATAAAAGTGAACAAAATGCAAAATAAAGAAATCAAACTTTTAAACAAGAGCTTTGTCACAGAAGTGACTAAGCGACCTTAACCACTCGATCATGGAGGCAAATCTTCAATAGACCAAACAGAAAATTTGTAAGCTATGGGCTATGGGCTTGTGGGAGGACTTCTATACCTGGTTCTGTAAGACTTCTAAATCAGTCTGACCCATGGCCGGTTCAGCAACAACTTTCTGAAGATCTGTCACAGTCTTCTTCTTTGATTCAATGTCTTTAGGTAACCTTTCCTTCACAATATAACTGTTAGCTCGACTTTCTTCCTCTAGTCTTTGCAGTAATCCTAAGATGGAAATAAATTAACAATTACGAGAAATATATTTGATTTGTTTATATGTCGTTTACCAGCCAATTGGTTAGCTATGGCTATTTCAGAGTCACCCCTGAAAGGTGGGGAGAGAAGATACAGATTATCCAGGCATTTTATCCTACACTTATTTTAAATAGTTTTTCCTGGTTCTTTATTGTGCTTTGAACTTTAGCTTAAAGGGGCATACCCTATAACTTGGTGCATCTAGAATCAAGGCAAAATGATGATAAATAAGAAAGCTTGTAAAGAAAAAAGCCGACGAAGAAAGTTTCAGCCAAAAATTCATCCAATTAAAAATAAAATCACAAAAAATATTAGTTTCCATAAAAGATCAGAAACTCTTTGGAATTTGTTGTACAATTTTTGGGTGGAAGTGATTTATTATTCATAGCTATGATTTTTGCGGCTAGTACCTTAACTAGTCATTTTATGACTCAAGTTCTTCTTGCAATTATCCATTATATATTGTTTTACATATACATCTGACACATTTTTACACTTTCACAGAATGTTTGTCAGTTGTAGGGTATGCCCCTTTAAGCAAGTCATATATATAAAGTATCACCTTGTTCTTTATTCACGCCTCATCCATTTCCCTGTGCTTTTCTAAACATGGTACAGGGCTTGGGTAGTTGAAATTGGAAGATATATTATGGAGGAGCCGTGAATCAAACTTACAACCTTTTGACTAGTGGGGACACCGAAAATAAAATCGAGCCAAGATTCAAACCCACAACTTTTCCATTAATGGTCTGGCACGTTACCACCAGACCAATGATCCCCACTGGAGGCCTCTAATCTGTACCTACCTTCAGGCGTAGCTCCCACACTGGCTTGACGAGTATCGTGAAGTTGTTGTTGTAGACGTTTCATTCTGTGTTCTGAATGTTGGATCTGTAAAAATATACACATAAGGACTAATTAAAAATAAAAATTTTTATTTGTCGCTTCCGACAGACCCACCAAAAAAAATCTGCCAGTCCAAAAATTGACTTAAAAAAATCTATTCTTTCCATATTTTAAATATATTTCATTTGTGAATTTAAAACAAATGCATATATTTGGATGTCAAAAAATTTTTTTTACTACCTACCGACCTAAGCCAAAAAGTATGGGTTGGAAGTGGCAAACAAACAACTTTTTAAGGGTCGTCAAACAATCATCATCTATTTCTTATTCTGTTCAGAGATTAGAGTCTTGTATTCATCAATTTAGCCTGATAAGTCAATTATCCCATGATCTCATTAAATCATTTAACCATTTCTTAGTAAGCCTCTATGGAACTTTAATGATATAACTATATTCACATGGGTGCATATTTGCAAAAAAAACACCCTGAAACATGAGCAAGTAAGGGACCCCGGGGACTGAAGCTCCTGAACATATGCATTATTTTGCTAAATTGGTGCTAAGAGGCCGATAATGACCCCTGGGGACTTCGTAAAACAGGAAATATGGATTAAACTGGAAGTCTTGCACCCTTGTATTCTTACCAGAGTCAGCTGTTCTTGTCTTTGCTCTGCTAATTTCTTTTCTTTGTCTCGCTCTAATCTCAAATTTTTAGCCACGTTCATCATAGTGTTAGCATTAGGATGTTGTTCAACCTTAGTGAAATAAAGAAATAAATCAAATATCATTTTACAAAATTCAGTCATTCTATACATTCAAGTAAAGTGGTAATGCATTAAACACATTTTATTGTTTTTTTGGGGGGTTCAATGCCGTTTTTCAAAACATTTTTAGTTATATACGGTGGCAGATTTATCTAACAAGTTTTCCTGGATGGTATTCTAACCAGTACTAACTTACCCTTCCACAGGGAACTGCCAACTTCTCCACATGTGGAGGAAACACAACATAGCTGTCAAATTTTCACGAAATGGTATAACCTGCCACGAGCGGGAATGGAACCCGGATCGCCGTGTTAAAATCCAGCACACTAACCACTTGACCATGACCATGGCTCAGATTCACTTTAAGTGTTTTACTCCCAACAATTCTTCACAATTATTAAGGAGCATTTACTGATTAAAAATATGGGTTCTGATGCATGGTTTGTAAGACAGTCAAACCTGTGTTTGAGGCCGACTCCAGATTAAAGCCACCCTATTTTATGAATAAAGGTCAATCTGTTGAAAAAGTTGTTGATTTTTTAGAACAAAATGACTGTCAATGCCAAATTTATCAATCAAAACTTAATTCTTATCCACACAACATACATATATACATTAATTATTGCATTACGAATTCAGATAAGAATATTGAGACACTGAATTAGTCACATCTTTTTACAGATACTGACATTACTTCTGATTTCAGGAATACCACAGCTAGTACCTTTCTTTTTAATCTTTCAACACGTTTAATCAGTTGTTCTTTTTCATCTTCCATATTAGAGATATCTTTTCTGATCTCTCCAGTGTTATAACCAGAATTCTTCAGATTCTCAGCTTGCTTATGTAACTCCTTAAAATTCTCTATCAGCTCTTCATACTATGAATACAAAACAACAAAACATAGATAAATGTACACTACATATTTCGAGGGTTCAACGCAACAGTGTCGTAACTCATATCGTAATAAGAACAAGTTACGACAGTGTTGCGCTGAGCCTTCGATAAACAGTTCAACCTCTCCAGAGCGGCCCTCTCTTTTTTTTTCCCGCTGCACAATTTAACTATTAATTCAACCTCTCTAAAGCAACAACCTCTCAACAACAACATAATTTTGCGACTCCCAAAGGGTTTTGCTTTGGAGTTGTTGTACATGTACTGTATTCAGAATAGCGTACATGTTAATAATGGGACTTTCATTTGACCCTTAAAGGGGCATGCCAAGGAACTGCTGTGTTTTTTTTTCGTACACCAAAAATGTGTTTGTCACTTGTAAAACCAATTATTACCGAAAAGTCAAAGAAGAATGTTCGTTGAAAAATAACCCTATAACGCGCACGCCGGTATTTATATGTCGGTTTGAATAAAAGGCTGTAAGCCTTTTATTGATGACAATGATATTTCCGATAGGTCTGAGAGTTTCACTTAGCATGTGCGATGCCTTTCAAGTGAACATAACACGAGCAATACTTACCATTTCAGTTTGTTGACATTTTTCCGCGATGTTTTCGGTTTTGACAGATACCGAAAGGGTCGAGTTGTGAAAAAATGACAAAAAATTTCTGAGGCCGAAATTGGCAGGTTTGGTAAATCTTGAAATGTGTATTTTGAGTAAACTAGCAGGATATTTTGTAAAAATTTTACAGGGCTTTCATTAATTGATTTGGGCATTAAAATGATACCAATTTGATTGCTATTCGAGACGCTTCAGTTCCAGGGCATGTCCCTTTAAAAAGTCATTTTGACTCTCAAAATTAGCAAAATATAGATTCTGGCTCTCAAGTAATTTTACATTACTTCCGCACTCAGAGGACTCTTTAAATTATCATACACAGCATGCTTTATCCAGTGGGCAGAGCTTTACAGTAATCGGTTTGAACTATAGCTCAGTATGCATTATAACTCCCGTGTGGGATTTGAATCCACAGTGATGAGGGCTTGTCAGAGACTACAGCTGTTCGACCATTGCCGTACATATGTAACATAACAAATCAAAAGTACCCAGGGATTTTTTGGGGGCGATTTTTTAGCCGAAATTCGGTCATATTCCCAATGGAAAATAGTATCTTTTTTCCCCAATTCACAGACAAAATTTCCCAATCATTATAAATAATTTTAGAAGTTCATTAACATCACTATCGGTAGTAAATACCTTATTCTGCTACTGTTCTATGGGAGAATAAGTAGAATATGTTGAACATTGCAAAAATGTTAGTTATACATTTTTCCCAATTTTAATTAAAACACTGCGAAAATTCCCAATCCCAAGGGTATGGGTCATATTCCCAAAATACCGAGAAAAAACCCTGGTACCTGTTGATAGAGATCGACGACTTGTTCCTCTTGTTTGATTTCTTGTGGAACTTCTACTTTCACGAGATACTTGGCGAGGTATGCTCGCTTCTGTAAGCCTGGTATATTCCTTAACATCCATTCCATGATATGATACACAACTGGCTTGTCTCCCTGGACCAAACCTGTTCTGAATGCACTCCTGTACAAAAATAGATTAAAATTTAAATAATAATAAAGAAAATACAACACAGCTTTGTGTGAAACAGAATTCTTCTGAAACAATATTGACCCTTCACTGGCTGACAAGTTTATCATAATTTTATGATCGCAATGATTCATCTGATAAACTAAACTTTGCTATCCAGTTCAGCATTTATCAAACTGTATTATAACAACTCATTGAATAAAACAGACTAAATGTATTATAACATGTCTTAAAATCATCAATAGAAATTAAATTAGGCATCTTAATACTTATTAGCGGTATCAAAAAATAACAGAATTTTCACTTTCAAAATTTTCAATTTCAGTTTCCACTTATCAAGTGGATAATTTCAATGATCTATCTATAACGGGGCATAATAAAATCATAAATTTAATAACTCATTTGTAATAAATACTCCGATGAAAAAAAAATGCATGAGATAAAAAAAAGAGTAAAAATAACTTAAACTAGCCAAGTATATGTAACAGACAGGTAAACATAAATAATACTCTTGAATTGCACTAGCTCATTTACACACACACACTCTAAATTTATTTATCATATATCTATTTATGAAACAAAATCATAGAGTAAAGCTTCACAGAGATTGTTATAAATTTTGATACATAGGTACATGTACTGTTAGAGACATTCATTATTTTGAACAATACATATTTTGTTTTATTAACATCACAGAATCTCAATCAAGAAAATGAAAAAGTTTTTTATACATTGAAAATCACAGGAACATAGACATTGGCAGCTGATCTATGGGAACCAAATGATAGCGGTATGAGGGTAGTTACAAGATTGATAGCTGCCCCTTTTTTAATGTTTTGGGGGACATGTATCAGGTCCCTTTGATAGCAGAAATTTGAGTTATGAAACACAAATTGGGGAAATTGAAATTGAAGACTAACATCTTTCTTTAGGTAGCTTCATGAATGCTTTTTTAATCATGGGGAAATTTTTCTCTCAGTGGGGAGAAATATATACTTTTTTACTTGGGGAACAGGGCCGAATGCCTGGCTCAAAAATGGCATAAAAAGGGCATAGAAAAGTAAAAAGAAATAAAAAAAAGAGAAGAAGGTAGTGTGTGCAATATTTGAACATAAAATATTAACAAAAGGAGAGATGTTTATAATAACCATCAGGTGAGCAAATCCAAGTTGATTTTAGGGGAAAACAAGCATAAAAATATTATCAAAATGACATTAGGAATCAACATGGTGTCCTGGGTCCGTATTCACAAAGTATCTTAAGTAATTTTTTAACTTAAGTGATATTTTCCCTTAAATTCAACGTTTTCCTTAACTCATTTGTACTAATATAAAGGAGGAAATCACAATAATATGATTTTATCTTTGTTCTAAACATGCCAATTATGAAAATGATAATTCATTTTCACACTTTTGATGACTGGTTTACAAAGTTTTACCATGAAAAAAAAATATACTTAAGTAAAAATTTCGACTTAAGTTAAAGAAAATCTTAAGATGCTTTGTGAATACGGACCCAGATAAACAAAATGTAATGTAAATAGTGTACTGTTAGTCAAGAAGTTTTAATAAAACACAACTGAAAGCTGAAAGTGAAGCAAAACGGTGACACACAAGGCTAAGTTAGGCCAAAAAAAAAAAAATGTTTGTTTCAGGTTACCAGATGTAACAAAATTTTTCCCTGGACCTTGGCCTAATTATAAGGCCTAAGGAACATGTACATCCACAGCCTCTCTTTTTTAACTTTCGGCTTGCTTTCAAGAATAAAAAAAAAAGTTCCCTAACTCTTACCCTATTCTTAATGAGTCAGGGCCTTTTTTCCAAAAATTGGGAAGGGGCCTTAGCCTTTCATTTTGGAAAATTCAAGCACGATATTTGGTCAAATTTTGAGAAGGTTAGGCAACTGAGTTAGAATAGCATTGTATTTTTTGGACTTTCTTGCCTCAAATTGGGAAAAAACAGCCTTTTTGCAATTGGGAAGTCACCGAATTTCGGCCTCTGTTATAGAAGGAAAAAAGGCCCTGTGAGTATGTAACCATAAACAAACATTTTTAATGCCTAAGCAAAAAAACTAAGTATCTTTTCTGTAGAGTTAGAGTAATACCGATGTAATCCTTATTTCATGCGCCCCATATTTTAAAGTTAAAACTTTGTAGCAGTGACAAGATACAGTCCACTAAAGACTCAACATATGATGAATTTAGTTAATTGCAACCCACAATTATAGTGAACTCCATCAGTAAGAAGTGACCTGCTGGTGTTGATTTCTAAAAATTTGGTTGTCATCTTTGACAATACTGTTATTATGTTATTACAGTCAAACCTGTGTTAGCAGCCACCTCCGAATTAAGGTCACCCTGTGCATAAAGGCCATTCTTTGAAAAACCATCAATGATTATTTAAGACAAAATGACCTCAAATAAAGGTCATCTGTCAATAAAGGCCACATTTTATTTCCCCAAGGTGGCCTTTATTCACAGGTTTGACTGTATTTTCTATGTATTTTTTTAGCAAAATTAATCAATGGAACTTTTTTTAGACACAGGTGCTCAATAAAGTGTAACAAAATGCATTGAATATTTGTAATTTGAAAAATAAACACTTAAAATTGTTGTGTGAAATGCATTATGAATAATGACTAATTTCATTTAAGCATATTTAGGAAGACCACAGGATTATGAAACAAGACAGAATAATAAATATCAAACAAAGCAACACTCGAAAAACACAGGTTAAATACGCAGAAATAAACTCATACTTACACATCACTGAAAGTTAGACAAAAATTATTATTAAAAATTCAAATGAAGAGAAGTAAACTCAGTTATTCAGAATGTTCAGAGTCAAGTACCTGCACACAATGGATTACAATCATTAGGAGTCAGCAATCTGCATTCCAAATGTATTTATAAATTTAATGATGTTTTCTACAGTTTATCTACACCTGTGATACAAAATCATAAAGAGAAAAAGGCCGGCCTACACAAAGATAAAATATCACACAATTGATGTTAATTTTCTATGTTAAACCAATACATTTTGCTAAGATATACATAATGATTAAACTACAGAAATAGCATGGTACATACTCAGTCGGAGGTTTATACTTCAACACACGAAGACAACCAAATATTCTGATAGCTGTCATGTCTGGAGTCTCCTCTCTGATATCCATGGCTTGCTGAAATTGACAGAAACATCTAATTTCAAAATAGGAGACAGTAGTTAGTGCTTCAGTATTATATAAAACACATTAGAGCTAACAGGTCCATTCCTTAGTCAATAAATAATGTCTATTTCTTCTTTAACAACCCATTCAAAATCAAAAGCTATGGTTGCCTACTTCAGAGAGATGAAAGGAAAGATACAGGAGAACCGGGCTAATATATCCCTACCCTTATTTCAATAACTTTTTCCTGGTTCTAAATTCTTTATCATGCCCAACATTGAGCACTGACATGCCTCACCTTATTCCTGTGATTTTCTAAACACAGTACTGGGCTCAGTCGTTGGGGACACTGAAAAATGGTTCATAAAATGCAGGAAGGCTGATTCTTCGATCCACCTGTACTCTATAAATAAACAATGAAAAAAAAAGCTAGACAGTAGACTAACAGGCCTGCTAGTGAGGACCGGGAATATTTTCCAGCTCCAAACTGAGATTTCTAATCTAAGCAACCCAAACTTATTTCTAAGCGGCTAAATGGGCCGGTGTCCGTTTGTTATTGAGAACCCTGATATACTAGATTGTTTTCAGTTTCCACCTGTTAAAATAAAATAGGTTCAAATTTCAAGTAAGCCACAAACCTTTGGGTCAACATGTCCGAGGACATCGTTAAGAACCTGCAACAATTGTAATGGTTCTAATGAATCAAAGCTGATCAGGTTGTAATTTTTACTGAATGGTTCTTTGTTCAATTCTTGAACAACAAATTTTAGCTGCTCACTCATCCTGGCAGCTAGGATTCTTCACAACCTGAAAAATATTCATAACCAAAATTATAACAGTTTCAGATTTTTAATCATATTATTACAGAACTTATGTACAAACAAATTTTAAAATTTTTATTTAGTCTGACTCAAACTACATCTCTGATATTTTGCTGGCAATAATTTTGTAAAAATATTTTTTCTAGTAGACCTGAGACCTACTGTAATCACTTGTGTATATGATTCACGTCCAGAGTCAGGTAAAAAAACAGGTACTTCTACATCTATAGGTGTGGAACTAGATTTGATGTTTTGGGCAGAAAATAAAAATAAGTTTGTTTGCAGTGCACATTACATACTCATGAAAATCCTAGCAAAATAAAATGAAAATTTTGGGGGCATTTTTTTACTATTGTTATACATACCAATAGGAAAAATCCCTACCTAACTACCCTGTACTAAAATTCTGGGTCCAAGGACTCTAAAACTTATTTTTATTTTCAGCCTTGCAGTATTAAAAAAGGCATTGTTTTGTTTACTGCTACATAACACAAAAAATAAACAAAATAGTGAGTGTTTTTAATCATTTTTTTTGTCTTATTTGTGTATTTTTTCTTTATTAAAAAATAATGTGTGTTTCAGGACTTCCTTTGAACTTGAACCTGTGTCTTGTTTGCAGGTGTGTTTGTTTTGTTTTTATTAAGCTTTACCCCCCTTTTCAACAGTCAAAGTCATATGAGGCGGACAGTTCACCTACATGTAAGCATCGTTCCAGGGAAGAGCCAGTACTAGACTCCGATCCTCCGTAAGCAACTGCCTACTTTCTCACATAAAGAGACATGGTTGGTAGCGGGGCTCAAACCCACGACCCTCTATCAGTGAGAGGTTACAGTGATTTGAAGTCAGAGACTTTAACCACTTGACCACGGAGGCTGGTCTCGCAGGTATGACAAATAATGATTATGGTACTTTAAATATAGGCCAGTAATGATCTATTGTCACATATAAATACACTATGTTCTAAGGTCATGTTAATGTATTATGTTAGCTTAATGCAAATGGTAGGTAAATATGTCAGTCTAAGTCAAGGCATGTTTACAGTTATTGAGCTTGTCAAATGGCCTTGTGGTAAATTCCATAATCGTGTCAAAGCAGCGACAAAGGAATACTGAAAATACATACCAGTCTTGTCAACAGAGTAAATGCTTCATTTGAAAAAAGTGTTTTGATACAGATATGCAAGAAAACAACGTATTATACCCCACCCACTTTTAACTCTTTGGTTGACAGGGACGCTATGTTGGTTAGAAAATAATAATTCCTATGTTCTAAAACAAAGCAAACATCAAAAAAACAATTTAGAAACAAAACACACAAGGGAAATGACATCTAATTATGTCATTACAGTGAGATATAACAATATTTACCTTATAATATTCGTTAGTGAAGATACAGAAGTAATGGTGCCTAAAGTATTTCTGACTGTGCTTCAATTTTAAGCACGGTTTATGATGATCTTATGACTATTTAGTGAACCAGTCTAGAGTGAAATTTCCAAGGGGCGCAACTCGAAATATCTTTTAAGGGAAGTAACTCTTCCAGTCTTGTCGCGACAGGTGAGATAAGTGGACTCGTCCAGGTGAATGAAAATTGCGACCAATCAAACGCGCTCTATTAACCGAAGTGTCAATGGCTGTGTCACCATGCATGCTAACTAGTGTGTATTGAAATATGTTGTGAATAGTACAAGAGCGGACTAAAATGGAAGTTTTAAAAACTTTTTTGATGATAATTGTAGTTGTTTTAAGTTTTGGAGTTGCTGTCATTGCCGGACAAAATGGTTTATTAAGCGCTAGATGCGCAGCACGGTGTCTGACAGAGCACAAAGATAGTTTACGAGGGGTAAGTTAAATAGCTTTTTTTGTAAATTTTATCTTGTTTGGAGATTGCGGGAGTAAACTGGTTGTTGAAAATATAATTTTAGATTCATCAAAACACAAACGAGATTGATGCGTGAAATGACAACCGCTAATATAATTTCGTTATCTCATGGAAACTTCTTGTATCACAAAACTTGCAAAAGTTTGTATTTTGTTATCACCCCACAATCAAGGTGCATATCTGCATGCTACCTGAACTTGTAAAATGCATTTTAGACATCATTAAAATTTTATGTAATTTATTACCCTAGAGTGCGTCTCTGTTTTATATTTTTCACAGTGAAGTGGAAATTGTGTATTAACCCCTGTGTGTATATAAGCCCCCTGCATACATGTATATATGTATTACATTTTGATTACTTCTGTTCAGTTCCATCATTTAATTCCTTATTATATTGTGAAGTTTGTTTGTTATATGTGTTTGTACTGTTTATTGTAATTTTGTAAATAATTTGTTTGTGATATCAATTAGACTGATTAGTACCGTTGGTAAAGTGTCTGACATGCAAGCAGAAGGTAGCAGGTTTGAACCCCTCATCCAAGTCATTGGGTACTTTGCTATTCCTCCTCCTATTACAGCTTCTTTTTTCTTATAATTATGCCTAGATCAAAGAAATGTACTTGATCTATTTTTTTAAAATACGTTGAAAAATGTCATGACTATAATTTAGGCATACTACACATTGAGCTTTCTGGTTGTGCCATTATCTGTGTGGGAAGAGGCCAAAAAAAGAGATCTAGCCATCACAAACAGTCTAATTAGTAAGACTAAAAACTAAAATCACTTATGAAATGTCAGCACTTTCAGTAAATTATCTTATTGATACATATTCACCATGTATGCCTATTTTTTTCAAATTCCTCCCAACTCATTACATTTTTACAGATGGACTCAATCAGACATTTGATTGGATGTTACTTCTATCTGGTCAATACTTAGTACAGTGCAACCCCTCCAAAACAGTGCCTTTTGGGAGTAGC